>JABFEB020000035.1:16895420-16908054 GCA_019775895.2 Stomatorhinus ivindoensis | reverse complement strand
CCTGCCTGTCTATCTGCTTCACACAACCTCACCTTACCCTGCCTGTCTATCTGCTTCACACAGCCTCACCTTAGCCTGCCTGTCTATCTGCTTCACACAACCTCACCTTACCCTGCCTGTCTATCTGCTTCACACAGCCTCACCTTAGCCTGCCTGTCTATCTGCTTCACACAACCTCACCTTACCCTGCCTGTCTATCTGCTTCACACAGCCTCACCTTACCCTGACTGTCTGTCTTCCTCCCTAATCAGCTCCAAAGAACTGTTGTTCTGCACTAACAATAAGAAAAATCTAGGCCTTAATAATGAAGGAAAAAGAAGGCCTTCATATTAAAAGACAGACAAAGGCCTTAATTCTAGTCCATGTATCCCTTCCACTCCTTGGAGCTGCATTTCTCAGCATTAATATTTCAGCTCCTTCCCAGCCCTCTGCCATATCTTCGGTGTGATTACATCTGACTCCCGCTCCTCCAAAGTCATTAACAAATTCAGCCTGTCTGAAGAGACCTGCTGTCCCCTGGGTGCCGGGACTTCCAAGGAAGAAGCCCTTTAGCAGAGACAAGCAGTCGGCCTCCCCTTCCACTCCACTAATGAGCAGTTTTTCTGTGCTCATCTCCTTCCTCTGATTGGTGGAAACCGAGGTGCAGATATGGGATTGGAGGTGAAGGAGGGGCTTAGTCATGATGATGCTATGGTATTGGTTCCCACTCTGAGCTTATTAGGATTCCTTTTCCTGTGGACCCCAGCGACAGCACCGATTTACTGCAAGCAGGCCAGAATGAATGGCTCGGTGACTTTGAACTGGTTCCGTTTCTTTTCCAGTCTCATCCTCACTTGCAAACACGGCAGCTACACAGTAAGCCACAGACATGACCTTTAACTTTACAGCAGAGACAAGGAACGCAGACTTTACCAGATGAGACCGCGTCGTCAGACATCTTTAACTGCTGCCTGATGGGATTAGAAAGTGGAATCAGCCTTGTTCATCTGCCATCACAAATAAAAGGCTTATTGAAGGCCCTCGAGGCAGAACTGACACAAGCTCCCGTCGTACCATATGCTTTTTATACTTAATCTGCTACAAAAACGCATGTGGCACTTTACCATACTTGCAAGTCCGGTCATTAATGATACAATATCTGTGGAGAGCAGAAGCCAAGCGCTAAGCTGTGCTAGATTCCTGCTCCGCTAAGCTCTCGACGCTGAAAGCGGGCAAGGAAACAAGCCCGATTACTTCCGCGCGATTATCTCGCCGGTAAAACCGGTGTGGGTCCCGCTATCGCCGCCTGGGTGTCGAGTCGCACCCGGGAGTGCAGAGGCCAACGTCGCCAGCAAGCTGAACATGCGTGGGGGCCTCCACCCTCACCTGTGCAGCACGCACAGCCAAACCGGGGGCTCGGAGGCAGCCCGGGTCCTCGTCTTACCCAGGAATCAATTTGAAATGAAAGACCTGCCACACATAGAATCTCATGAACAAGCGGATTAGATGGAGACGAGTCTTCTGCTCGGCACGGCCGGTTCGTGCCCTTCTTGCGGTGCTCATCAACGTACTTCTTCTGCGCCCTGTCCCGGGGAAGCGGCTGTGAAGGCCCGCCTCCTTCCACAGAATTGCCGCGACGACAGCCCTGCCTGCCCATCCGCGCAGGGGAGAAGTCCGATTGGCTGGTTTCACACACCACCTGGAATCCCTGAGAAAACCAAAAGAGTTAATCAGCGGATAACTAACGATGCCTTAAAAAAGGGTCCCCTTGAGAAAGCATCCCAGAGGAGATGGGAGATGGTCACATGAGGCAGGGAGCCACATACCATTGGACCAGGGTTGCTGGGACCACCGGGGCTGCACTGGCTATTGGGTGGCGAGTTCCTTTTGGCTGCAGAGGACAAACACAACCGGCTGAGAGATGGCTGGTGTCCACAATGGCAGGGCGCATGCAAAACACCATTAAGCACTGACACATGAGTTTCACACGCCTGTGTTCACTCGCCTCAACACCTTTCAGCTCCCCAGTGCAGATTTCGCCCAACCGTGAGCCCCACATGCACCGTCCTCTAATTAAAATCACACACAGGCTCCTGCATACGCAAGTCACGGCCCAACAGAACAATCTACGGCTCAGGGACAGAACGGCGGGGGGACGTCCCACCTGTCACTATGTTCCTCACGGGCTTGATGAGCGCGGAGAAGGCCGGCACGTCGGGCTGCCGGTGCTCCCACATGGCCTGCCAGATCACCAGCCCGCTGGTCAGCCGGAAGGTCAGGTCCGACTCCTGTGGGACACACCGTGGGGCCGTAAGGCACCCGAATGAGTCTGTGGCACAAACAGGCTGGCACTGTAACTCCACCTCCCCGAATGTGACAAGGCCCCGTCTGCGTCCTCTGGCACACGGCACAGAGTTTCACGGCCAAACCCCATATTTTGGGAGCCCTCCTGTGGACACCGTGTGGGCGAGTGATCAAAAGGAATTCCTACCTCCCCTTGATGATTTGGGATAATAAACTGATTCCCCCGGGCATCGCCATTTTATACGGGAATCTGACACTGCCAGTTAGTGGGAGAAGTGGGACCCAGATCGATTTCTCTACCACGAGACCATTCAGCCCCATCCACACAGATCAATACCAGGCGGTCCCCAGGGAGGGAACAGGGGAGCGGGACCTTGATGCGGTTGACGAGCGGTGCGAAGAGGAAGACGAAGAGCTCCACGGTGGCCATGCTCTTATGGAAGAGCTTGGCGCGGGCGTGCTCGTCCTCGTCCAGCGAGCCGTTGCAGCGAGGGGCACCTCCCGGGGAGGCCTGGTTCCCCAGCGGCTGTAGGAACGCACTGCTTCCGCTGCCCGACCAGCCATGGCCCAGCCCTGCCTCCTGGTGGCACTCCTGCGCAGCCTCCAGCAGCATCCAGTGCAGCGTGTGCAGCAACTTGGTCTCCGCCACACCCAGCTTGTCCTGGTGCCCTGGGGGGTGGGGGGGTGGGTCAAGGGGCAGAGGTTAAGTGTCAGAGGTCACGACACGGCCGTAATATTAACCAGTTTTGGGGCAGGTCTGCTAGGCTAACCTAATAATATCTTTGATCTACCGCTGCCCTCAGGAAGAAAAAGCCATTTCGCGAGCATTTGAGGCTATAAGTCGTCCTGACATCCCAAAAGAATGACAAGAGGCACAGCTCACTGGAAGCGGAACATCTGGTGAGGTCCTTACCACAAAGGAGAGGCCGTTCTCGGGCAGCGCAATCATGATTGTATAAAAAGGAGCACCTTTTACAGCTTACGTAGAATTACGTTCAAGATGGAAAGAAAATAAATCTATAGAAAAGACCAATAAATCTATAAACTGTCTGAGAAAAAAAAAATATATACGTGCCTTCAAATGCAGTGTTATTTAAAGGATGACAGTAGGAAGCGGTCATTGTGACATATTTTGCTGCAGCAACACTAGAGAAGGTCTCCCATAGAGGAGGGGTCGGCTGCGTACCCAGCTTATTCCTGTTGGAGAGCAGGATGGAGGCGCAGTGGAGAACATGAGGCAGCGCGGCCTGAACCAGCTCCCAGCGGGAGATGCTCTGGATGGCCTCGGACAAGGCCGGCGAGAGTCCGTGCAGCTTGTTTTCCACCAGGACACGCTCAAAGGACTGGAGGGGAGGGGGGGGGTGGAGTCAACGAGAGGTCAGGGGGACGGGGTGATCTGAAAAGGGCCTGTCAGAAGATCTACTGCAATCGACAGTTTCCGTGATGAAATACGGCGGGTATGTGTCAAGCCAAATTGCTAGTAACATGAATAGGAGGAAGCACTCTGAAATGTATCCTCAGTGGTCATTTAGTGCTGGGACCAAGGCCATCGGCACGGAGTCGACATTGGGGGGGACGAAGGCCATAATTATAATATATATTGGGGGGGGGACATGGACCCAGATGCGACTCGAGAATGTTGACGCCGTAGCGTGTGAAAAAACCCAGGAGGCTCTTTCCGAGACGTTGGAAGCGCCGCGTCAGTTAGCCGCACAGTAACTGAGCCGCTTGAACCAGTCTGATAGCTTCATACACTGAGTTTCTGTCCTGAGATTCATCCTTTGGAAGAGCAGGCTGTTTGCATTAATAAGCAGGTGTACTAAATAAAATGGCCACTGAGGGTACATTTGCGCCCTCAATGACACAATCTTAGTGTCTGTCATTTTAATCAATGTACTGATAGCAGTTATTATGAGGGAGCTCATTGTTCATGTCCTACTGTATCACTGTCACTAAAACTGGCTCCTGTTACAGGTCCATTTCCAGTTGTCTTTAATACATATCATTCTTGTGATCTATAGTACAAACACTGGCATAAATTATGAGGGGGTTGGGGGGGGTGGAGTTGTAACCCCCCCAATAACCCAAACCAGGCAATACAACCCCCCCCCCCCAAAAAAAAACAACCCAAAGTTATGCCCTTAAACCCACCTATGCTAACTAGAACCATGCCAGGACTATTGCTAGGGAAGATTAACTTCACTGCACATTTCAGATCAGTGTTTAATAGCACTAAAGCACTAAATAATAATTAAAAATAAGTCCATTATAAATCAGATAAACAGTTAAACACGCACGCACATCATAAGAGTTCACTCCGTTATTCCCCGTTTCTGCTTCAGGTAGAGCTGGGTGAGGTGAGCAAACTTGGTTTTTTAGCCATACTGGCGAGCTTTAAAGCATCACTTACCACGCAGGAGGCTTCATACTGTTTGCCCAATTTCGGCCGCAGAAACGCGCTGCAAACAGGATAACAAACACTGTCGGTTCGTGCAAAACCGATGTGACTGACATTTTTCTAAATGCCTACCGACTCATGCCCGGAAAATTCGTGCAGAACGCCATGGAAATCCTCTGCCCTACGCCTGACGGAAGTTCATTTTTCTCAAGGACAAAACAACACCAGTTAAAGTGTGTTTAATCCCGCCGGATCCCGGTGTTCTTTTTTTGGGATTCATGTTTGCATTTTAATGCATTAATCCACTGACAGCACACGTCTCTCATCGCCAAATAACATATCTGTTAAATCAGACCATTTAAATCAATCGCAATATTTCTTATTTCCATTTTTAATATGTATGAGTATGCCACCGAGGTACAAGATGACATCCGTCAGGATGTGCGAAACCCGCGGAGCTGATATTCGCCAATACTGGCACCGGCCGAGCGCTTTTTACTCCGCTTTACCGGACTAAAACCTTCCCCGGAGGTGAGCGCAGGTCCGGCTGGCCGATGCCGAACACGCAGCAGCCACTTCTCTCCAGACACCTGTTATCAGCCGCGTCCATACCAACCTCGTCTGCCTCCACAGGAAGGTCTGGATCGGCAAAGGGATGCCCCTACTGCTCTCCTGCTCCTGGTCGTCCAAGCTCTTCCTCTTAACCATCGTGGCCCGGTTCGGCTCCCCTCGGCTCGGGACCGCCGGTCCAGGTGATGCCCGGGCTGCGGAAAATGGCTGCAGACACGGAGCGGCTTCGGCGGCGGATCCCCAGCTTCAGCACCTCCCTCCGTGAACAGCGCCAGAGCCACCGGCTTAAAGACGCAGTACGGCAGCTGCCCTCCCGTCAGTCAGACTCGCAGGGAATGGGAGGGAACGTCAGGCTATCGGCCCTTCATTAAGCCCTAAATACCCTTCAACAGGTGCCTTTTTGGGCCATTTTTGCTATTTGGATCAGCTGTTGACAAAATCTTTATAGAATATAAAAGCTGCGCGATTTGACATTGAAGTCAGCTTTACCGACTTCTTTAGCTACTATATCATCCACGTTTTAAAATACTTGCCTTTCCGCTGCCTCTCCATCCGTAATAAGACTGCTATAGATATGTGTCAACAGCCTCCAACCATCAATTTGTGACCCAGTTTCCCAGTCTCACGTGAAATTGTGTTCTCCACAGTTTCTTTTGACTATTCCTATAAATTATTTCTGAAACGGGAAAAGACGAGAATGATCACATCAATTATATTTCCCCTTTGTTCCTGTTTGATTACTTGATGTGAATTTATGTATAGATACAAAACAGGTTGATTTTTAAAAGTGTTTATAACAGCTCGACTGAACATCCACACAAACATCAAATTATCTGCACAGACTGTGAGCAGTGCATGAGAACGACTCTCATCAACTGAGTGTGCCCTGCAGCACCACACAAAACTCCCCCCCACCAAGACTTGCTGCAGCTTCAGGTTCTTCTGAAATCCACAGGAGATCAGGATGCTGGAGAAGACGCTGAACAGCATGAGGAGATACTGCTGAGGCAGGCCGGGTCCTGGCTTCTGCGAGGAGGCGCAGGGGTCGGGGGACGAGCGGCAGCGGGGAGGATTGGGTCGCTCGTCACGTTCTCACGAAGCGAAGGAGAGGTGTGAATTATCTTGGCGAGCACCAGCGTGGGGGCAGGGCCAGCTCAACTCCACTCAATCACGCCCTGCACTCTCAGTGGAAGGTGGAGCTCCTGGGGCGACGGTGGAGACTTATCAAGATGCTGCTCAGACATCTCATTATGGATATCACTGCCGCTTCCATTGTCGGTCATCGTTACTCTCCGTCTAAGCACTGCATTACTGCAGGCTGCTAATCCATAGTCAAGGAACGACCGGCAAGGAATGTGCCTTCAGTGTTATTTAAAGGACCTGAATTAACAAGAATCATCTCTTTTCCTTGGTCAGCTTTTGCGGAATTTGTTTTCAGATCAAAAGCCGCTTCTATAATGAGCGATCATCGCCTGCCTCAAGTGCTTCAGCGTATCGCAAGCGATGAGTGCCTGTTCCTGCTAGAGTATGGAACATTAGTGATTTTAGTGCTTAAGTCAACTGCTAACCAAGCGTTAAGTTAGACGAACACAGAACTACAGTAACAATGGGACTATTTTTCTCTTCGTTTTCTACTATGTTGGTTGATGGACAACTGAAATGACAACGGAAAAGAAACTGCAAATGCGTTTCGGCTGCAAATTTCGGCCTGATCACTCATATCTTTAACATTTTCAAAACACTTACAGCTAACTGCTCACTCACTTCTTATTTGCAGATTCTGTAAATGCAGAGGGCTGCTTCTATTTAGCATTCACTGCTGCCACACGTCCACGCGCTAGGCGTCGTCAACCTGCATGGATGTAGGACAGCAGTGCTGGCCAAAGCATATCCATCTGAACAAGTTGCCTGTAGACGGGGCTGATCTGCATGGCTGCAGGGACACCTCATGAGCATGTGGTGGGGTACGAGGCTGTTAATTACGTGTTTCGCTGCAGAATGATCAGCTGAAGGAAAATCATAGACCCCTTTCTCATTCAGCAATCTCCGGAAACCACTTACAGATTTGTAACCGCAGTGCATTGTGGGACAGTGAGCTTCGCAACCTCACACAATGCGTGTCTTTCCTGGAGGATGTATGGGTATGCACACGCGTGTGTGTGTGTGTGTGGCATGTGTGTGTGCATGTGCATGCGTGAGCTTTTGATTCTGGATGTGTTTGTTAAGCCGAGTTTCATGTATAGTATAAAAATCACATCACATGGTAATACACACACACACACACACACACACACACACAGACCTGTACTCATGTCTTTGTGGGGACCATCCATTCATTTCTATGGGCAAAACCCCAATCCCAACAATTACAGCCTTAACCCCCACCCAGCCCAAACCTTAACCATAAGTAACCAAACAAAATACAGCACATTTTTAGTTTTTTGACTGCAGTCGCACATATTTATATGACAAAAAAATTGTCCCCACAATGTCAATATAACAGGATTCTATGACACTTGGTCCCTACAATGTAATAAATACATGCCCATACAGACACACAGACACACACACACACAACTCATCATTCTGCATCACAAAAACATCTGGCACTAAAAAGAAAAGTGGGTCAGTGCTTTGGATTGTTCCAGAAAGTATATCATGCTGATGTTTTGTCTTTATTGTGGTTATTTTTAAAAGCACATGTTATCAGAGTGGTCTCAACAGGGGAAACAGCGCAAATCTACATGAACGCCTAAATACATTTACGGCGGGTAGGCAGGAGAACACCGTAGCAGACCGTACATTGGGAATTCCCAAATACCACAGATGGTGACAGGAAAGTATACCGTAACACTTTATCAAACAGATGCAAGGTGAGCGTGACTTATTTTTTTGTTTGCTTTTTTAATGTTCCTTTTTTATTTTTAACCCTAAATATATACACAAAACAAATCTAGCAATCTAATGTCACTGGAATAGACACACGTATGGAGCAGGTTTGTTGTCCAGAACAGCTGCTCCCTAAACTGAACAGTAATAGAATATAAATAATAACTTCAACACACCTTCTGAGACGACTGCACACTCTGCCATCTCAGCTGTACTTTCAGTCCGCTTTGACTGCCCTGTCATAACACTTTGCGTTAGGCCGTGAAGGTCTGAACGCTCCGTGGTTGACTAATAACTCAGAACCCTTCCGGTGTCCAGCCACCTGACGCGTGAGCAGCGAGGCTCTGCCAGTAATCGCAGGAAATCTGTAACTTTCACCAGGTTAACTCACAGTGGACGAGGCCAGCAACTCCCAGTGGGCTCACGGAATCTGGCGGCAGATCCGCTCGGACACACACCGGTGATCACTTAAAGAACGCTGCCGCTATGGACCCCAGGTGTTCTCAAAATTATCAGAAGAGTCATCAACAAGTCTAACATAATCACTAATGTCTACAAAACACAAAGTTTTCATCGCGGTCGATGATTTAGGAAATAACTTAGTAAAATCCTTCGTTCTGTTTAGAAAATAACCTCTTTTGCACTATAATTGACACATGCGCATCATAACATAATCTAAGTCCTGCAATAATGCAATTGAACAGGAATTTGAGGTGTTCTCCCATATTTTTAACTGCGGCAATGCAATGTTGCTG
Organism: Stomatorhinus ivindoensis; assembly: GCA_019775895.2. NCBI lineage: Eukaryota > Metazoa > Chordata > Actinopteri > Osteoglossiformes > Mormyridae > Stomatorhinus > Stomatorhinus ivindoensis. The sequence goes on along the minus strand of JABFEB020000035.1, from coordinate 16,899,159 downwards.
ACAAGAAGCCTGGTATATTTATACATATATCTGTATATATAGGATAGATAGTGGATGTCAGATGAGCGTGACTTTATAGGAAAGGTGGCTGGCGATGAGTGTTTGTACCTGTTGTCCATGCACAGACAGGGCAGAGCAACACGTGCGGCACGGAACCGCAGGACCGCGTCGGGACGGTCATGACGCAAGGGTGGGGGGGGGGGCACCAAGGCCAAGCCACCCAGCTCCTAATTCTGACCCAAACTTTCCCGGGCTGATAGCCAAAAACTGACTGTGGATCAGTGTTTTGGGATGCATCACCTACCAATACCACAAAAAGTCAAACTAAGGAGAGAAAATAAGAAAACGACCCACAATGCACCTCCTGATGTAACTGAAACCCAAAGGACCGCCCTCCCTCTCCCACACAACAAGGCCGGCCGGCTTCTGCGGGAAAGGGTGTCACTGGGTGGGCGGGGCTTTCGCAGCAAGGGGCGGAGCCTGGCGCTCACAAGCCCTGTTTGGCCAGTGCGGCAGTGACGTCCTCTGCCAGAGTGGCCAGCTGCGGCGACTCCATCAGGTTAATGCTGCCGGAGGATGACATGTGGCTGTGGCGGTGCGGGGACACGCCCCCGGAGCGGCCCGGCGACTGCGTCACGATCTCGGCGCCATGGTCCACGCGGGCCTTCGCCGAGTCGCGGAACGTCAGCTTGTGGCTCTCGATCTGAGGGCAGACAGGAGAGGCGTTAGCATTTTCCCATGTGCCGCTGACATGCAGCTCTGTCCCACGATGGCCCCTGCATGACCCCACGCCAGATCCACTCCCCTTAATCCATTCCACATTTATTTTTTATGAATGGTATGATCTTGTCAAAACAGCTCCACTCCCAGACCACATAGAAATCCCTCCCCAGCAAAGAGTCCCCTGATCCGACGTGCTTCTACTGAACGTCATGCAATCATTCCTCTTACATGCTGGCACTTTTATAGCAAAGAAATACATCATGTTTAGGGTAAAATGGGGTTTTGCGCTAAAACAGCTTAGATGTCCTCCATTTCTGTTTTTTAACATTTTTATTTCAGAAATGCTTTCGTCCAATGTGACATACATTTTTGGGACGGCAGGGTCAGACGATTCCTGTTGCGACTGGGGATTAACGGCCTTTGCTCAAGGGCCCAACAGTGACATCATTCTGCCGACCTTGGGATTGTAACCGTGTACCATTCACCGAAAGTGAATTCAGCTTCATAAAACAGTAAAATCTTTCTGCATTATTTCAATTCTTGCCTCACACTTCCAGGGTTGGGAGTCTGAATCCTGCATCAGTCAGGTAGAAATATCTGACTGGTATTTCTAAATTACCCAGACAGTATGACTGAGTCTGCATGCATATGTGCCCTTGCAATAGACTGACATGCCTCTTCGTTTGTACCCCAGCCTTGTACCCTAGGCTCTCTGGCATAGGATCCTGGCAACCCTGAGCAACATAAGCCAGTTTATCTAATATCCCAGCAGTCTGTCATCTGAACTGCCTCCACATTTTCTCTCACCATCACATTCCCTCCGCCGGGGACGTGGTGAGCGTTTTCCAAAGAGCCGACCTTGGCCTGGGCCTTGTCTTTGAAGTCGAGCTTCACGCTCTCGATGCGCACATGACCCCCACCTGAGACAGCCAGGGAGACGGGGTGAGAGGAAAAGCTTTTTCACAGGAAGAACACACTGTACTTCCTCTGCTGGTCTCTTAATCAGATACTGGATTTAAATATCACTATGGATACGGTCTTTCAGGCCAGTAGGTGCTGCTGCAGGCCATAATCACAGCTAAGGCAGTTGCGCTGGTTACCTGGGCGATGCCGGATGTTGTCCATGGAGCCACACTTGGAGGTCACATGACTCAGGTCAATCTTCTTGGTTTGAATCTGGATCTGTGAACAGCAAATTGTACTTTATTATGCCAGTGTGGGGTGCACTACTGATAGTACAGGTGCTGCTGGAGTGATCGGGGGTGGAATCCTCCATCAGGCGGCCCTTCCAGAGAACCATCAGGCTTGCCCTCAACTATCTTCAAAGAATGTCGGCCAGCCGCAGTGATTTTTGGGGCAATTAGGCTTGCTCATAAATCCAGGGAGCCACACTTAGCAGAGAGACACGATTAGCGCGGACGAGGCTAAAGCTTCTCGGCAGGACTGGGCACCGGAGGTAACTGGGCTCGGGATACAGATAATGCACCCACTGGATGTTCTTCACCTGGTCCACGAAGGTCTGCAAACCAATCCGAGCTCAGCTTTCTTCCATTATTGAGAACCAGGCCTCAGATTGGCTAGCTACCTTCTCATATGCATGCTTTGTTGCTTTCAGGTCAGATAGGTTACCTGGAGCAGAAAGTGACGAGCTTCCTGCAGAACCCCCTAAAATCCAATGGCGCCACCTATTGTCAGACTTGAAGGATTTCACAGCACAGCGGGTATGCTGAAGCAGATTCATCAACGCCTGACATGTGACACCCCATCCCCCGTCCGGCCTGACAGCCAAGGCCCGGATCCTTTTAGACGTCAGGTTAGCTGTGGTGAATCATCCCTCTCACAGCGGTGTCACTTCTCAGCCACACGTTTGAGTTATGTACAGCGGTGAGTAAGCGGTGCGATTTACCAAGAGGCGTGCAAATTAACCACAGGCAAATCGTAATGTACAGGGACCGGGGTAATTGCGCAAAACGATTATGTAACCGAGAGAGATGCAGCTCGTTAATTTGAATGTCGCCAAAGCCCAGGTTACTGAGGCGGCAGGCATGGCTGAGGGACAAGGTGCTTTCGGGATGAAATGAGGAGAGCAGCAAGGTCACTGCCAAGTGAGCTGTATTACAGAGTGCATGTGGGGTTAATGTTTAAAGATAACAGAAAGGGCCTCCACACCCAGGATTAACCATATGGGCATTTGGGCAGGTGCCCAGGGGCACCTTGCCCTCAGAGGGCACCAAGCTGAGCTATGTCCCAATCATGAATGCCTCTTAACAAGTTAAACCAATTTTATATTGTACATATTTAATATGATTGTATATTGTTCTTTTAGTACGGCACTCACTGAAAAGCTTTGGCAACATTTTCCCTGTGCTAGATGCATTTCTGAATTTCGTGACAGCGTGCGTGCTCCTGGCCGGGGGCCATTAAAGCTCTCAATCCGACCCCGTCTATCCGGAGCAGATACTTTCACGTACAAGTCATGTTAGATATACTGAACATTAGGGACTGTTTAATCAGTTTAGGAAAATGAAAATCAATCAATGTATGTTAATGTTACCGTATTACACATAAAACGTGGTGCCTATGAAATGTTTGGTTCGTTAATAGCAGTTCTGCTGCGTGCTACGTTTGAAATAGCTGATTATCAGATAAGACCTGCAATAAAACAAAAAAAAACATATAAAAACAACATTATGAGAATATGTAAAATGCTGTGAAAATACTAGGGTTGTCACAGATTTAATACTTGATACTTTGTTGATCCCCATTGATAAACCTCCCCCAGCTTGCTCTGCGGTACCCAGGGAGCTGGGGGGTTAGGGCCTGGCTCAGGAACCCACAGAGGTACCAAGGCTGGGCTTAAACCAGCAACTATCTGATTACAGGTAGAGAGGCTCCTCCCGCTGAACCAGACAGGGAAAAGGTACGTATGTGTGATGTCAGTGATGTGCTTGGGATTGGTGTCCTATGTGGGGGGGGGGGGGGGGGCACAGACTGCCCACCCCGGGGGGCAGAAAAC
>JABFEB020000035.1:16878465-16888642 GCA_019775895.2 Stomatorhinus ivindoensis | reverse complement strand
TTCAGAGTCCAGAGCTATGCCTGCTGCCTCTTTCAGGGTCACCTACAGAGTCCAGAGCTATGCCTGCTGCCTCTTTCGGGGTCACCTACAGAGTCCAGAGCTATGCCTGCTGCCTGTTTCTCCCACAGCTCATCTCCCTGGGAAACTGACAGGATGTTCTCTTGTGCTCAATCCCCCATCAACCCAGTGGGATTTAATGGATTTAACTCCTTTAAAAAGCAATCACACTTGAAAACCTCTTTAAAATCCCTCTTTTCATGTTTAGTGCAAATATCCCCATAAACTGACCCCAAGGTTACAACAAATGTCCGGAAGGGGAAGAGGTTATGGCTGGGATTGGGGCGGGGTTATGGGTGGGGTGGGATGTGTTGAAGGCAGGGTTTTGGGTGGGGCCATGGGAGGGAGCAGAGGGTACTCACAGAGGTACGGTCCCGGGATTGCCGCGTCATGCTGTGTGACTGCCTGGTCTCAGTGAAGGGTGCTGCTGGGCAATGAAAGAGAGAGAAAGAGGCACTGTGACAGTTAGAGAGCGGCCAGACTGGGACAGGATAAACCAGCTGTGAGACACACACTCGCGGTGCCAGACATCCGGACACCCACACTCGCCCTGAAGAGGCTTCGCTACCATCTCATGGCAGCCACACTGCCCAGACTCAGGCACACTTTGTAAAACCCTGCAGTCCTCCACAGTTTGGCGTATCACCAAAAGCAAGGGTGAGACAGGATTTGTTTTTACGGCTACTTGGCTGGGGAGACACGTAGACGCACGTGGTACCTTCACAGTCCATTTGTCTTTAGCTGGTGCTGTCTGTGGCACCATGGCCTGAGGCAAAAGGAGACAGGAGTCCGCCAGCGAGCCCCGAGGGGCGTGAACGGCTCAGCGGCCAGAGCCGTCGGCTCGCAGAGCCTCCTTCGGGCATTTCGGCGATGACCATAGTGGGACGCACAGCTTCATTCTCACGGACACAGCACTCCACAGCACCCCCAACAGAGGCACGAGCGTCACGCAAACATGATGCTTCCCAGTAACCAAACCAACGACAGAAGCGAGAAGCGGGGATGAGCGCAGCTGTGAAGTGGAGATGAAACGAAAGGCCACAGACACGGATCCACAGGTTCACAGGAAAATAAGGACGCTGAATGGGATGGACAACTCAGCTGTGGCAAAAAAAAAAACACGCAAAGTCAAGGATGACGGCAATGAAAAATTTAATCGAAGGCGGGTGCCATTCTAGCGATGAGGCGGATGTCCACGTCTGCCAGCCATATTGCGGAAGGACCCCGGCGTGGTCACCTGGAGCTCTCCGACCAGCACAGGCATGGTGCTGCGCGGGCCTAGGCTGCCTCACCGCCGGCTTTAACACACTCCTCCGGGAGGGAGAGTGGCTCTGTGTCTCTGGTTTTTTAGTAAAATCAGGCTTCTTAATCACAGCTAAAAGAAGGAGAGACATAGTCAAAGACAGCAGGGGACAGATGGGTTATAGTCAGAAGAAACCCAATCTAATCCTCAACCAAACCTTATGTGTGTTCAAAGCTGAACATCATTAAGGCCACGTCAGCACTACACTAGAACATAACAACATGCCTGTATTGTGAGGGCATTTCTGACAATTCATATCACACACCTTACAATGTAGTACATAATTTCTCTTCCAGTATTCAAAAACGTAGGTTCCATTATCACCAACTGAGCAAATAAAGTAGGAGTACAAGATTTTTTTTCCGGGTATTAAAATACATTAAAACAAGTTCAGGATGACTTAACATGAATTTTCCCAGAATCAAAATATGTTAAGGCAAGTTTAGAATTGTTTAACATGAACTTTTCAGAAATTAGAATATGTTAAAACAAGCTTAGGACAAATAGACACCTTGGAAGAATAAAAAGAAAGAACAATAAAATGTGAAACAGAGTCATAAAAGTGCCACAAAAGATCGCAGGAACCTTTTTTCTTCTTCAGGTCATCCCTGGGGAAGAAGATGGGCTCTTTCCGGCTCGGTTTACGCTCCGGGGTGGAGACGCGCCCCTTCATTCTGCCTGCGACTCTCTCCTTTGGCCGCTTTTCCACGACGGCTTTCTTGATAGGACTCTTCGGAGTTTTGGGGAGGGGCTCCACTTTTTCTGAGGCCATGCTTTGGTCGTAATCTACGGTGCAGGGGGAAGAAAGAGCAGCCTGAGGTCCCGGGCCACCCAGGCCAAGGGGCGGACCAGCACAACTCCTCATAGAGCTCATTTCTGAGTTCTCTAAGCGCTCCTGCACAAACACTTTCTGTCTGGATAATAATCATTACTTAAATCCAAAACACTCAATTACTGAATAATTATTTTACTGTACTGAAAGTGATTACAATGCAATAATGTAGTAGTAAAACACAGTGAAAAGTACAGTTGCATCTCACCTTGTGAATCCACCCAGGCACTGTCTGTGTCTAAAATAGAGTCATCAATGGTTGTCTCGTCCTTATAGTCATCATAAGACTCAGTTACGCCTTCGCTGTCTGGGACCACCTCCTTCACAGGTGCAGATGGAACCTCCGGGGCCTCGGGTATATCTGACACCTCCTCCAAGCTGGCTGCCTCCATTTCCACTTCCAGTGCCATTTCGACTGACTCCTCCTCCTCTTCCTCCTCTTGGTTGATACATGGCTGGTCATCCTCGAGTGGGGCGGAGAAGCGGACACTGTGGCCCGGCTCCTCCCCTTTATCGATAGTCTGCACCACAGTGATAAAGTCATCCTCAACAGTGACCACAGACTCAATGATGGCTTGAGGTTCAACTAGCTCCTCAGCCTTAGCATTCTCTGCGACAACTTCTTTCTTCACTGCTTTCTCCTCTTCAGGAGAAAGCAGTTGTTCCTCCTCTTTTGGTTCCTTAATAACTTCATCTGGCTCTTCAGCTAGCTCTACATCCACATCCCCCAGTTCTTTCAGTTCTTCTTCATCAGTTGTGATAAATGGAGTAGGCTCTTCTGGTTCTTCAGAAACCTCAGAGGGTTTTGTCACTGGAACCTCTGCTTTGGCTGGGAGGGAAGCAGCTATATCTTCTGCCTGCTTTGGTTTCTCTGGTGCAATAACATCTTTCGTTTCTGCTGTGCTCTCCAAAGAATCCACAGGTGATGTTACCCAGCTTTCTTCCTTTGGAGTAGTTTCTGATTCTGGTTGTGTGGGCTTTTCTTTTTCACACACCTCTACCTTCTCATCTTCTGTGGCACTCTCCATGGAAGATGTAGGTGAGGGTTTTATGGGTCTTGCAAGTCTAGCCTTTCCAACACCTGTAAGCTGGTAGACATCCTCTGCGTCGACCTCCTCATAGGCCTCTTGGTGTACTAAGTCTGGTTTCTCCTTGACTTTCTCCCGAAGTTCCTGAAGCTCCCGTTCCTCCTCTACACTCAAAGGCCTATTCTCTGTTTCCAGTTTGTGAATTTTCCTTTCATAGTCTGCGATTTGAGCCTCAGTATCCATGGCTAATTTTGTCGCCATGTCAAGTTCAGGTTCTGATTCATCAAGAGTTACTTTCACTGTTGGTGTTGCCAAAGGTTTAGGTGCCTCATCAGGCTGAAGAACCTGGAAGAACCCCTCTGGAGGTACAGGGGATGCTTCTCTTGAGAGTTCCAACTCTTCTACCTCAGGAATGATTTGGTCTTTAATGTCACCTGTAAGCCCAGTAGTTAGATTTAAATCCTTGGCCTTTTCATCACATAATTCAGCAGGTTTGATTGCTGGTTCTGCCTTAGCATCTTTTGCTGAAACTCCTTCAGCTGTGACAATTTTCTCTCCATCCAAGTCTTCCTTTTTAAACTCTTTAACATCTACCTCTTTTGAACTGTCTACAGCTTGCATTAGGGTGTCGTAAATTCCACTTACTTCTGATTCAGGTTTCGGTACATGAGCATCTTCACTGACGCCTGCATACCCCACATCCCTCTCTTCTGATGCCATAGTGGTAAAGATTTGAGGAGGCGAATCAATGGGACTGTGAACATCTGCAGGTGAGGGCATAGGTCCAGAATACTCATTAAAAACACAGTAGCCCAGCTCCTCTAACTGGCTTTCACTTCTTGCTGTCTTCTGACTCTGGTCTACTAAACCTAATTGGGCCAGAGAGTCTCCCATCAGCCCTGGAACATCAGCAGGGACAGACTTTCTTCTCATCATCTCTGGGTCAACACTCTCAGATGTTAGTCTTGACCTGGCTCCTGCCAAATCTAGCATTTCTGGCAGGTCCGGTGCCATCACAGTCCCATTTTTGTAGTAAAACTTCATAGGTCCGGGAGATTCGGGAGACTCTGCCTGCGGGCTCACCTTTGTGATGGGTGTGGCTGCAGGTGGGGATGAGATGGGACTGGTGACAGAGGCAGCCGTTTCCAGAATTAGAGGTGGGAAAACCGGTTGCTTCTCAACAGAAGGTGTTGTAACTGGAAGGTAGTCTGCAGACTCATCAAGACTTCCACTTGTGTAGGACATAATGTCTGTGGCTAAGGGGGAGAAGTTTTTTGGCCGTCCTTGTCCCCCACTTGGATCCATTGATGCTATAGGGATGTTCAAAGAGTAACTCCTCTGCTCCAGTGACAATTTACCTGGTGAAAGCCTGCACTCGTCCTTCTTCTCCACAGCAGGAAGAGCCTGTGGCTCCTCTACAAGGCTCCTGTAAGCATCCTCTGGAGGCATAACAAGTGTACTGTAGCTTACGTCATCTAGAGAAGGAGCCACTGGTACCTTCTCAGAAGTCTTCTCGCTAGCATCAATTAGTTCATAGTAGCCTTCTCCATTGCCTCTGACATCATCTTCCTTGAGAGCAGAAGTCTCAAAATAAGCTGACATGCCAGACTTGTCAGTATCAAAGCTCTCTAGATGCAGACCCAAAGCTTCTGTGGGTTCACCAAAGTCTGGATGCTGTATCAGTTCCTCTTTTGCAGGGGTTGCTTTTGCGTGAGTAGATGTGTCCTCTCTACTTTCACTAAATGGAGCAATAAGCTGGTCTTTTTCAAAAATACTCTCTGGCTTAACACCTAAATGAGGGTCTGATAGCCAAGCTTCATTAACATCCTTGCTCTTACTAAAGGCCTCCATTGCCTGGTCTGACTTCTCCTCTAATTTAATCTTCTTTTCTCCAATCATATCCTCAGGCTTATCACTCATTGCCATTTTCTGTATATCCTGATCAGCAGACCTGTCCAAGAGGCTATTCGATTCAAGCACTTCAACCGAAGGCTGCTTCTCAGCAGTGGTCCTGGGTAAAGTTATTTCATCAGTCCCTTTCATGGGGATCTCTCCAAAGACTTGGTCGGGAGGCTTCTGTGATACCTGGTCCAACTGCAGGAAGGATGGTTCAGTTGTATCTTTAGGGTAACCCTGACCATTTGATGGGACAAGACCCTCTTCATGGGTGTCCGACGGGGTGAACATTAGGTCATGTTGTAGACCTCGAACTTCTGAGTGTTCCATCAATTCTGGGAAGCCAAGGTCCAACGGGCCGGTCTCCTCACTTTCCACTGGTCTCCCAAATTCCATCTTCAGGGCTGTAAGCAAATCTAAAGTAGTCTTGCTGCTTTGCATCGTGCTTTATTTGCTGTGAATGCAATTCCCACAGCAATCGCCCCAGAACACACACAAACAGAGCACCGCACTACTGGACTTCCCATAGACAGAATGCTTGCAGTCGCTGGAGAGGTACAGCCAGGGCAGAGAGAGCATAGAGCAGCCCAGTGCTTCCAGGGACAGTGTCACAGCTAACAGCATGCAGAGCCATGGTGGTGCATGGAGGAGAGAAACATTATTGACATGGAATAATCAACCATGCACAGGTGAGCTAACAATCACCGTGGATGAAGATCATGCTGTTACCATGTATTTATTTTTTTGGAAAATGCAGACACACAAACCAATGAAATGACGCTTGTTACGGGCTTCCTGTGTGGCGAAGGTATCCTTGTGTTCAGCATAAACACCAATGTGCTCAAATTATGGCCTAGATCGTTTAAAAAATTACCACAAATAGTGGACAGCACTGATGATATTCCAAACTAAAATGTGGAGAAAATTAAAAAATCTGACAGCAATGAGAAGCTTTGGCAATAATCACTAGAAAATAAATCGTAATCTGTACATTTCATCTATACTTAAATTGCAGCAATAGACATCAGAGGTGGCAGAACTCAACGGATGCTTGTTACAAAAACCGAAAAACATGAAATGGCAGCAAGATGAAAAACGCGAAAGCAAATGGTTTGGTCACTGAGAAGCACAGTTTCAAAGACTTTCCACCAGAATACCATCACGCTGGAGATTTGGCATCACATCCATGCACACAGGAAGATGTGTGATTTACAGAATTCATAAATCAGTAGCTTTCATTGCAAATGTAGGAAGCACAAAGCAATGGATTATAACCAAAGGCGGGTCTGGAGACGACGATCAAACAGTGACAACACAGCGCAGCGTCTACAGCACGTCGTACTGTCAGGGCCACCAAAGCAGCAGCCATAAGACATGGAAATGACACGGGAGCAAACCTCACAAAATGCGGAGACAACTGAACTGTGGCTCTCGGCAAATTCATAAGGAGCACACTGGAGTTGCCATGGAAGCATGTTCACCTTCAAGCCTGTGTTGCCTTGCAGCTTTAGCAAAAAGCACCGTTATTCCCCATTGCCCAAACACTGGCTACGCTGGCTATGGAGATCTAAGCAGCAAACATGCAGTCTGGGGTGGGGGAACACACCTTCCTGGGGGTACTGTTCCAACCCTCCCTCAACAGCTCTCACGGTGATGGCTCCTGTAGGCACACTAGCTGCCTCGGCCTGCGGACAGGGCAGAGCCTGGGGCTCGCTTACGACCTCTGCCTGCTCTAAGCCCTGAGCCGCAGGCCCCTGCTCAGGCTCTTCCCCACTGCTTAGCTGCTCTTGCTCCTCAAGAGCTGCCGCCGCAAACTCCTCTTCCTCGTCGGCTGCGGTAAGAGCCTCTAGTGTTTCGTCTTCTTTAACATGGGGAAGAAGTGTAGACATCAAGACTACAGACAACACAGACTTGGATCACGTGGACAGGAAATAAACAGATGCTTTAAACTCTTAGCAGTTAGAGGTTTAGCTCAATGTGTACGTTTATCCTTAACAATGAAACTTATATTAAGAAATATACAAAACAACATTAGCAGCCCTGATACTTGGGAATGACTTGTGTGCCATCTCTTCAGAGATCTTAAGAGATTTTCCACTAAAGATGTCGTTACTTGAGTATAGGTACTACAGCATTAAAATCGATAAAATCAAGCACACAAGTGCTAAAAATTTCACAGTGTCACTAACAACACCGTGAACCAGGGCAAAGCTTCTGCCATTGAAGAGTGGAGTCTGAGGGGTCCGTCTTCACCCCTGTTCGTTTAAAAAGGAGAGGGGCAGACTCCATGCCAGTGCGTGTCAAGGTATCTTTTACCAATCGGTAATGATGGTAATGGTTACTGTTATACCACTGTTACCAGTATGCAGTGTTCATACAAGGCATAGTTCAGTTTGCCAGAGATAACACCGAAAGACAGAAGAGGGAATAACTGAGTAGATAAAATGGAAATGTAAATGAATGGCGAGATGAAAGGTAAGGAGCTGCTAGAACCCACAGCTTGACCGGAGCCTTGTGATTCTGCATCTAAAGAGGGTATGCTGCTGCTTTCTCGCTTCTAACAGCACCTGATGGACGCCCTTCCAGGGGGACGTGTGCCTTTCTGCCAGGTCAGGGGATGACACTGTGGCTCTCTCTCTGAACTCTGTCACTGTTGTCTTGAAAGCCAAGTTTTCAATGTCTCAATGCAGCATTGAGTTAATGGTTCAAGTCACCGCACCATAAATCTATTCTGCCTCGAAATGCTACATAATTCCGAGTGGAAAAGCATTAGTTGAGTTGATTACCAGTGTTTGTTTTACATAGCTGCTCTGCTCTGCAATAAAAGGGTCCAGATGCAATTTAGAGGTCACAGCTGAGCCTACAACTCACAGATCATTCCATAGACTATAAGCGAATCTTCAGCTCACACCTGAGTCTACAGGTTACAGTTGACTCTGTAGATTTGCAGGTCATTCCACAGGCTACAGGTCATTCCACAGGCTACAAGTCATTCCACAGGCTACAGGTCAATCCACAGGCTACAGGTCAATCCACAGGCTACAGGTCAATCCATAGGCTACAAGTGACTCACAACTGTCTCTGAAAATCAGCATATTTGGCTCCCTTTTTGTGATAATGTTAGTGCTAGGGTAAATTTGCTAGATTATCCCACAGGACTCTTGTGCAGTGGAGCTGCGGGTGAAACAGTGGTGAAGGCCGGCGTACATTCACGGAGGGGTTGGCTTGAGTTTGGTCACCACGCTGCCCGAGGCTTTTGCTAGGTCAGATCATGAAGGATCGAGCTGCTTGTTAGCGGAATGCCTGACACGGACAGTCATTCCCTCATTGCAAGGTGTAACAAACAGAGCTGACAGTCACCCAGATTTAGGCAGCTTTATACAGGTATAGCGCAGATAGTGAGGGGAGGTGGGACGGGCTACAGGGGTGGGTGGGCATACTGGGTGGGAGTGGCTATTGGGTGGGTGGGCCTACTGGGATTGGAGTAGCTATTGGATGGGCGGGTCTATACGGCTTGGAGGGGGTACTGGTTTGGCGGATCTACTGGGGTGGGAGGGTGTGCTGGGTGGGCGGGTCTATGGGGTCGACACCACAAAGGAAAATCTGAAACCAGACATCACAGAGGCAGACTACAGGAACGCAGGAGCCAGACGCCACAAAGCTCGTAAAACTCATCGCAAGGTCAAGGCAAACGGCCAGCGTGAGGCAGACGCCCCGTGTTTCACGCCTGTCAGCTGGAGATCGCTGTCAGTAAGCACTCCTGAGCAGGATGCACAAGTGCCCATGCAGCGACATGTGGGAGGGTACGCGTATGCACGGGTGCATCGGCTCTCCATGCAGGGGGAAAGTCTGCGAGCAGCTGAGTCTGTGTGAAAACTGCCTTGTGCATCTACCAGTGGAGGGAAAGGCTTATAAAATCAGCATGAGGGGACTACAACTGTGCGGCTACCTACCAGGAATGAACTCTAAGTGCAGAGCAGAAATGAACACAAGTAAAAAGCAGTCAGGTGATGAGGGTGTGCATCTGTGCAGTGGGGGGGGTGCGAGCAGCGCCATCCGCAGACGGCGCCGTCAGGAGGGAGGGAGCACTCGATCAACACGATGGCAGCACACGGGACTGGATGCGCGGACAGTCAAACAAAGCGGTGTGCGTGACACAGAGATCGAGGACGGGGAGGACAGGAGCAAGCGGCAGGGGGGCGGGAGAGAGAGTAGGGTTAGGCAGAGGAGACGGACGAGTGGAACAGAAAAGAGCAGGGCTGGGGGCAGGAGGAGGGACAGAGGAGAGGAACCATGCGTGGTTCACCTTCGATCTGCCTAAACGCGGCCACTTGCCCCGAAGGGCGCGAGCCATAGCGTGTCCACTCAGGGCTGAACAAGGGGTGCTCATAGTATTCCTCATCAGAGTGGTAGGGGTCATCGTCGGGCACAGACACCGAGATGGAGGGGGCGAGGAACTTGCACCGCTCCCGAGAATTTTGGAAGCGTTGGAGAGGGCCTGCCTTCTCCTCATCCCCTACATCTACAAACAGACACAAGGGAGAAAACTGCAGGGAAACCGGACAGAGAGAGACAGGAAAGAAAGACGAGCAGGCGCTCAGGCGGCCGGGTGACCAGACGACCAGAAGACCAGATGACCAGGTACACGGACACCCACACACGGGGACACATGATCACCAGAGAGCCGGCGACTGAAAGGGCCATGCCCAGACTGCTCTGTGTCTCGTCACGTTACGTGATCAAAAGCGCGAAGACTTTCCGAACATCAGAAACATCTCAGGTATCATTAAATTTCTATATCAAGAACGTCGACAGATCTGCGCATGACCTTCTTTCTGTCACCTGGTTCTGGTGATTATGTTATCACTGGACACAGACAGAGGTCAGTACGGTCAAGAGAACTTGAGGGAACAACAAAATCGATGTATAAAATAAGTAGGAACTGAGCTACCACAAGAATAACATGGAGAGAAAGACCGGGAGACATGCGGAACAAGGAATGGGAAATAAAAACGGCATCATGTGAAAGACAAGAGTGACTACGGAAGTTGACGTGCTGTG
>JABFEB020000035.1:16842897-16854900 GCA_019775895.2 Stomatorhinus ivindoensis | reverse complement strand
CCGTAACACACAGCTCCTACCCAGAGCCCCGTAACACACAGCTCCTACCGAGAGCCCCGTAACACACAGCTCCTACCCAGAGCCCCGTAACACACAGCTCCTACCCAGAGCCCCGTAACACACAGCTCCTACCGAGAGCCCCGTAAAACACAGCTCCTACCGAGAGCCCCATAACACACAGCTCCTACCCAGAGCCCCGTAACACACAGCTCCTACCCAGAGCCCCATAACACACAGCTCCTACCGAGAGCCTCGTAAAGCAGACTCAGGGTGATGCTGCCTGTGCCCTCATATCGCAGCCAGATTCTTCCAGACATTAATGGCGAGACAAGACAGTCAGCCAGAGGCAGATCCCCCCGCCCCCACTTCTGTAAGACAAAAGGTCACCCCAGAGAGGGGGCAGCCATCACTTTTCAGAACAGAGGAGACACACAAATCCAGCAGGCCTGCAGCCGTCCGCTCATTGAGGAGGCTCAGCCAAGATTATCCGAGAGAGTCAGCAATACTTTTGGCTACTGGCCTACATACATCACCTGGGCAAAAGTCTTAGGCAGTCACAGGAAATGTTTGAAGCTATTTATCTGGGTACTAAGTGTATATTTTCTGAGACTGAAAAACACCATTTAGTAATAGAGCATATGCAACCTCGCAGGGGTACCCCAGCCATTCTGTGTCTTTGTTAAATTTTACTACCAGCTCGCTTAATTCATTGATGAAACTAGTTTTAAAAATTAAAAATTCACTCAGACATTGATTATCCATATGAGCTAGTGGTCGAGACAAAAAATACATAGGTGTACTGGATGGTGCAAATACTGGCGTGACCTTAGGAGAGGTTTTGAAATGGTTAAGGGTCAACATAGTTTGACAGACATATCATAATTGTATGGATCCGTAATACTGCACTTCAATTCCACCAAACCTCCCTTCACTTCCCCTCTCAGTGGGACCGGTATTCCAGCCCCTCCCTGGCCATTTCAACGTGATGCTACACGCCACCTGAGATGGGGGCAGCTGCCAACACTATCCACGCAGGAACTCTGGGGGCTGGTAATTTCTTGTTTTTTTAAATAGGAAGTTCACTTGAAGGTACTGGACAGGAGCACATCCATAATTCAGCCCCCTGCCCCAGTGGAGTCGTCCTAATCTCCCAGCAGGCCTGTAAGCTCATGTTTAATGCATCAGAGAAGTGGGTAAGGTCTCACATACATTCAGCTTCTAAAACTCAATGACTGGACACGATTGGCAGCAAGGACAAACCATATTGATGATATTGCAGAGCCCCTAACACCCCCCCCTCCCACACACACACACACACACACACACACACACACACATCATGCCAGAACCTCACACCGACAAACCTCCTGTAGGGGCGGGGTGAGCAAATATGGACTGTTCTACTGGCTTGTGGTCATTACACAGTCGGAATGGATTTCACTTAAAACCTTGAGTAAAGATCCAAAACCACAAACCTCTCTCCAGAACACTCTGCTACATTTATATATAGACCTTCCTTATGTAGGTCCTACAGATTAAATGACTATTCTGTAGAGTTTCTACTTCCCTATAGATGATCACCGCGCCATCGATTTAGTCGTCAAGGTTCAGAGAAGAATGCATTTAAAACTGAAGTTCCCCAGAGAGGATAATTAAATCTTCTGCTTACCCTGGAATTTTTGAGGAACCCTGGTCGACAGTTCTATCCAACAGGTCAGGCCCTGGACCGGAAATGCTTTTAATTATCGTTGCTCAAGACAGCATTCAGATAGACCAATTCAGTCATTCACAGCAATTACTCTAAGGATAAAATTCTGCATCCTGGCATGTAAGAAGATATTGGCAGGTAAAAAACAAACAGAAAATTCTGCAGGTTAGGATTAATGACCCAGAATTAATTTTGATACCGAATAAAGACATAAAAATATTTAATAATTATTTATAATATTTTTTGAGATATGGCTACTGGGGGACCCCATGACCGGATCAGTGGGGGACTTGGAGGACATTTCCACAGTGTGGATGTAGGATTTCGCTATAAATCTCCCAGCTTTATTTTGGCACCTAGTTTAATGGGGGCTATGTAAGATTCCAGTTAACTCTATTCCAGAAAATAGAAATTGGCCAATGAGGGTGAAATGAACCAATATTTTTGGTCAACTTATTGAAATGTTGACTTTAATTTCATTACATTTCTTTGAAAGAAATAATGACAAGCAGGGCTTTAGATAACGGGCAAACCAACATATTTACATCCAGAAAAATCTGTCTGGATCCCGGCATTTCAGTACTATATCGCCGTTTACATAAACCACAAATCGATAAGTAGATTAGCAATACACCTAAAATATTATAGAGAGGGTTATTGTGATGCCCAGAAAGTTAGTAATCCGGGTAGCAGATCGATCTTCCGTTTTCTACAGAATAAAAAACAATGTAATGTTACTCTGCCAATAAGCAATGGCGAGTTTCAGCACCGGCAATATTAGACAAAAGTATATCAGTTATCCATCAAGAGTTCCAATGTTGAAATAATGAGACGCAAAAAAAAAATTATTCATCAATGTAATTGAGGTACAAAAATAATAATAATTTTGGTTAATTTTTAAGTAGGAAGTCCTAGTACTTCTAATTAGGCAGTCACTAGGAAATTTGGGAATATACATATTTGCAAATTACCAGCTGAGTTTGGAAGTGCTGTACATCTTAACCAAAAAGGTTACGTAAATCCCAGGAAAAGCATAGACTGGGAAAAAGAGGAAATAAAACTAAATCTGAAATTTCTGCAATGAGAAATGATGTTCAATCTGTAGGGTTTTGGGCCGGCAGTTGATGTGCTTACTTGCCATTACCTAATGCAAGGACTGCCTAGTGGGAATGATGGACGCAGAACCCGCGTTTCTCCGCTACAGCGCCTCCGGACGGAGACGGAAGAAGCTTAATGTGTTCAGGCAGGCGCCCTCCTTCACTGGGGTACGGAAAGAAGTCCTTCAAGGGATCAGAACGCCCTGATGCAGGCACAGAGCTCAAGCTGGAAGGTTGCAGTCCGAATGTTTCACGAGTTCCTCAAGGCCGGAAGCTTATTTGAGTGAAAGGTAGGAAAACCCGAATGAATAAACAAAGAGCTGAATAGTGCCCCCTGGAGACTGCAGCAGCATTGCAGGAGACACCGGCAGGAGAGATGGACGCAGTCTGACAACAGGATGACCTGCAGCCCTGTAGCTGACCGAGGGAAAAATCAGCGAAGAGGGAAGTACGGACCAAAGACCGAATAGCCCCCCCAGCCCCCCCCCCCCTAGACACACACTGCCCAAACAATGGAGATGCTTTGGGGCACAATATTTATATATTGCACATTCAAATCCAGGGGACATGCCCCCCGCCTCCACGTCTGCTGGATAATAACTACCCCTGCTGTATCTATCACTTACCCAGCACACAGTATCTGAAGAGCATCCGCACCTTCACCCATTATCTTTCCTCCTACACTTTATTCTAAATGTAAGACATAAGAGCACTAGTAACACTCTGCAGAAGTCCTATCAGATACACAAGAACAGTTAAACAGTAAACCGGTTGAACAGAACGCGAATCGCGGCAGGAGATGGGAGTCACATGGGAGAAGGAGAGAGAGCGGATACTGGAAAGTAAAAATCCATTATGGCGTCGCAAATGACCAACTGTCCTGCCGCTGTATGTTAGACACACCAAGCGAGATCCCAAACCCCAAACCAGACCCTATTATACATTATATATATATATATATATATATATAATGATATAGATATAGATATAGATATACACATACTTTCATAATGAATTTCGATTTACAGTCATAAGACATCATAGTGTTGATTATAATACTTCATAAAGTCCATGATGCTGTCATCTATAATGCACTATAGATACCTTAATGCACTATAATGGTCAGTATAAGAATTAACGATACTTTGCACTGCATTATGAAGGTATCCATAGTGCATCATAGATGAGAGCGTCATAAGGCAGCCACAATGTATACGAAACATGGCTATAAATTTCTAGCACCAATGAACCGTTTTTACTTGAATTAAACTCACTATTTAAGTCGAACACTATCATGTGTTCAACAGCCAATTTGTTGAATAATTATTATAATTATTCCAGATCACACATTATTTTGTACTAATATACCGCAATGGCATTACTAACACCATTACAGGCCGGCAACTGTAAAATGCTTTAACTGAGAATGATACATGTTTGCCAGTAACCCAGGACTGCTGATCGTAAGGTGGCTCACAGAAGAGACGTGAACCTCCAGAGGAGGCCACCCTGTGGTCAAAGTATCACTCATGATGCACCTGCCTTGATGTTGGTCTTCAATCACCTCCCCTCATTCTCTGCATCGTTTCGTGCTCCCATTAGCTCGGGCAGCACCGTCCAGACCGTTATATCCCTCGTCACAAAACAAACATAGTTCTTCGATGTCAGCAGGGAACCAGGAGGAAGCGTCGTCGAAGGGCCAGTCAGCCTGTGACGCGATGCTCATAGCCTCGGGTTAGCATGTCGATAGTTACCATGGAGTCCCCAGCTGTCTATGAACAGCATGGTGGAGGTCTGCCTCCACACAGCCCTGCCCCCTTTGGCCCCTCCGTGACCGGGATATACGATGGTTCCCAGTGACCGCTGTCCGTTCCAGCTGGCCCACGCAAGCGAGGAGTACCGAGATATTTATCAGGTCACGAAATCTCCACAGCACTGCATCAGTCACAATACGACACTTATATTTTTCACATCGGGGTGACTCATACGCTGTCTTTTTTATACGAGGAGACATTTACAGGAAGCTCAGCCCCACAGTTCATGTAAGGGTACAACAATTGCCCCTTTGTGGGATGATGGCCTGCTAGCTGTTTGGTAACCAGACAAGTGCCCTGCCTTTTTCCTGCCCTGACCGCTGTTCCCCATTTGAGCGGGGCATCCTTAACCCCCTTCAACAGCACCCACAGGGACGCAAGCCGCAAGAATGGGCGGCGTTCATACGGAGTCTGAAATAACAAGCCCGGCGCCCTCTTCCCGGTCTCCCGATTCGCTGTACCTGTAACATGGGCTTTCCTGCATAGCGCTGGTCCGTTTCCACCACCTAAGACAGGAAACATAGAACTGGCATTTTAAGCATCTGCCCAGAGGGGTGGTTAGGAAGCGGTGTGCGGCACAGGGCCAGAAGGCTGGCAAAGTGAAAGTCTAATCATGTCAACAGGGAGCTGGGCTGCTCTGGTACTGAACGCAACCACTTCCTCCCCTAATAAAAGGCCTACTTGTAAATTAAAAGGCTTTCAGCAGAGGTCGGACTGGCATTTAGCACAATACCGTGACCCATATGCACGGCTGTCTCGGGGTTCGGGACGGGGGTAAGCAGCCCGGGTAGAGAGGAGCTCTCTGAAGGATCTGCACGGAGACACATCCCCGGACAGCCCCCGCTCCCCCTTCCAACACCTCCACCACAGATCAGCACAGGGACGGTGTCAGACTCACAGTTAAAATCAAAATTGACTCTCCTAGAAAATTAGGGGGAACGAGACAGACACGCCCACAGACACAAACCGTCTCGGAGGCTCCTGTGCAGCTGTGATGGCTGGCGAACAGTTATGCCAGCTGAATAATCAATGCTGTCTAGACACTCCCTGAAAACCCCCTAGTACGGATGCCGGAGGGCTGCAAAAGCCCCATCAGGCATGTCAAAGACCACCCCCGAGAGACCTCAGGACCCCAAGTGAGAGGCATCAATCAACCGATTACCTGCCAAAGCCTGGCAGGCACAGCCAGCTAAGCTTTGTGCTTCATGTCTCTCGGTGACAGCCCTTCATGAACAAAGACACACACAGTCACGCACATAGCACAGGACCGCCGGTGGCAGGAGAGGGGTGGCATATGCCGCAGCTGATCCAGTAAACCAGTAGCCAAAGCTCCACCACAATGGCAGTAGAGATAGACAGGCAAGAGGGAGAAAGGGTGGGAGGAAGGTGCAAAAAAAACCCAGAAATAAGCTAGTGCTCCCTGGAGGCAGGCTGGTAAAGCCAGGAAAGAGACAGCAGATCCAAAGCCAGAGCAGACGGAAGGCGGAGAGGCTGGCGGGAGCCTTACCTGGAGATGGGGGGCACAGGAGCTGAGAGAGAGACCGCTTAGAAACAGGGAGAATCGGTCCAAACACCTGCAACGAGAGAGAGAGAGAGGGCGGGTGAGGACAAGGGAACGAGAGGCTGTCAACTGCAGAGGTCTGGTGGGAGTGGCAAGGGGGGGCTGCTTCAGTGAAGGCGCTCAGTCATGGCAGACAGCGGCACTGGCATCGAGCGGAGCGGCACCTTCAGATCCCAGTGTCTGGTGCAGCCCGGGGAGGGGGAGGGGCTCTGTGCGCCTGCGTGCACGCGTGCACACACACACACACACACACACACACACACACACACGAGGGGGCAATATAATAATGAGGGAGGCAACAGAAGAAACCCTCTAGGACAGAATTCAATGAAAGAGAGAGAGAGAGCGCAGGTCGAGCGAGGAGGAATCGGCATAGGGAAATTTCTAGAAGCCAGAGACCCAACTGCTGTATAGTTTTCTAGGAAAAATCGGGGGTAGATGATATGCTCTCTTTTTCTTTGTCCCTCTGACTCCTTTGGCCCTTTCAGGAGCGGCAGGAGCGGCAGGATTACTGGGTTTGGGCCACGTGACACCAGCTGACGGGGACGAGGCAGGACTTCCCACTGCCCCCCAGACCTGCACCACGCTTACAGCAACACCTTCCACTAAACCTCGTACGTTGTATGGATGAGACTCCGACCCAATACACATGTTTGCAACAACAGCGGGCTGTCAGCGGGGGGGTGGGGGGCTTTCTCACGCCGCCTTTCTCAGCATATTAGCATGCAGGAGCACCACTGAGCAGGACTGCAGAGGACTGCTGACACTGACCTTCTTCACTCCGCTCCGTCGCGTACAACATGGCAATGAGACAACCGGAAATCCACCACGGAACCGGTGTTTCACTAACAAAGGAACATGAGATTAACAAAGAGCCCTCGTGAAGAAGATCGAGGCTCAGGAAGGAGTTTGAGGCTCCCAAAGGGATTTAAGATCAGCAAGGAGCTTCAAGATCAGCAAGGAGCTTCATGCTTAGGAAGGAGCTTCAAGATCAGGAAGGAACTTCATGCTTATGAAGGAGCTTCATGCTTAGGAAGTAGCTTCATGCTTAGGATGGAGCTTCAAGATCAGGAAGGAGCTTCATGCTTATGAAGGAGCTTCATGCTTAGGAAGTAGCTTCATGCTTAGGATGGAGCTTCAAGATCAGGAAGGAGCTTCATGCTTAGGAAGGAGCTTCAAGATCAGGAAGGAGCTTCATGCTTAGGAAGGAGCTTCACGCTTATGAAGGAGCTTCAAGCTCATGACGGAGCTTTATGCTCAAGAAGGAACTTGAGGCTCACAAATACTTGAAAAACTACCTTGAATGTACCTTTAATCTCCCTGCAGGCCTGCTGGTACCAGATGAATGACAGCTGATTGGTGATGTGACGGTTCATTCAGAAGCCACTCGTGACACCAGTCAGAGGTTTCCTGTGTATATACATCGTTCTCAGCATCTCACACCGTGCATTAATGTGGGTGGCGTCAATTTCACACACCTCAAGTATACGGTCAGCTAGCAGCAAGATCTCAGTCAGATTTTGCTTAGAAGAAACCCAATGACTTCTGTGATCCTGTCAAACCCCTGGCGCATCAGTTGATCAAATAATTACTGGAGGCAGAGGTTCATCCAAAAGAACAAATACCTTAGAGTAGAAGGAGCTTCAGAAAGGGTAATAGTTCACTACACAGCTCGTTGTCTACATAATGATTCTTTATGAATTACCATCACACCAAAACCAGGCAACACTGCTCATTTCTGAAAGAATCACTCTCACATAAAAATTCTAACAACTGCTTCTACAATCAGAATATTCTGCAAACTGTGCATTTCTTCCAGTCTTCCATAGCTGCTCACCCAATGCAGCCTCCAGCTTCGGTACGTTTGATGTTTTCCACTGGATGTCACACATTAGTCCGTTTCAGCTTTATCATAATGAGGCAAGGAAGCCTGGGTTGATGTCCTGGGGCCAATCCCTGCACAAAAAGCACCACCCTTCCACATATTCACTGATTTGTCATTTGTTTTTGAGGCAAAGCGGAACGCTGCTGTGATTATTGATCAACACACAGCATCGCTGTGCACCATGGAGAAGAGCAGGCTAGCCTGTGCCTCCATACCGTTGTCTCCATGGGCACCGCTTCCCAGTTTTCCGAGCGTAGGTGTGCGCGTGCGTAGGCCATCGTGAGTGACTGTAAATGTATGAGTGCGTGGGTGAACGCATGTGGGAGAGCTGACTCACGCGGCCAGAACAGGTCGGAGCGGAAGTGAACCCGAATGGAGATGTCACAGCCGTAGGGGCTTCGGTCCGATGGCCTTGCCGTTAAATAAGCCGTGGAAAAATCCAGAAAGAAAGCATGAAAACTGAGGAATCACCATTTCAGCAACTAGCCAATCAGGGCTTCGCAGAAGGGTCATAATACACACCGGATTACGCAGACCGACAGCACACCGTACCTTGAACCTGGCCCTCTCTGGATTAGAAATACTGATTAGTGCATGTCACAAGTAATCCAAGGGAGTGGGAGGGGCTTGTGTGACACAGGGGGAGGAGTCACCTTTGATTCGCTAAATGGTCTCTTCACTTCGGCTTGGTTTAAAGAAACTAGCCTGCTAACCCTACCCCAGTACGCTAACTTTTTAACTCCCGCCTCACAGGAGGTCCACACCCTGCAAACGCAGCCCACATCCTTACAGCGAACACATGGCCTGTAATTTACCACCACCTACTGCCATTTCACCGGGTTTTAAATCCAGAAGCCCCTTGAAAATTAGCAGCGGCTGAATGCATTAGGTGACGCATTACATCAGCCGTGGAAGGAAAATTGTTTCATAATTATTATGTGCCGTAAAATGTCAGCATAGATAGAGGCAAAAAAAGCAGTGTTCTCAGAATGCACTCTCTAATTCAGACCGTGTGCTCATCTGCAAGCACACAGCATGTGAAATGCACTGGTAAGAGACCAAAGATTAAGACATGATATGTGCATTTACACCTTAGCAATTCATTTTACCACTTCACTCTACATGAACTGTCCTATTTTTAAGTTTCAAAACACCCAGAACTGATGTCTAAAGATGAATGGATGGAAACACTAGATAGTTACAGAATTTTGCAGATCATCACGTTAAACCACAGAATACACTAACTGCCTTGAAATCGGCTAAAATGAATGTATCTTTTAGTTTTTAATTTTTGTTAGACTGCCTTTGGCAGCATGTGGACATGATAGATTGACTAAATATGGTAATAAACCCAGGTGTTGGTGTCTCTTTGGGTGTGTCTCTGAGCTCCTGGTCCTGCCCACTATTGCAACCCATCACTCTCCATTCCGATAGGCTGGTTTATATTTCATCATTTTCTATATAAGGCCTGCCTAGAAAATGAAGAGGGGGCCATTACTTTACAGTCCTATACAAAAATGTTTTATAACACCTCTCCTAAAGTGACCCTAGTATTTGCAGCAATCATCCAATACACCCATGTATTTTTTATCTTACCTGCCAGCACACAACTTGTTTGGCTAGCCAATACCTCATTAGTTATTTAACCAATTAAGTCCATTGATTAAGAGAGCTGGTGGTGAAATTTAATGAAGACATGGAATGGTTGAGACGCCCCTGAGGAGAGGTTTGGGAAATTAAGCCACGTTCATCTAGTCATTAAACAAGATATCAGTAACTTTCTGGAGAACAGAGAAAAAATCTCGTTACTTTTCATTGTGTTAATGGTAATTACAGGCCAAGCACTGTAGGTGAGAGGCACCCATTGTAATTTACATATGTTCTTATGTTAAATTGTTTTTTCTCCTAAGCAAATATATACTTACTGCCAAAATAAATAGCTTTAAACATTTCCTTTGACTTTTTCACAGTGCTGTATAGTATAATAAAAAAAAATCTCATTGTATAATCTCGCCTACATTTGAACAGTTCCATCGCCCAATGACATTTCGTGAGAGGGGAGCGGCCTATCATTTTCAAGGGTGTGAAACAGCCTGAGGACACCAATTAGCGAATGACACATGGGACAGTGTGCGCACTGCTCTGTCCTGTACACCGAGCAAAGGACAGACCTTCAGACCCTGTCAGGAGGTGTCCTGCTTCTCCAGGTCTTTCCTGGGCTTTCCAGGAGGGCACAGAACACCCTGTTAAAAGGGCCCATGCCCATCTAGAAATCAAGCTCAAAACATCAGGCGCTGACAGTCAAGAGTCCATTCAGTGGAGGCGGTCACCCACAAAAATGGGGGTTTCACATATACTATGAATCACTTTAGAGGCGTGATTTCTAGCCCCCTGTGATGCCCAGAGAAACAGCACAGTAAACACAAAAAAGAAAACTTAAAAAGCTTCTGGACAGATTTTCCTCATTCTAATATGGGCCTCAGACAGTCCCCTCTGGGTGCAATTAGGTCTTGCCTAAACTGTCTACCCAAGCACACCAAAACTGTTGGGGAAGAATTGGATAAAATTTATTGGTTAAGACATCGGTAATCAAGGACCCTCATGGCACCCCGCCGGGTGAATGACTACTGAGAATATAACTGTGTCAAAATTGAATGTTTTTTGCCGTGCTGCTGCATGTCAGTGATTTGGGAATGGCTTGATTGTACGTGAACCTGCTTTGAGCAAGAGACCTTCTCCACTCACTTCATATTGGTATAGACCACACTCTTCACCATGTTGCTGTTTACGCTTTGGCCAATCTAGATGACATCATGGAGTAGTGCAGGGATTAGCTGTGATATTTCTGGTACTTTAGGGATATCTCACAGTTTCTGAGCCCTGCAGACAGCAGTGTGTGGTTTGAGGTTCTTCCTGGGTCGCTGACAGATTTAAGCTCAATAACACAGCAGCGATCAATTCCAAGCTGCAAAACAACTGGTTCTTCCCAATATTGGTTCTTATATTATTCTTTATTTTACGTTTGCTATTCCAACAATGTTGCTCTTTATTAGTCGCAGTTACTCCTGAAGAAAAAAACAATTCCTTACTCAACCCACTTTGCTCCAGTTCCTCCCCCCATCCAGACCAGGATCAGGTCCACGTGCTAAATCACACCACACATAAGTACAGACGGTGGGATTCCACAAAATTTTATTTTTTTCTTAATCATAATGAAAAACAGATATTGAGAGCAAAAAAAATGCTATATTAATGAACTCCAAGCAAGAGTTACATTATTAAAAGTTCATGTAGATTTGCATTTGACAACTTCATGTTTTTACTCCAAAAATCATAAATCATAATGCTAAAAAAGACATCAGCGAAAATCCTGAGCAGAGCCAGTCTAATAGGGCTGCTCAAGTATGGCAAAAATCAGAATCATGATTATTTTGATCAAAAAATAATACAATTTCTCATTGAGCTGGGAAACATGAAGAACTTATTGAAATTGAGTGACTTGAACTTAAAAAGCTCGTCTTTTCGACAGTATATTTCCTGGAACTCCGAATTTAGTTTAGCTGAGAAACAAATAAAAAGGTGCTGGAAATGGGGAGCAGGATTTGTGACACAGAACAAATTGGGAACATCACTGCAAAAATGAACATCACTGCAAAAATGAACATAACTGCAAAATGAACATAACTGCGAAATGAACATAACTGCAAAATGAACATCACTGCAAAAATGAACATAACTGCGAAATGAACATAACTGCAAAATGAACATCACTGCAAAAATGAACATAACTGCAAAAATGAACATCACTGCGAAATGAACATAACTGCAAAATGAACATAACTGCGAAATGAACATAACTGCAAAATGAACATCACTGCAAAAATGAACATAACTGCGAAATGAACATAACTGCAAAATGAACATCACTGCAAAAATGA
>JABFEB020000035.1:16815936-16842797 GCA_019775895.2 Stomatorhinus ivindoensis | reverse complement strand
TGCAAAAATGAACATCACTGCAAAAATGAACATCACTGCGAAATGAACATAACTGCAAAATGAACATCACTGCAAAATGAACATCACTGCAAAATGAACATCACTGCAAAAATGAATATAACTGCGAAATGACACGCGGCACAAAAACTGTTTTGTCTTGATGATTTCGTCTTGATAAACGCTGGTAGCCAAAATCATAACTGAAAGTGAAATTTAATTAATTACGCAGCCCTATAATCACAGAAATGTTACTTGACTAATCAAGCTGCAGCGAGCATCAAGATTCCCCACACAAGAACCTTCTCCCTTCTGTATGAAGCTGACAGACCTCCTTCGCAAAATCACATTCCTCTGTTACGCCACGTGGTCTCTGTGCTATCTAACAGGACCAGCTCTGCTCACATCTTCATCAGTCACAAAACATATCAAGACCAATGTGAACCACTGCAGCACAGCTAATTACAAGACATAGTTATTCGGCAAAAGCAAACTGGAGGAAATTTGGAGTCATGTGGAACTTTGCACATGTCAAACAGGCCTGACCTGGGAACAGTAAATATTTTATGACCTGGCAATCCCTGGGTGTTACTCCAGCCTCCACACGCAGAACAGCAGTAAAAGTGCGGTAATGAAGACCCAGTCTGACAAGCATCGATCCAGCCCAATGCATTCTCTCGCTCAAATCTATGGCCTCAAGATTGAGCCTGGTGGGTGTTTCATCTTTGTGGGGGAGGAAGACTTAAGTTGCTTCCTGTAACAGGTGCAAATGGATATGCACACTCACGTATTGCAGTGTAAACAAACAACTTAATCCTCATTAAATCATGCCCACTGGCAGAATGTGACCAGGAGTCACTGCACACAGGGAGCCCAAACAGCATCACAGCCCATTTCCATAAATCCTTCAGTGTTACCCTACTCAGCACTGTAGGGGGCGCTGCCCCGACTGCACCCAACTAAAACCCGAAACACTGAGAAAAGGAGTGCAGAAGCCCAATTTTAGCAGATTCCTTTATACGTTTCGGGGCTTTGTCTAAGGGCACCTAAACTATACAGAACCTACAAAAAAAACTACAAACCACAAAAAAACTCCTTCTCTGCCTCAGTCAGGTACACACAATTCATAGTTCAGCATAAACCCCGGTTTTGGGTTCATGGGTCTGTGCAATTTCGGTACATCGGGGGAAACAGTTCCTGTTTTGAAATTATTTATTATTAAAACTGCAAACAATAGTGAAAGCAATAGTGGCCCATATCACTACGTGCTTTACACCCCTGATTAATTACAGCTGTGAACCAAAGGCAATTCGCCTGAATAACAAAAGCTGAGGCACTTATTTACACATTGTAAAAATAAATATGTAAATAAAGTTAAAAAAAAAATATATAACATCATAACAATGATAATGAACTACATCCCATTTAAATGTCCTGTTCTCTTCTACAGAGCAAAATTGCATATCTGTAGCGATAAACACCCCTGCAGCCATAATTATTTTTCTACTGGGTTTGAATTCCCTGGAAGTAGCGCCTCAAAAGGCAGAGGGAGACAAACTTGCAGAAGTGGTTTCTGCCTTGCTGTGGTCGCACAAACACCCTGATGATGTCGTCTCCAATGAGTATGAGAACATATCCAAATTTGATATAATAGAGCCGACAGACAGCCTCATCACACACTCTCAAGCGCTGGTCCATTTAATTGGGAAACTGAGATGTTTGCAAACTCCGCACACGTAACCCAGGCAGACACTTGAACCCAGGTCCCAGAGGTGGGAGGCGACAGCGCTAACCGCTGCACCACCATGCCGCCCACACATGTACTACATATTCAATTTGTTTTTGTTTACATATGTACAGAGGTGTGGCAATATAATGATGGTGTTGCTCACAATACATTCATTGAATTGAAGCAGCAGGCCGGCATTGTGAGGTTTAGTAATGGGGGAGGGTCTGCATTGACGTACTGTATTGGTCCTGCAGTGACTCCGCTTGTGTATGAAAAGGACGACGGTGGCGACCTGCTCATTAACTGACATGTTTCATCGTTATCTGCGTCCAGTCATCAGTGCAGAGAGGTGAGGTGACTAATAACTGAGAGATGCATTAAGGTTCGGGATACTTCAGAGAGATTAGGACTTAATTAAAAATGAAGACACGCCTGAATCAGAAGTGGGGACAATAAGGAGACAAGCAGAGGAGATGGGGGAGGGGTGGTGAGTCGCAGGCAGCGATGGGTACGAGAAGAGGGACGGGAACCTACACGTAGTGGTGCAAAATCCAGGAAGTGCAGGATGTTTCCCCTGCATAAGGAGAAGATGCACCTCGTCACGTCTTAAACACTGCCTCAATGCACACTAATACAAATGAACCAGCAACCAGTTCAAAGCAGGCTGATACTGTCGGTTGCACATTAACTGCAGGAACGTCACACCCAAAGGAATGAAGCGTTCACCGAACAGAAAATACTCTGCGACGTTGGGACACGGTGGGCTGTGTCTGGTTCACTGGGGTGCGGACAGGGGCTTGTTCATTTAACACTGTTGCGTGAACCTTCCTGGTGGACGTCAAACTTCTCGGAAACCCTCATCTGATCAGACTATCCTTCACTCTGTTGAGCTCCTCTACAATATCAGGCCGACCAGGTTTCGCCTGCTCCTCATGGAAATAACAACTGTTCTGCTAGGTTTGACTTTTTTGTTATGAACATTAACATTGCATCTCATCCATCCACCGATCAATGCACCCATTATTTTACGGCTCATCCAGGGACTGGCAGAGTGCTGGCTCTGAGGCGGGGACTCTGTGCCGGCACATGCAAGGTTGCCGGTTCAAATCCTGTGAATGCCGGGAGTCATTCCATTTCACTGGGCCCTCCGGGTTAAGCAGGTCCTTCAACTTCCAGGGAAATTTTGGACGGTTGCTGGCAGGACTGGCACTCCAGCAACTGAGACAGGAACTCACATTGTCCCGTTCCATTCCGTTCAAACTAGTGTAGTGCGGAGGCATCACCTACTGCACGGCTTCCCTTGGGATCTCGTCCCCGGGGTGGTTCATTGTGTGGTTGGGGGGGGGGGGGCAATGCGTCGTATCATTGTGTGCTCCGTACCTCTCTCCCTCCAGCTCAGGGGGCCTGGGTTACCACTGCAGTGTGATCAGGCAGTCTGTGTTTCCTGATACGGAGAACAGACCCAGAGCCACAGCACTGCATGAGTGCTAAGGAGGGCCTATGTACCTCATCTGTGACCCTGCAAGGTCATTCACTGCCCTCTTCATTCCCATAGCAGAGTTAATAACAGTACTCTGACTCCACCAATCCGCTATCATATGGGGGAGAGGCAGCTGAACTTCCTGCCGGGGGTATGTGTACAAACCCATCGGGGGGCTCCGAGCATTGGGGGATTCCGAAACATTACGAGGAGTTGACGTCTGTCCATCTCACCAAACCTAGAGTCACCGTCAGCCCTGTATCCATCAGGGCAAGCCGAGGCCCGCCACGACTCATTTGCGCATGGGGGCTTTGCTGGGACACAGCTGGAGAATCCCTCGAGCCTCTCCCCCCACACTCCCACCTCATCCTCGCTCCCATCGTGAACAGCACAGGAAATTCCTGACACGGAAAACATGTTTCCCACGGGTCAGTTTGGAAGTGGAGTGGCTGTGTGTGAGAGACAGGAAGCCAGGCCGAGGCCTGTGAGAGCGCGAGGCGGCTGCCCGTCAGGAGCCACTAAACGGCTGCTTGGCACCCGGGAGGCTGACAGCGTGTGGAGGGTCCCCACAAAGATCTGTGAATGTAATCAAAAAGCTAAAAATGCCAAAAGTCGTGTGGTTACTTATGGTGAGGGTTAGGGCTGGGTAGAGGGGTTACAGCTGTCATAACTGGGTTATGCCCAGAGAAATATATGGAAAGTCCCCAGAAAGATATCGATACCTAAGCTGTGTGTGCGTGCGTGTGTCTGTGCTCATCATGCCAGGGAGCCACGCCAACATGCCTGAACACGCTATCTGCGTCTCCTCCCACATCACAGGGCCGTAAAGCCCCAGACCTGATATCATACCCACAGCAACAGAAGGAGCGACCGAATCCCAGTGATGCTGGTGTCCCTGTTTACCCAAAGCATGAAAAAGTTCCCAGATCAAATGAGGAGTTACGGCTGAAAGATTTTTAACTGAAAGCGAGGACGTCCAGTGCCTAGGGAACAGAGGACCATCTGGTCTGGGAGGAAGAGATAAGCTCTCCAGGTGGGAGCTGTACCTGTATGCAGGGGCTTGCCAGAAAGGTGGCCTCCACCCTGCCGCCTCCCCCAACCGCAACACCCCCAGAAGGTCCAGAGACCGGCTCACACGGCCGATCTGTCTTCACGTCGCCTGTGCTTCTACAAGGCTGAGCCTCCATAAGTCGAGATGACGTGTTAGTTTCCGTGACTGAAATTTAATCAAAGCTAACCTCTGTCTCCAACATGTGTTCAAGATGTCTCCAACAGTAAAAGCAAAGTAATGTTGAAAGAACGTTAGAATATGAAGCTGACGTACAAGCCAAGGGCCACGTTCAACGCAGTGGAGTCCTAACGTGAGAGAACGTGACACGGTCCTGGTTCTTCATGCTCGATCACCGATGACCTCATGCCCTTGATAAAAGCGCCATGTGGAGAGAGTGAAACAATCTGATCAGCTCCACTGCAGAATCACACACACAGCTATCAAGCTAGCTAGCATATTCAGTGATAGGCTCTGTCATGCAGGACAGACAGGCTCAGAAGGTCCTTTGTTCCTGGGGCCATGCAGCTCTTCAACGTCACATGGAAAGGGAGGAGTGTGATGGACTGAAGTGTTTCGGCCTGTATAGCACACTGCCCCCCTGTTATTTTCCATTGTACAGTTTCAGTATGTATGTGTGCGTGAATGTCATCAATCTGTGCACCTATGTGTATGTGTACTGTGTATAAGCTACTGGACACCTAAATGTCCTTCTGGATAAGTAAATAAATAAAGAAAGTATCTGTCTGTCTGTCTGTCTGTCTGTCTATCTATCTTTCTAGACTATTGTGTGGATTTCTCATCCCTCAACTTAAGTGAGATTATCCAGAACTCTCCCAGGCCACAGGATATATTTTCTAAGATGTGAACTTGGTGAGTTTTGGAAATGTAACAAAAGTTGGATCACATGAGGACTGAGGGCGCTTTGGCTGGCGGTACTGCAGCACACGGTGAGGTCGCTTACTGTCGCTCATCAGCGGTCTCACCTCAAAAAAAAAATGGAAATTTTCTCTTCAGTTATGAGAGTGAACTGTGAACCTCCAGACTGTAACCCCCCCCTCAACCACCACCATCAACAAAAGTGTTATACCAGCATCTATTTGCAGTCACACAAGGAAAAACAAACCCCCCACACAAGGAGCAGGCCCCTCCAGGAACACTGAGCCCCCTCACTACTCAATGGCTGGCTTTGGGTCAGCTCCACTGACCCCCAGCCCCCATAGTAGTGGGCGGGAGCTGGTATGTTGGGTGGGGGGGGGAGGGAGGGGCCTGATAGAAGACGGGCAAATATTAAACGTCACATACACTCAAAGCTCTAAAGCCGGAATCTGGGCCGGTCGTCCCAACCCCAGGTCCCAGTGCCATTAACATGCGACGGAGGACCTGCGCGAGGTCCCGGCGGCTCGGGTTCCCAGTGCAGCAGCGGTGCAGAGGACCTGCAGGGACGGGATGGTATAGCTGGGGGCCCAGCGGATTACATAACGGCGAGCTCTGCATCAGCCAGGAGCGCCGTGCACCGCCACCCACGTCTGTGCTGTTCCTCAGCGTTAAGCGTAGCCGTCGAACCACTTCCCCGATTTATCACAGTATCTCCGTGATACTGTTATTCAGACCGTGTGACACCGCCGGCCGCTTTTAGTCTAGCCTTAACGGTTAATATTCTCTACCTGACCTCTGACCTCCGTAGAGCGCGAGGCGCTTATCCGCCAGGGATTATAGATGCGTCGGGCTCCGCTGGCCGCGCAGTGAGACTGATGCAGCAGACACACACATTGAAAGAGCTTTACAAAGAGCGGCTTTACAAACAATAAGCATTAAGAGAAGCAGAGTGAACGAATGCTAATTATGCTGTAAATTCACCATCACCGTTCTGGCAGTGAGTCATCTGTGATTCAGTGAGACAACAGAGCTCAAATTACGAATGTTACGAACAGGATCAACTGGTTGAGGAGGCAGAGACAAAACCACCCCAACCACCCCCCCCCCCCCCACAAAAAAGGCAGAAATCAAAACTCTCCAACCGTCTTAATGTCCATTTGTGTTAATATACCATCACAGACAACTGTCAATTAATCCAACAACAAATCAAAAGCAGTTTGTTTGTTACAACAGAACCTGTGGGTCAAGCATGAATTAAACTGCCTGTGTTTTTAAATATATTTACCAGGATATATTTTTAATAGAATGAGACCCAAAAACAGAAAGATCGCCGGTCACATGCAAGGGGCGGCCAGCTCTGATTGGACCTCTTCAAAATTTCTCTGACACTCTTTCTTCACCCTCAGCGAATCATCCTTCAGAAGTTGCTCCCTGTTGCTCTGTTTGCTGTATGGCAGCCAAGTGCGGACGCTGTGGGAAGATTCCTAAGATCCTCACTCCTGTTCATCTCAGACATTCACACAGTGCAGAAGCGGGGATTTTCTGTCACGTCTGCGTGTGACATTCTGCAGGTGTGCTCCAGGCCGAACGTGTCACCGGACCACACTGCCACGGAACGCGTCACAATTATGCGCACTCTTACCGCACATCAGACCGTGAAGCCTACAATTTTGTCTCAACAAACAGTCATTACACAAAATGGCCCACAGAAACACAGAGGGCAAAGTGATACCAACTCGTGTCACTCTGAAGATCAGGAGTGCTGCCGTAAAACCTCCGAAGATTCAGTACAAACTGGAGAAGTTACAGATCATGTAGAGTAAAGATGACTGCCGTAACGAAAGCCGTGCCGGCTGGAGAACACTCCCGAATAAAGTTCTTGGAAGGCTTGGGGGATGCCAGTGAAGTCCCTTGGTGTTAAGCTGCTTCTAAAGCAGAATCCCTCCAGTGCTGCTCTAAAGGCTCAGCACTGCTAACACGATGCATTGTATCCACACAAAGAAGACCCCCCCCCCCCCCCTTCAGATCAGCTTCTGCCCACCCTATGCGGAGCCCGCCGTGTCATTCAGGACGTTCAGACCCCAGCACCTTCGGCCGAGCCTTCGGAAAACGTTCCTTTCGGGTTGGACACCCCCGGTCGAATGCAAAGGATGCATAAACAACGTTTTTTGGCTTCACATTCAAACGTTGTCTTTCTCGGAGTGCTCCCCGTGAAGTCCTGCTACAGAGAGCGCTTGTTCCCTCATGCCATAAAGCAAACGACCGTTGAAGTCGTACTCGTCCCAGAGGAGAGCCGACGGCAGGTTCCCCCATAAAAACTCAAACACCAAAGAGCAGATATACATGACAACACAACCCGCAGCTGGACTGCGACTTACACTGGAGCATCCACATCTGAGTGAGCGGAATAACACTTTTAATCGCGTGCGATTTACAACTTCAGCAACTGAATCTGTTTTTCTTAACACCTACGCTCTAATTGCATCACACCCATTAATATAACGAAATCATAATCAAAATCAGCCATGAAAGACTTACAGGTAAGAGGAGACTGGCCAGGCTCATTAAAGGTGATAGGAAGATGTCGAGTGCAAGAATGACAGCTCACTGCAGTAGCTGTTTTCTTCCTTGAAACTGAAGTGGTTCTGGATGCAAAGCAGGGTGCTGCCAGGTTCTAGCAGAGAGTGCTTAATACAGCAGACACTTGGTGTATAATAATGAAACAACAGCAACAAAAACAACAGTAAACGTTGCTAGTGAATCCCTGCTTTTGGGCAGATAGATAGGTACTGACCTAAAACAGCAGAAGCCTTGCACTTTACTCCAGTCTCCAATAGGCTGCGTCCTTCTGAAATTACCGTATTTTATCTAAGAGACCAGACACATGATCTACTACCTCACACACCTCAGCGCTAATTAAACACCACCCTAAGGACCGACGTGCAGGTGCTGTTAGCTTAGAAAGTGTTTATGTGTGACTAGGCATGGAAGAAACACATCTCAACGCCGTGACCGACCCATATGGCAAGATAAACTCCCGTGTCACCTGTAAGGACTGCGGCCGGGCGACTGAGAAGCGGAGATGCTCGTCTGGAGAGCTGTGGGAGGCTTGTCATGAAGGTGCACAGACTCTGTTTCCATGGCCACATCCACAGAGCTGGTCTCCATGGTGATAAGAAGCATTTATCAGCAAGGCATGCTAGCAAAAACTGATAAATGATGACAAAAGATGTCATCATAAGGGAAAAGGGTGGAGGTTTCCGATGGCCAAGAATGAGTGGCAGGCAGAGGACACTGGGGACAAGCCTGCTGTCATCTGCATTCTATCCTCATCCACCTACCAAAGCACCACCAGCTTCCTGGTACCTTTACATTGTTTTCCAGTAACCCTCACGCTCAATAACCCTCCACATCAGCAGCCAGACAACAGTATCTGCACTAATGTGCAGAACCAGTCAAACGTCTGGACACACCTGAGTATTGTATTACCTTGTCAGCAAGGACAGACACGGAGTGCTGTGACAGATGACCTGTCCCCCCTACGATCCCCCCCCAGCTAAACCCTATAGAGCAGGTTTTGGATGAGTTGCATCGAAGCGTAAGAGCAGGATAGCCAACATGTGCCTAGACCTTGTGGAAACTCCTTCGGGACTGTAGGAGAAGCTTTCCCGGTGGCTACATCGAATGCCAAGAGCCTGCAACGCTGTCATCGAAGCAAAAGGGTCTGAAAGTCTAAAATGTGAGAAAATTTTGAGATATTGAGAACGTCACTTGGTCGTTGCGATATTTGACATGTATTACTTAAGTGCCTCGAGGCCTTGTAGTATAAGGTAAATAAGATGCATTAAAAGCAGGTGTGTCCAAACTTTTGACTGGTACCGTATGCCAAGAGAGTGCATTCCGAGGTTCTGGCGAGACATTCCTGGTGTCACTGAAGACCTGTGAGTTCCTATCAAGTGACGGCTGCAACCGTGACAGAGAGATCAGCAGAATCGGGGAGACTAAGATTCCGCCAGGAAAGGCTGAAGGATTCATTCACCATTTTCTTTTGAAGTCCACATTCTGTCTTGCTGCTGCAGCAAAAAAGGGCATTTTCTAGTTAAGATGGTCCCAGGCTAGGCTGCAGCATGACCCCTTAACTGCGTATGTTACACCTGCTAAACACTTTAGAAAAGGCCGAATTAGATTCAGATTTAGAGCCAATAGAACAAATTTATGGTTCACTTCCTTAAAATTGTTTATTTTAAAGATGAACTTGTACTGAACCCTTACTAAATTAGCATTTGTAGAAGAATGGAATGTCTTAATTATTGTCAGGAACATTTCTCCCTCGACCCAATTCTGCTCTGCCAAGCCGGACAATTTCCTTGGCTCTGTAGAGTGTCATTGTAATCCACAGAGACACTGTTTGTCCATGATTGGTGGATGGCAAGTTGCTATGGAGACCATACAATTACAGACTGGAGAAAATGAACTCTGGGGGGACTGTTGTGGGCCCTGATGTGTTTCAATCAGAAAGAAATAGATGAAAAAGATATATGACGACACACACACACCCACAATTAATGCACCCCCCCCCCCCCACCACATCAGCAATCCGTCCAAGCAAACCTGAGAGTTTTGAAGTAAATGTGTGTTTCCTAGGCAACCTCCTGCATGCATAGCAACATGTGCCCTAATGGGGATCTGAAAATCCACAGGGACAAAAATGAAGCAAAAATTCATCTATCTTAGCTTGCTTCAACACAACCCAACTGAAGAGGGGCCCCAAGCAATTAAAAAAAAGGTCCCTAAAAACACAGTTAAAAAAACACCTACAGATAAAGTAAGAACAAGACATTTTAGGCTTGTGTATGATCACAGTCAGAACTGATTAGCCCACCAAGGTACCAGGAGAGGCCAAACAGCAGGAAAGGCTGGCACATCCCCCACAAAGTCTCCCACCCCAGGTGCAACAGAGGGAGAAAAAGCCAGCCCCCCCCCTCAAGAAGCCTGGAAACCAACCTCGTGGACAGATGGCTTACGATTAGCATGTGAATGGCTAACACTGACGAGAGGGAACTGGATCGGGGGCATCTATGGGAGTAGTTAGGAGCTGCCTGGCCAGTCCTTCACAGAGCCTCCTCACAAAGGCGGGGGGCCGCATGGCCCGGGGGGGGGCCGGGGAACATATCTGCAGGGCCATCCTGGCTCTAAGGGGTCCATGGTTATACTACACTAGTGGCTGTTCACTGCAAAATCGCAAGCAGCTCTACAAGCATCCCGCTATTAAAAGCGAGATAAGGTTTTACCCCGTGTGAGTACAGTACATACTCATCATCAGGTTGAGCTTCGCGAATGTGCTCATGATCTTCACAGTGGACAAACATGCCAGCCGAGAGCCAGCTCAGGAGCTACGGCCTGAAATAAACATCTACAGGGCCGCGATGGAACAGAGATCTCTAGACAAGGGTTTCTAGGACACGGGTTGGTCACCTTTATCTGAGCATCCAGCTATTAAAAACATGCATTCGGGTGAAGCATTAGCACCATAATAAATGCTCACATAAATATGAATATATAGAAACCATACACTGTGAGCTGGAAGTAGGTGGTGTAATTACAGAGTACTAGATAAAGGTGAACTCGATGTTACCATAGCAATTGATCACTGGTCCCCTGCTCACAGATGCCTCAGGTAATGAAGCCTGGGTCACTCTGACCGGACGGTTCGCCTTGTTAGGCAGAGGGAAGGGATGGCATGTGGAGGGAGAAGTACTCTAGTAGAGAGCTACATGGAATTGTGTGGTGGCATCTCAGGGCTTGCTGTGGCTTTTCTGATTAGGTTCCTGCCCCTTTCCTGTCAGGTCCAATAGCAGATCACCAGCCTCACCCTCACCCATATAGATTAAGATATTAACCGGATGCGTTGTAGGTTTGTTTCATAACCTGACAGGGGGCTGTGGATTCATTCTGATGGGAATTTCAGTGCGATGGAAACCAGAGAGAGGGAGAGAGGGAGAGAGAGAGAGAGAGAGAGAGAGAGCGTCTATGCTAGGTTACCTGTACAAGGTCTTCAGCTGCAAATGATAGGACTCTGAAAAGCGAGTTTATATTCCAAGAAGAGCAATCGAAGACACTGGAGACAGACGTGTAGCTAAGCCACTGACTGATCCTGTCTAACTGCAGTGAAGGGACACTTGGAATTTGGACATTAAAAATTATTATAGATGATGTCATATGGAGAAAAGAAAATTCCAGAACAATGCAAAGGATTACTGGTTTTAGGTGATAAAGGGGCAACAATATTATCTTTATTTAACTCAGTGAAGAGGAGGCTTATCTACTTATTGATGGGTTATTGACTGTCACTCATGGTATCTAACATAGCAGAAGAAGTCTGTCATAGTCTAACACGGTGTTTCCCAACCCAGCCATCAGGGACCCCAGACAGTCCCTGAGAGGGAGCATAAATGTGGACTGTCTGGGGGTCCACAAGGACTCGGGGGGGGAAACCCTGGTTTAACACGTTTTCCTTGTGAGGTAGAGTAAACCAAAAAGTGCTTCCCCAACCAAGTCAATGCACATCAACGTCTTGTTGCCGTCATCAGTCCCTTCGAAACGTGTCACTGATACCCAAAACAAAGGCAGTGCTGAGAATCTTGAATACTGCCTGGCTGATCAGCTCCAAGCGTGTCTGGCTACCAAATTCAGCCGCAGAACTGTGTCAGCATCTAGATCCGACCTGAGCAACAACCAGGTGCACGATTCATACTAGGCTGCGCAATCATTAAAATGGGAAAAGGCAGATGAAGCTTTATGTTCAAATCATTGAAGATTCTTGCTCACAAATACATATGAGCTAAACATGAAGAATGTTCTTGTTCTATTGATTTCTATATGTATTTCCAAAAAAAGGGAAAAGTAAAATCTAACAAGTCAATCATTGTAAGTTTCCTGTGACACAAAAAAGGGTCATTAAAAATGGCCCCTGCTGATATGAGAAAGCTCTGGTTTGCCCCCCCTCCAGAGAAAATAATTGCCCAGTCCTGATTTAGATGATGTTCAAGGTTCAAAGTATTATTTTTTTGTTATGTGTACTCTGTACAATGACATTCTCACTTACAATGCCAGACAAGTACAGAAAAGTACAGGACAAACGAAAATAAAAAAATAAAAAATGAAACATTGTACAGCTGCCAAAAACAAGCAACAGAAATGGACACGACCACAGACGAAATAAGCACATATCTAGGGAACAAAGTGACGGCATGCTGACTGGCGGCGTCTGCGG
The DNA here is from genome assembly GCA_019775895.2 of Stomatorhinus ivindoensis. Classification (NCBI taxonomy): domain Eukaryota; kingdom Metazoa; phylum Chordata; class Actinopteri; order Osteoglossiformes; family Mormyridae; genus Stomatorhinus; species Stomatorhinus ivindoensis. The sequence goes on along the minus strand of JABFEB020000035.1, from coordinate 16,830,391 downwards.
TTCCATTAGCATCCGTTGTTGAGCCTAACTACATGTTCGACAAGGTTTGGCCCTCGTACATAGCACATCATCTACAGGAATTCGAAAATCCACAGTTCCGTTCCTGTCACTTTATCAGATGTAGCTGTTTCAACTCCCCTCCGACAGTTCGGCATGACGACGCCAATGGACGTGTGCAACAGAACCCCTGTTTGAGAACGTTCTCCTATTTGCACGCCGTTTCGGACAAAATCTTCTGCCCAATAGAGCAAACGTAAACGTAAATGTAAGAGTCATCCCTGTATCTCGAGGTCCGAGTGCACATCATCACGTACCCTCTGCCAAAAGGGAGGAGTGAGAAAAGGGGCTGTCCAGGGTGACTGAAGTCCTGTGATGTGATGCTCAGCTCCTCAGCCGAACGGGAGCCGCGTAACGCTAACGCTCTGGATGCTCTTTACCACTCTCTGCCATGTTTTATAGCCCCTGCGTCGAGCAGCTGCTGTGGCCAGAGGTTACGCAAGTGATGAGAATAGACTCCACGGCGCACCTGTAAAAACCAGTTAGCGCCACCACCGGCCCTCAGACCGAACGCCACGCGAAGCTGCTGACGCAGTAACTGTTAAAGTGTTAGGTGCGGTTTGCTAGGATTTTATCTATATCTGTTGTCCGGTCTATTGTGTATATAAAGCTTCCCTTAGATCACACACAGAAGCTTGCAGCAGTCAAGGTTTGGCCTTGTCAGGCGTAGCTTTTCGAATCCCTCCCAACGGTTCAGCATGATACTGAAAGTCCTGAAACTGAGATGTGTGACAGATCATCCCATCATCCTCCTAAGTCGCAGGGACAGCTGTACACATAACGTAGCTGAGGCTAGTTCAACTGAGCACCGGACCTTTTACAGACTTTAAACAACAAAATGAAAGTAAGGTCATTTGGGCGGAGTCCAACCAAAGTGCTGGAGATGTACAGATAAGTGACTTTGGGGGGCTGCTGCACTGATCAGGCTAGTCTGCTTAGGGCAAACAGCCTCTCAGAGCAGCCCCCCCCCCCAAAAAAAAAAATCATGTCTGCAAAGTGCTGATTTCCTGTGAGGCCCCACTGACTGTCCGTGCCAGATGTTAGCAGCATCTCAAAATGCCCCGGGGGGCAAATAAAACACTAAACTTCCTGCCTGCGCAGTTTAACTGCAACAGCCGCGGTCATCCGTCACTCTTCTCCTGGAGCACGACTTTAGAGGTAGTAGTAGTACCACCTGAGAGGAGAGCAAGGCTCGCTCGGTGTTTGAGCACAGCCCGGAGTTCCAGTGACTGCTGTGAAAAAGGACCAAACACCTATTAATGCTCGGTGCTCACATCTGGAAACCGTGAGCACACACGCTCTGCGTCCCTGGGGATGCTGCTCTCCTGCCTATGCATGGCTAATAGGGGCCACAGGCTGCAAGCAGAGGCCTGGCTAATGGATTAAAGACCTGGCTGAAAATCAACCTTGGGCTGGAAGCCATTATCACAGTCAGCGCTTACAATGGCACCGGGTGCCAAGCCAAATGACCCTGCAGCTCCAGCGTCGGGAGCCGTCACACACCCAGACGGCCATGCTGTCACCATGACAGACACCAGGACCTCGCTCTTTGGGTGGGGACACTGGGGTGCCTCGCTGTCACGCCTCACACCTGCAATGCACTGGCGGACCAGCATCAGTCATCATTATCTAGCAGATTCACTCACCCCTGCTCATGTGACCCAGAGAAGAACCAGAATGCAAAGCAAATCTAAGAACCTTGATGCCTTTTTCTGAAAGTAATCAAAGCACATGTGACGGGCCGGAGACCACACCTACCACCCAATGATGCCCCGTGGTTAACCGGGTAAGGTGCCGCCATCACACACCTGCCCTGGATGGTCGGCTGGACATTGGCCTTCACCCGTATGCCTGCTTCACGCTGAACGTCTGCAAGCCCAGCAAGCTTACGGTCTCAGTCACAAAGCCCTTGGCAGTGGACCTGCAACCTGACTCATGGTAGGATTACTCTCACAAAAGCACCGGGCGTTTTACATCGCTCACTTAAAGTAAGTGATACCAAGAGGGGAATGAAATTAATCATCCACCGCTGCAACCATAAACCTATATGGCAAATTTGTCTTTAATCAGTAAAACACAGATATTGCTGAGCTTCATTTATTTGTATCGACTTCACTCCGCCTGTGTTTTCCAAAATCCTCAAACCTCATGTGCTCGGTTGCAATGTGCCACCCGATTTCATGCAGAGATTCGGCTCGGAAAGAGCAGGTCACCTTCAGAATGGAGACAGCTAACGGACAGCCACAATACAAGCAGTCTCTGGGTTAAAAACACCAGACTTACGAACAGCTCATACGTACGAACAAAGTGCCATAAAGCCTATTATATTACAAAATCAGCTTAAGTACAACGGTTCGTAATAATAAACGTATACACTACTTTTAACAGCTGAAAAGATTGCACAGCTTCAGTGGTTATTCAGCTCAAGGTATAGTACAGTATCGTATATTATTACCGCTTATTATTACTGTATAATTATAGTTATGTACTCCAGAACTATATTTCTAACTTACCTACAAATTTGACTTAACGACAGACTTAGAGATAAGATTTCTTTCGTAACCTGGGGACAGCCTGTCATTTACAAAGTGCACCCACATTTACATGGCTCCAAAGAGTTGCTCCGATACTGGGTTATCCCTATAACAGGCTATATTCCCAGTCACCTGTCCCCTCAGTCAGCACCCCCCCCCCAAGTCATCTCTCCCGCTAAGCTGAGCACACAGGAAGATGACCACTACGCCATACTGGCGCACGTGCAAAATGAAAGTGGGGAATCTGGGCCTTATTTGGACCCTGAGATGCTGCAAGATAACACTGTTACTCATCACCGCGTCATATTTCTGACAAGCCTGTTAGCAGACCGTGTTTCCAATGGTTTCGCGAGTCTGACATCTCAGGAAAAGTCTCACGACATGAGCGTTCGCTAAGGGCCCGAAATGCCTGGATGCAGTTTCACAGCATGAAAGGCAGGTGATCCTGAAGCCCAGCAAGAGCTGTTGCTTTGAAACTCACCACCTCGCATTCACATCGATACACCTCTGCACCACACCGATAAAATTCCCAAAACAGTGTGAGTTAGCAGGCAACAATTAGAGAGCATTTAGTCTCACTTACTGAGGCAGCTAGGATCCACTGTTATCAGTCACCATTATTCACTAATCATTCAAGTGATTGCCTTGTGTTTTTACCCAGGAAAATTTACTAAAACCTCACAATGTAATACAGGCAGATTTTTAGGTAAATCCAGGCAAAGCAAAATGTGTCAGGAACAGAAATACCCACAGTTGGACTCAAACCTGTCCTGTTTTGTTCATGAGTCAATGGTGAATGAATAAGAGACTCGACTGGCTGGGATATGGAGAGACCTCATCCATTAAGTTACGATGCATTAAGGGAATGACACATGAGATGTGAACGGCTGCATGCTAATCAGGCCGAGGTTAAGTGGGACGTGGAGAAGACGCTGATGCAACCTTGGAGAGGTGGCTCTGACGCCCCGCTTTGCTTCAATGTCGGGGAAATCTGCAGCTCACTGTACCCTAAAACACGTGATTGCAGCCCCGCAGCAGCACCACATGCCTTGACTCTCGGGGTCTCCTCTATACTGATCCGGCTCAAACGCTGCAATGAAAGCTACAATTCCAGGAGAACGGACCCATTTCCACGCAAAAGCACATACACACTCCAGAGTTTGTCTCAGGGCCCATCAGAGGACACGTCACCAGAGAATGAGGTAGCATGATTCAGTCAAGCAGACCATACTGATGTACGAAGGGTGGATTATACAGAAATGTGTGGGGGGTAGCCTAGCATTCTATAAACTGGACCTTAGTCAAAAAAGTATGGCCGTGGGGATTGAACCCTTAAGCGACATATATTCGGTAAAATTAAAGTCCATAAAATGCTTTGCTTTAAGAATGTACACAAGTCTAGATCTGTGAGTCAAATTGGTCACTCTAGAAAGTTCTAGAAAGTCTCCACACCCCAGAAATAGGGGTAACACCTCCTGAATCCCTTAATGGCATTTAACGCTGCCACCTGCTCAGACAGGGAAACGAGCGTCTAAGGAGCAGCCCCAGATGAGAAACTGCCAGTTTAACGGACAGGAGCTGACAGCTGTTCTAATTAGAGCCTTTGACCAAAGAACACTCAGAAGATCTGACTCAGCAGGAGCACATTCTATACCACCCGAGAATGGATCACGCAACTACATCAGCATGTGTGAGTCTATAGGATAAGACAGACTTTTACTGATCCCATGGGAAAATTCATACTGCTTTTATGCACAAGAATTTCCCCAGGAGTTCAATAAAGTTTATCTTATCTTACGGACTGAGAGCTCCGCTCGCACAGATGGACAGCAGCGGACACGTAGACAGAGGCACATACACACAAACACACCCTCACTCACAGCTGGCTATTACCATTCACGTATATTTACCATCTTCCTCCCCAGCACAAAGAAATGCTTGCACACCAGGCCTCCACGAATCAAGGGAGTTTTGGTGGCATGAGCTTGCTGGCTGTGAGTCACAGAGGTGAGTGAAGAAACCTTCATGTCGGGGGGGGCAACCCGCCCCCTTACCCTAACAGCCAAAGTCTCCTGTGATCTTGTGACTGTGATCGATTCCAGATACTTGCCCCAATAATTACAACAACCTGAGGCCGTGCTGATGTAAGGGTGCCCACCCTACCACCGACAGGCTGCGGGGGCGTGATATAAGCTTCTGCATTTCCCCTAATGCACGCCGCCGACCCCCGTTTGGCTGATCTGCCTAACCTTGGGAGCTGCCCCTTCTCAAAGGCTGCGGTGAACACACTGGTTGACGCGTCGCCTTATTCCAGGAGGGGGAACGTTTGCTGGCGGAGTGTTCCTCGCTGCTCCGCACCAGAGCCGTCTCTGCCAGATGTTCGCAGATCGTTCCGTAGCTTCATATCCCCTGAAGAAAGTAGGGCTGCAGATGGGCAGGTATGAAAAGGCGAATGCAGACCCAAGTGATTTCTGGGATGTTCTTGTTCGGCGACAAGGTATGAGCAGAACCCGGAGGAGGTTCTTAAGTTCCATCTACCATCCAGTCTGTTTACAGTTGCTACTCATCCTATCTCTTCTGCCTATTGTTCATTTTTCACCTTAGATCCAGACCTGTTTGCTATTTTCACCCTTACCTGTTCATTGTGACTCTATAAATCAATGTTATCTGTGTATCATCAGTGACACTTGGGTTGAAAAAAACAGGTATCTAGCTAAGCTGGAACCGACAAGCCCTGGGACATGTTACTAGCGGAGGAGGGTAGTACTATTCTATTACGATCATGAACTACGAGTAACATTGCAGTGCTTCTGATATTATTAATCAGAAGTAGCAATACTGATATTTATGCAATGTTCTCGAAATGTTCTCAGAACAGCACATTGGAGTGTTCTCAGAAGATACATTTTTAGGAAAACAGAGTTACACAGAGACATCTTAACGCAGACCCACTACTAAGCGGGAAGTTCAAGATTTTGCATAGTCAGACATCGGCACCAAAATGGGTCAGACTTTAAAGATTTCCGCAAAACTGAAAAATTATGCCATGACGAATGGCTGCCTTTTAATTATTTAAAAAAATTTTTTTTCGCAAAATGCCCTTTTACTAAATGAGACCTAAACGCCCAGTTAATGCTCAGAAAGCGCCGTTTACGGCTGCAGCTTGGTGCCAGACACTGCCTGTCCCTTTAAAGGTTCTGTCACGGCCTCAGTACCGGAGCATATGCTTCAACATACCTATGAGCATCAATATGAAGGTGGATCGACCAGCAGAAATCCCTGCCTTACCGGGGGATCTCGCCGGGTTCCAGTGCGCAGGCAGCTCATGAATAAGCTGCATTGTGTTTCATACGACGTAGCTCTGGATGAGCCGGGACGCGCAAAGCCGCAGCCCGAGGCTTAGAGACGGAACGCAATGCAGGGTTCGGTGCCGGTCTTAAAGTGCCGATCCATTTCGGTAACGCTTTAACCACGCACACGGGCTTAAAGACCGACATGGGTTTTCTGGGCGATCAATTACTGGGGTGCCCCGGGATTTCACTCACCAACCATCTTTAATCTCCTTTTTCTATTTAAAGATTAAGCGAGACTACATTGGTGAGATAAACACATTAGGGGGCGCTTCTCCGCAGGGGGGGGGAGGGGGGCTGCAGGGACGCGGCCAACCTGCGTTTCAGCACCACGTCTGCTGGACCTGCTCTCCGAGCCTCCGACGGCACCGCGCCGGTGGGGGATAGATAAGGCTGGACTGCGCCTTTCCACATCACACACATGCAAGCACCATGCACAACACACACACACACACACACACACCATATACATCAGACACATCACACCAACCAGACCTGTATATAGGCAATCCTATTAACGCAATAAAACACATTCTGGCACATGTTGCTCTGAGCCATATTAAGGGCGGTTTTCGCCAGTAATGCAGGCAGCCCATGCTTAGTACAGAGGAGCGATCACTGAACATATTTCCTCCGTGTGATGAAGCAGCCAGCAGCACACAATGCGAGAGCATCTTTTCGTTCTCGCTGCGCTTATCCACACGTTACAAATGAACATGCCTGACATTTCAATGATCCGCTGCACAGTCAGTCACTGTGGATTACATGCGTCTTTTCCATTTAAAGGAATAACTTCATCTCCTACCTGGTCGACGTCGCCGGTCCGTCTGAGAGCCCAGTCCCGGAGTGAAGCGCCAAGCCGGAGCGTAAGGAACGCCTTGGCTCCTCCTTCCACCGTTAGCTGCCGTAAATATACTAATACAGGAACAGAAGTCCTAGGCTTCACCTGTAGAGAAACAGTAGAAAAAGCTTCGCCGGTCTTTAACCATTAAACAGAAAAACAAATATTCGCTAATAATTACTGGTTACTATAACGGCCACAACATTCAAATAAAGGTTACAATAGTTAGTGTTGTCTGATGTTTCTCTTTATGGTCTAACCTTTGGCGGCAAGATGGAAATTTCCAGAACAGATTTAGGCTACACACCACATTTGCGAGTGAACTGCTATTCAGGGTGATACTGCAGAGACTATTTACCAATGTAAAGGTCTGTAAAATAAATTGAACATTGATTCAGTGACTCCTGAACAGAATTAAGGATATTTTGTAGCACAAATAAACCAAATAAATTAAACCATTTGACCAAGAAACCTACTCAACTCTGATTTCGTTCCTGGGGCCAGGAATGAAACCTCATTCTCTGGCTCCACATACCATGAATTGATGACCCTTTGAGTCTTCCTCCCGAATCTGCACCTGCCACGCACCTTGCTTTGCGTGTGAAAAGCTCTAGTGCATCTGGAGTTACATATTAGGTTTTCGCTGAGTTTCCACCCGCAGTCCCAAAACACATGTACATATAGTATGTATCATTCCCTGGAATATGTACAGGAAGAACACCAGACTTACTGGGACACACAACTTCAAGAGCCTACCATCATACAAGCATGGTGAAGAAACAATAATACACAATTTGCATGACGTGGTGCCATTACTCTTTATTAAGACTTGGGGGGAAAAACATTCCTGTTAAGAAACATTCTTGTAAAGAGTTACACTGAGGTTACCACTCAACTGAAGGACGTCACTCCAGAAAACAGCAAATACTGCTCTCAGACATCAATACCGACTTTCACTGGAAGCTGACAGAAGTACCTACACAGGTGCATGATGATGTGGGAGGTCAGTTAGCCACATTTGCAGCATTGTTGCTTGTGTCAGCATTATACCATATTGTCCTTCCGACCTCTTAATTTTTCTATAGCGCCACCTTGAGGTAAATTCCTAATAAACACTGAATTATGAGTGCAGCTAGGCAGGTACCAACCCTTCTGGGGCATTCCTGAATAAGATAACAGAGAACAGGGAGGCAGTCTGACAAGTGGTGCATATGTGATTTGATTATTTCCCTGGTAATGTTTGGATGATGGTTTATTGGTAGATGAGGAGCTCGCACACAAGGTCGGAGCTCAACTTCCAGCATGTCGCCTACAAGTCCCGAGTTTTCCAGTGGAAAACTTCAAGATGTCAAGAAGAGTGTGGGAGGGGCTGCTCCACTCCACACGTGAAGAGGCAATAGTGTTGCCATGGTTTGGGATAGTGCAATGGCAGGAGCATGACCACTGGTCCAGGGTTGGGTGCAGGGCTTTCTAGCTGCTAGATCAGCATTAACTGGCAGCCAATGGTATCTGTCTTTCTCCAGGGGTCAGAGCTGACCAACAGCAGGACCACTGGGGTCCAGATTGTCAATTTCTCATACTCTCACCACTCCCCAGGCACTGGGCTGCCAGTGGCAACTTAGTGTAGATGTTTCCAGTGACCTGGTCCAACTCACGTGGGAAGCAGTCAGTACAGCAGCCGACTCTCTGCTGGATATTTACCGACTAGAAAACAGCAGGAACGCAATGTGCATTTTCAGTATAGTTGGGAACTGCCATCTAATCATGAGCCTGTTTTACAGACCAAGAATTCCTATCTGTATCTATGTCGGCCACATTAGTCGGTCTGGTGAGTGTACAGCAAAGGGCCGATTTGTTTACAGAGGGGCTGCAAAATGGCCAAACAGTCTTGACAGAGGCTGTGGGGAATGAATGGGACATGCAGGGGTGGATTCAGAAAGTCACATGACCACACGAGGGAATGGCGTCAGGCAATGCCAAGGTGCCGTCTACAAGGGAGTTTACGCATTTTAGGATGCTCAAATCTCACCCAGGGGGAGTTTAAATGCGACACCGCTCTTCCCCGCCACCATTAAGCATTAATCTGCTGCAAATCCCCAAGGAGCCCCTTCTGCAGGTCTTGCAGCATGATGAGCAAGCCTGCCAGTTAGAGACGCACTCTCACAGTTTGGCCTTACTGTCCATTTTGTTACTTGTGTTCAGTCTCAGCAGAGGGAAACACCACAGTCTCAGTGGGATGTCAAAGGCCTCCAGCCACCATCCAAGCTCTGCTGGGCTGTGTCACACTCTAGGGTTGGGTGCAGGGCTTTCTAGCTGCTAGATCAGCATTAACTGGCAGCCAATGGTATCTGTCTTTCTCCAGGGGTCAGAGCTGACCAACAGCAGGACCACTGGGGCCCAGGAACAACTGACGCTGTGTCAAACTTCAACAGCATGAAAAATAGGGAACATGTCACCCAACTCTCTGATACATGCCTCTATCTTCAATGCACGTTGATGCTGACATAAGTATATGCACAATTTCCCTTTTCTAAGCAAGCACTTTTCTGAATGCACGTTTCCTCTGTCATCCTTAATAAAAATAAACACCACTGTTCCACCATCTATCAATAAGAAAAAGGTCTCTGTTCTCTATGATGCATGCATCTCGATCATTATTTCGCAAAAGGTTGACATTATTCATGGCCCGAATTAAATGTCATTGCGGCTCATCAAACGGTCCACCCAAATGATGGTGAGCAGCAGGCTCTTGTCTTGCTCAGTCCAAGGTCAAGGATGACAAACAGAGAGCCGTTGACAAATAGCCTAAGAGAGCAGCGGCCATCTTGCAGGGGAGACTGTGGTCTGAATTGTGGAGCAGGGTGAGTCCTGAGGAGATCCCTACTGTGCAAACATAAACAAAACAAAAATAGATAGTCTGAAAAGGGAAGTCTGTGGGGCCGATTGTACAGTGCTTCAGTGTTTTTAAAGGTTGCTGTAGGTGCCTTAAGGGTTAAAGCACTGGCCTATTCTCCATGTAGGAGCCGGACACGTTGCCCTCGAAAAGGAGGAGTGACATAAAGTTTTTTTGAGCAAGTGGCAATTAAAATAATGAAGAAACAATTGAAGACCACAAATGGGGACCCTCTGATTCTGTTTAATGTAAAACAAATGTAGCATAAATGGGTAATAGCTGAATAATAGCTGAACATGGTGATTGACCCAACATCATTAAAGGAACATGAGGTGCATGTGGACATTAAGATCAGATGCAGACTCTCCAGGGTGATTTTTTTCATTTCCTTTTGGATGAACAAATGAGGTATAAAATTGACTTAATATTAGGAACTGTATTGACATGCAGCTATTACACAACAGTGTCACCATCTGAGTACATCTGGTACTGCAACAGGGTAGTGCATCTAGCCTCCAGCAAACATCCACAACTACGGCCGTCATGTTACTGGTGTTTGAGAGTGAAATGCAGCCATTAGGAATGACATAAGCCATATATTCGTGACACATCTCTGTGATTATTTTAAATATGAAACACCGTGTTCATGGGCCTGAATTGATTCATGCGGAGTGAACTGCTGTAAATTATAACAGTAGTGCAAATAATGTAATACATAAAATATGATGTAATATACATGTACCTTATGGTGTGGCCTCAAACCTGCAGGACCACGAGATTCGATGGGCACCTCCTGCCCTGTCCTTGTCATGCTTGCGCAGACTTCTTCCGACAGGCCAATAACCTGCACTGTGACAGTACGTGTCACACAACGGCCTGCCGTCCCTTGCTAGCTACCTTCCTACCTTGTGCCTTATTGTTGCCCCTGAGCCAATATTTAAAGAAACGTAATACAGTGGCAGAACTCACCGATACACATATTGCAGAGACAGACGGACAGAGACAGACAGACCGATTAACCCTGGTTTTATTTTTTGCGTTTCACACGCGCATGTTGATTCTGAGTTATATATCTGGTCTTCATGTTGCTGGAAAGGCCTGGTTTCACAGAGGCAAGCAAATTAGCGGTTATGAAGTTCCTTGTGGGATTGGTGTCACGGCGCCCCAGTACAACTGGCAGCCAAACGGCCCAGAAGCAGCAGAGACCCACCTCTATATTCTGTTCGATATTTATAGCTGCTGTCTGACTTCGTGGGCTGCTCCCCGTAATGTTGTCCTTGCGCTACTTGCTAGTGTGGAGGCAGCACTTGTAGTCTTGCTGCCTGCCGCGCTAACGGTGCTTAGTCGCTTATTTAACCGCTTATGGATTTTTGTACCCATAACCCGCTTTAAGTAGGCCAACCACTCTGTGCCTCTCTCTGATAGATTGATCACTTTACCCATGTTGATGGACGACAAAATGATTTTCCATGTGTGTTATGTCATGTATCCCAGGGAAGCGATATGTAAAACCTGGGCTCATTTTGACATATCACTGTTAAATTAAATGCACAAGCACTCAGCATCATGTTAGTATCCAACCAGAGTCAGTCACTAAAGAATCTGTCTGTCAAAGGAGTGTAGGGGTACTCAGTAGGAAGGACCAAGAATGCAGAGCCAACTGGTAAATCACAGCTGTGAAAAACCAGGCTGCTTGCTGCTCTTCAGCTCTTACTGTGCTGCATGCTGGGAAAACGGCCAAAACAGAGCACGCTGTCACCGCGGCTGGAGTGTCCAGCACTGCAGGTGAGCCTCCATTAGGACTCAGGACCTCCTCTTCCTCCCGCATCTCCCAGAGGTACCAGCTGACAGCAAAGTCACTGTGCATGGCACGTATTGTGGATGCCGGGTAACAGGTTAGATAATAGGTTACATAACTATGTATTAATCTGCATCGAATAAGCTAACATGCCCCAGGCAAATAGACACAAGGGCAAAGGAAGACACAAACAAAACAAGTAGCAGATTCGCAGAGATCACACACATAAACACGCAATGAAGCATGCTTACGTACGTATGTGCACTCCTGAAGAATTACTTATTGCGCGGTTGTAACATAGGATGGGATGGGATGGGATGGTATGGAATGGGATGGGATGGGATGGTATGGAATGGGATGGGATGGGATGGGATAGGATTTTTTTTTCTGATTGTCAGGCTCCACAAGGCTCAAAACGCTTAAGAAACGTAGTTAAAAGCATTTGTAGCTCACACACATACGTCATGACGGCAACACGCTGCAGATGATGCTGACCCATAACCCAAAACAGCATGTTTCTCTTCACGCCACCACAGCCAAGAGTTCTCTGTAATCAGGGGCAAATTTGCTGAAGTTACACGCCAACTGAACCACCTACGCTGGACGCGACACAACTGAAGAAATACCACAGGTGCATCACGCAGTGTTTAGAAAAGTGTTTAATGTTCAGATTGTGGATCAAAGCTTTAAAGGCTAGAAACTGTCCAAAATCTAAAACAATTGTATAAAGTCTCGTCCGGCCAATACAATTCATGCATCCAGTTTTGGCAGTTTGGTATCTTAGCATTACTTTTTGCAAATTAGTGATGTTTACACTGGCATCCTTCAGAGGGAATCATGGCTGCTCAGCATGAATTAGCAGCCATTCTGCCAGGAGGGAACTCGCCTGCCACCCCTAATACCATCATGGGCAGCGGTGACGCCTCTAACTGAAGCTGTCTGCTGTCCTCCACATCATCTGCAGGCACTATCTGTCTGCGCAGACGGGTCATTCTGGGCCTTTCCGCTCCAGGCAGGACTGTCCCTACACGTCGGCGCTCATGCAGAAAGAACTGCAGGCAAACAAAAACAAAGACAGGAGCTTCAGGACTCCTCTATGCTACCAGGTCAGCATCTCCACAGAGGGTCAAAGGGCCTGAACCATGACTCATACTTGTACAGATTTACTGCCTGTACTCACCTAAACTTCAAATTGACCTGGGCAACTACACATTACAATAACACCAATATGTACAACAGAATATTTTCCCGCCGAGTTTTAGGAAAACATTTTCTACACAATGCTGAATGCTACTGATTAATTTTCTGATTATGAGCAGTAGTGCAGAATGGATGTCAGTCATCAGTCCCCAGCCACCACTGAGAATACAGGACAAGAAAATTACTTTGTTTTACAGACAATGACAATAGGGACTGAGTAAACAAAGTGTGTATAACTATGAGCAGGAAGTGCTGATTCCTGGCAGTGATAATGAAAGTCCTCTTTAATTCGCACTCCTGTTAGGGACAAATAAACCAGCTTGCGAATTAAGCGGCGCTGAAATTCTTCACACGGAGTCCAGAGCGTGGGCGTGAAGGAGGGTTTGGAAAACTCTCCAACTGCCATTATGTACAAATAATATAAAGGTTTTATTTTTGTACTGAGCATATTGAACACCCGATTTGGCGACTTGGGCAGGACCAGGCTCATTTTCACTGAGGCCTGTAGCAGTGAGATGAACTCAGCATCTCGTCCTGATCACAGCAGCCGCTGTGATGGGGGATTCAGATCAGCTCTGCCCACCTGCCGCTCCGCCTCTGGCCCCGACCGCACTCCCAGGAGGACCAGCGGAGCCTCTCCGCGGCTTCGTATGGAAGATGTCTGCAGGCGAAGGCTTTGTCCGAGAGCACCTCCATCTGGGGAAGGGAGACAGAGACACCAGACCTGAAACGTGTCATAATGAGGGAAATTACACACATTTGTCATGACAGACCGACTGTATTAAAAGCATTAGAACCAGCAGACCTGTGTTATATCACTATTGTCTCCTTAATCATCTACTTGCTTTAAAACTCTGGATGGCTGCCCCATTACAGAGACAGGTCATCATAACATCTCCCCAGCGGAGAAAATGGCTACAACCTTACCCCTACAGGGGCTTCTTCTCCAGCATCTAGAGGCTCGATCACAATGACACGCCAGCTGTTCGAGGCAGAGGTGCGGAAATTACTGAACGGACCAGCATACTGGGTTACACATTAGGCCCAATTTAAGTAATAATAACGCAGCCTGCTGACACGTAGATCATTGACAAGTATGCAAAAACACTGATCTGCAGAACCTTAGAAGCCATGACAATGTATAATCAATATGTGTCCAAACAAGGCTCCAGTGTTGGAGTGCTGCAATGACACTAATATCTGGGACTGTGACATTTATAAATGGGTGTCTTTATCTCTATGGTGGTATAGTGGCCACAGGTGAGAGTACCTGGGTGTGACGATATGCTTCTGCTGCAATTCCTCCCTCTTGGTTGCGGTTACCAGGGAAATGGGTATGATGACATCATTGACGTCAAAGGAGAGCCCTCCATCTAGGCCCAAGCCTCTCCACCTCTGCATCACAAAGTTAAACAGTAAATATAAAGTAACAGTGAAAAGTTTGGACATGCCAAGCCACCTACAAAGGAGAGTGATAGTGTCACATCACATGATCCGGGCGCCTGACCAGACCCAGAAGGAAAAGCGGCCAATGAGTGCTCAGCATTTGTGGGACCTCATTCAGGATGCTGGAAATGTATCCTGGGAGGTCACCTCATGAAACTAGCGTAGAGGAGTCTGTAGGGGCAGCCGGTCCCTGGAGCAACTGGGGTTAAGGGCCTTGATCAAGGACCCAATGATGGCATCACTCATGGATTCGAACCAGCAACCCATGGAGCTGCCCCCCCGCAACAGATTATAATTTTTTGTCAGTGCATAATTCCATATGTTATTTTATAGTCT
>JABFEB020000035.1:16785372-16815836 GCA_019775895.2 Stomatorhinus ivindoensis | reverse complement strand
CAACCCATGGAGCTGCCCCCCCGCAACAGATTATAATTTTTTGTCAGTGCATAATTCCATATGTTATTTTATAGTCTTGATATCTTTATAATTATTCTAAAATGAAGAGAATATTACAAATAAACCTTTCTATGTGTAGGTGCGTTCAAACTTCTGACTGTTACTGTACCTGCACTTTCATGCGGTTAACGATCCCTAACCTAAGAGCACTGAATCACAGAAACAGTGTCAGAGCTGTAATTAGCCCTGGTAATTACAGCAGCTCTGTGCCAAGCAACCCACCTGCTTGGAGGAGGGCGTCTGTGTCCAGGTGCCCTGGGGAGCCGTGAGCTCCTCGGGGCTGTCCTCTGTGCCTGTGGAAGGGTTACTGAAGGGGCCTGCATCTGTGGGCACGCACCACACGGAAAGTGTACGCAGATCAGACCCTGTGCCCTATTAGCATCAATGCCTTCAGGTTCCTTTGGTTGGATTCTAACATCTGTGAATAACTTAAGAACTAAGAGTATTGATAAACACCACAGGCAAGGATATCCCCCAGCTTACTCCTCCCTCTTACAGGATTAGCAGCCTCTTTCCCTACCCTCTGAGCTCCGGTTTGAATGCCTCCGCTTCCTCCGCGCCCGTTGGGTGAAAGGAGACCCACCTCTGTGGGACATCTGGTGCTTCGGATTGGAGCCGAACACTAAGGGGATGTGAGACACAGGGGATTCCACAGTGCAAAGCCCACCTTACCATAAATCACAAAAAAACCCCTAACCCTGCGGTCGTTTAAGCACTTCTACAGGCCAGGCAGGTTCTACCTTCCTGAGACACATGTTCATGAGTGGAGGAGATGCGACTGGATGCTAAGAACAGCCCTCGGCACCAGCTGGGGGCCAGACCACACCACGCAGAGACAGTGCGGCCCAGCTCTCACAGATAGCACAGAGTGTCCGGCCCAGATAAGCCAGGACAATACCAGAGTCATCAAACATCTTCATATCTCTGGCTGCAAAGCAGTAAACAAATCCAGATACAAGAAGATGCTGGCAGAATCTGCATCATTCTCTGACCCTCCATTGCCTGTCTTAAAAGGGAACTGGGGCAACTGGAGGCAATGATATGGATATGCATATTAATAATAATAATAATAATAATAAGCTTTGTGCATCAAGCCAGACATGGAGAAGCACAGCACAAGGCCGCTCTTTTTAACGAAGCCCATATAGCAGGTTTACAGTATACAGCAATTAAGCTGGGCCTTCGAGCTGGAAGTGCGGCAAGGTACTATTCATAAACGTTTTTCACGAAGCGATTTGGCCCACAGTGATGCGATGACAGCCGAAGATGGAAACCTCACCAACCCGTTGAAGATCCTTACCGAGCATAGGTGGGCTCCTAAATGCCGCATCCCTAGATGGAGGGGGAAAACACGGGCTTGACCTCTCTATCCGAACCAGAGCTGGCTGCCTAGCATCTCCACAGAAAGCACTTTGTAGGTAGAGGGAAAGTGGAGTCTCTGTGGATGAGACAGAATGTTTCAGGATCTAAAAATGAAACAGGACACCGGAACACCTGAACCAGACAGATGCTTAAAGTGTGGAGAACCAGTGATTCTCATTTGGGGACCGGAGTCTGCCACAAAAGTTCGGCTCTCTTGGATACTGAGAAAGTATATTTACCTGAGGAGAGGGACAACACTGGGTGAGGCCTCATCAGCTCCGCCCGCCTTCTCTCGTCCACTCCCACGGGGGGCATTCTGGGGCAGCGGGGCTCTGTGCTCACAGCTGTTGGACGGCAGAATTCACAGGACAGGCAAGCAACGCTGGGCTCCTGTGCAGGCAGTAAGGGCATCAACACAGGGCAACAATGAATACCAGAGATTGACCGTAGCAATTTAAATTAAATTAGCATTTCCACTACTATTAGTCACTAGTGATTCTGTGAATATAATTAGTAAAGATGAAATCAGCTTCTCTAATCATTTCACAGCAGAAAAAGGTACCATCCCAAACCAGATTACTTGTCTAATAGTGAGAATTCACACAAATACACATCTAAGATTGAAATTCTGCCCTTTCAGCTATATGTTTCAGACAGGACTCACACAACGTGAAAGCATGATACTGCAGGCTACCACTCTGAAACATTCACCCCACATAAGTCTGACAGATGCCACTAAATGCAGCTCCTTAAATTTAGCACAAACAAGAAGGCACCTATTTGTCAAGGACTCAGTGTTTTAAGATAAAGGTTAGTCTGCTTCCCCCACTTCACTTCTGGTGCTGGGCAATGAATTAAGAGAACCATTTTGTAAGGCTGAGCCAAACAAAGCCATAAAGTGCGGGGCTTGTTTGCCATTTGAGGATGACCCCGAATGACTCGCTTTTCTAGCTCGAGCCGCAGCTAAACCACAGACAGCAGGCTGGACGCTCCTCTCACTCCAGTCCAGTTCTTACTTGCTGCACGCCTGGACATTGGCGGTCAAAAGTGAAGAGGCGGCGCTTGCGGTAGGTGAGGAGGGGGCGTGTACGAGCTGATTGGCTGGACTTCCTGCAACGACTCTGGTGCTTCTTGAGATGAACTCGTCTGAAAAAGGGAGAGACACTCCAGTAGGACACATCAGGGAAACAGCAACCACAGACAAGCTCATGCAGGAGAAATACAGGCTCCTCCCACGACCTCTTCCTGGAAGACAGGCGAAAAAAAGATCCAAGGATCATTTTTGTATTACAAGGCCCTAAATTTAATATAAAAGAAATATAACTAAAAATAAATCTTACTACTGCCTTTACTTTCATCTGGATGAAACTACCTGGTGGCTTAGTGTTTAATTCATTAGCTGCTAACTGGACTAATTTACTTTTCATATTACCTAAACATTAACTAAATTTCAACAAAAGGAGTCATGTTTGCATGGAGAGCCACATGGCATAGAGTCCATCAGCAACCTATTATGTCACTGTCACACACATGTCGTTACCTGAAATACCATCTACGACAGACGTAAGGAAGCCCTAATCAGTTAAAACTAAATCTATATTGTACTTTCATTAACAATTTTGAGTTTGTCTTTTGTACATTATAGTCAGGGCCGACCAAGGTCTTATCAGTGCCCAAAGCAACACTTGATTGACTTAGTCGTCTTCTGTCATCCTCCTTCCCATTTTGGCAGGCTGGTCAGATGGAGAAGCACCTGGAGGCTGCGTTCTTTGCTCAGGGAACCTAAGGCACACCTAACATTCGCAGAAGAACATTTAAACAACACGTACACCACCTCACCCTCCACCTTCCTTGCTGCTAATCCAGTACAGGGTCAGGGTGAACCTAGGGTCGTGGACACAGGCTGCACGGGGCACAAGGCCGGGGACACCCCTGAACAGGATGCCAGGCCATCACAGGTCACACGTGCACAACCACACACTCCCATCAAGAGGCACAAATTTGGCCTAAAAATGTTTCTGGGACAATGACAGACACGGGGAGAAAAGGGAAACTCCACACACACGCAGAGTGGAGGCAGGATTGCAGTGTGCACATTGTGTTGTTTTAAGATAAACGATGAATCATATTAATGATTATGTACTAAGCTAACTTGCACTGCTGAATAACTTTTTGTGGTAACTGGGCTATAGGTTTTCGGTAACGAAGGAGAGTAAGATCAGAGGACGTTGCTCCTACCTGCTCCTGTCGATCCACCTGCCAGGGACGGGGGTCTCCGGCACGGTCAGGGGGGCTGAGCACAGGGGGTCCCTCAGTCTGCTCACAATCTGTGCCAGCTGGACGCTCTGAAAGGTACACCAGTATCACGTTACTGCCCGCTAGCTGCCCAGGTTATTACTGCCCCCATGCAGTTTACAGGCCGCCCCTCTGATGACCTCTGACCCCTGAACAGGCATTCTTCATGCTCTACATAAAGTGTGTACACACCTCTGCATCCATCACACCACTGCTACATTCCTGACTTCTCCACCACGTGACTCATCCACTGCCCAGAGCACTGACCGAACACAATGACGCGCAGTCTTCACTATTTATGGTCGAGGGAAATTTATGGTGGAGGAAGGCAAAGCGAGAGAGAGAGCGAACAAGGTGATAATGGTTAACGAGAAAATCCCAGTAACAATTAGGAGAGGGGTCTCGTTGACCCCAGAAACTCAAAGAATGACATAGGTAGTCTTAGAAGCGCAGAGTAAGCTGACCTGGGTTTAGCTCCATCTGTGCATCTGTAAAGCCTCACCTGCTTCTCGATGTTCCGCAGGAGGCGTGTGGGGCTGCTGGGCCCTGCCTCCGAATCGGAGGCGGAGTCGTTAGAGCAGCAGGAGTTAGCAGGGGAGGGTCCCTTCTGCAAGGAGCGCGCCTGTTGGACCATGTTGCCTGCCAGGACCACCCGCTCCTGGGAGACACACACACCAGGAAAGTTCCTCAGCAGCTACAACGAGGAAGTGCCATGGGAGGAAAGCCCCTTTTAATCATTACACAGTGCACAGCGTCCAAGTCTGTCAACATCATACATAAAAAGGTGATACTTTAACTCCAGGAAACAGATTAAGAACCATGTTTATCGAAGTTATTTTTCACTAGAAATGGAGAGGAAGTACCCATGCGAGCAGACTAATGGCCATGCTGAACAGCAGCAGATCCGTGATGAATCTGCCTAAGGTTGGCGTTGTTCTGGGCTCCCACCTTGCTGGAGACGATCCTCCTGTGAAAGTTATCGAGCATCTGAATCTGGGCTCCCAGCTCTGCCAGTCGCACCTGCAACCAGGCCCAACGGCTGCCGATCTCAGCGCGCTCGGCCTGCCAGCGCCGCTCCCGCCCGCCGCGGCTGTCGGCATGGAGACACTCCATCAGATCGCCCCCTATAGCCAGTACCCATCCCTACACTGACGTCATGACCAAACTGTAGCAGGTCAGACCTAGCCCAAAACCCCACCCGACATGACAACTAAAACACGGCTGGTTAATTAACCATATACAGGTCATATTTGGCTCTGATGAAATCATGACATAATGCAAATTGCAGAGGTGGAGATTTCAGGTCCAAAGAGTACAAATCCAGATCAGGATTTTGTTTCAACCAACCAGTTGAGTACTCTGTGACTGTGACTCTTTAAACTTAACTGGTTGGTTGAAACAAAATCCTGGTCTGGATTTGTACTCTCTGGACCTGAAATCTCCACCTGGCAAATTGAAAACGAGCACCCAAACCACTGCTATTCCATTTCCAACAATCTGTTACAGCTACAGAGATGATGCTGGGATTAGTTTCCTGTCCTGCTCAGCAGCTAAAATACCCACTTTCACATCAAAGGAAGAAGTCACACATTTCTCTGGGGGACAATGAGGTTCTGTTTGCTGTCCTCCCAGCCCCATTGCCGTGGATCGCTGTGTGAGCTGTTGGTTCCGGTCAGGCTGTCCTCCCGGCCCCATTGTCGTGGATCGCTGTGTGAGCTGTTGGTTCCGGTCAGGCTGTCTTCCCGGCCCCATTGCCGTGGATCGCTGTGTGAGCTGTTGGTTCCGGTCAGGCTGTCCTCCCGGCCCCATTGTCGTGGATCGCTGTGTGAGCTGTTGGTTCCGGTCAGGCTGTCCTCCCGGTCCCATTGTCGTGGATCGCTGTGTGAGCTGTTGGTTCCGGTCAGGCTGTCCTCCCGGCCCCACACTGCATACACTAAGCTGCCCAACAAGGGGGCTCTTTCTGAATGGTGCCCCATCTTTTGGGTTGTTTCCTGCCTTGTGCCTGTAGCATCCAGGATAGAATCTGATCCCCCCGTGTTCTTGAATAGGACAAGCAGTTTCAGAATGTTGATGGATGGATGGATGGATGGATGAAAGGCTGGTGATCTCACAGAGCGATGCTGCCCAGTCCCTGAAGGAGAAGTACTGTGGAGAATGACTGTAGTCCCCTGGGCCAGCCATCACGTCCAGGGAAATCCCTTAATCCCGGAGCCGGGGAAGCCCCAGGACCCCTTCGGCCCTCCATAGCCATCTGAACTGGGACCAGACCCAGATTATCCCTGCCAGCTAAGGGCCGCAATGAGCAGAAACCTCACCGTGCCAGATACGCAGTGTGACCAGAAGAACGGGGACCCAGACAGACTGCAGAGAGAAAGAACCGGCATCCCCAAGATGAATGGAGCCCCTCTAGCTTCCTCGAAGCATATCATACAGGAAAGTGTCTCTTTGCAGCTGTCATTCAGATACATGTAGAGAGCCAACATTTATTTATTAATAAATAGTGGACATGTGCGTGTGGTATTGGTAACCATCTGCTCCCAGTTTCATGTACCAGTTAGCATAGCATTGGGTTACAACCTCAGCAAAGCAAGACTGTCCGCATGCCAGAGTCTGCTGAGCGTGTTAGAGACTAGGGGAGAGGACCATGGGAAGGGGGCTGAAGGGTCACCGAAAGCCTAGTGAGCAACCTGGACAACAGGGAGCCTCACAGCAGAATCTCACAGCAATCTCACAGGGAACCTCACAGCAGTATCTCACAGCAATCTCACAGGGAGCTTCACAGCAGAATCTCACAGCAATCTCACAGGGAGCCTCACAGCAGAATCTCACAGCAATCTCACAGGGAGCCTCACAGCAGAATCTCACAGGGAACCTCACAGCAGAATCTCAATGGCCGAAAAACCCAACACGAAACCAAGGAAAACAGCAGAGGAAACAGCCAGCAAACCAGCAATCGACAGGCTTACACCACATCACTTTGGCCTTCGAATCCCCCTCAAATTCCTGACTGACGCTGGGGCCCATTTTACTGTAAATACTAAAAGTAAACCATATTGACAGAAACTGAAGAAAGTTGCTTGGAAACGCATGACACACAATACGTAAGGGAGCTTTTTTTACATTTTGGTCTGTTGTCTTCCAGGATCGCGTGAACGTGCTCTTAGAGGCATCCAAAATTATTTGTTGTTTTGCAGCATTTTAAACTTTCTCATCACCAGAACGGTAACCATGTCAAATTTATGGTGCTGGTTTCTAAATTACGGAAAGTTTGACTCTGAAAGGCGAGGGGAATAATGTCCTCCATGATATATCAAGCTGTTTCTTCCAACCCTGCCCTGTTTCTCTCACTCAAGTCACAAGGACGAGACCTTGGCGGACTGAGGAGACTTTAGCCATATTGTCCTTGATTGGTGCTTATCTGCCAGTGCGATTGGAGATACTTCAAAGATACCCACCCACTCCAAATCAAACATGACTGCTGCTCTTGATGAAAGCTCTGCGCTCGCATTGTGTCTTTCAGCTGTGCAGGTCACTTTGGATTCAGGCTTCTATCAGTCATGACTCTATTTCTTCTACTCGAGTGGTCCTTCAGATCAAGAAAAGCTCTGAGCGCTAGGAGGTTGGGGCCGCCAAGCAAGATGGGACGTGCACGTAGCACTCTCGATGGCAATCAGGAGACAAGAATGTTAAACAGCAGTGAAGGGGTGACTCGGCTCGAGACATGCTGCCAGGCGATTGGGCACTACACTGCTCTGCAGTCGCTCTCCAGCAAAAGCCAAACCCGGCAGCGCATAACCAAAGGACTCTGTGTTTCTAAACATCTCTGCAGTGCTTTGTGCTCCCAGTGCCGCACTGTGCATGCTCTAATATTTGAACCCTGCGCTTTCAGTCTAAATAAGGAAAGCATTTCATTGGATCTTACCAGCTCACACAATGCCCGCCTACAACAGGAATGTAAACTTCTGAGTGTAACTGTACAAAATGTAGGCCACTATGTCATACAAAACAGCGGCATGTTAGAGCAAGGTGTCTGCCAAGCCAGTGAATATGAATTTAAGTGCTGTGTTTGTATGATGATGCTTTTAGAGTCAGTGTATTAAACAGTGTCCATATGGTGCATCAAAAGTGAGAAATAACAGATTACACAGAGCTATACCAAACCAACGTGTTCTTCAGAAAAACAACATTGGGGTCTCTATCACTTATGCATTTCACAAGATGCTGTGATCAACAATCAGGCCACACCTATAGAAAGGAGCTGCTCTATCCATCCGCTACTCACATTGGCGACCCCTGTGGTCCTGGTGTGACCTCATGGTCAGGCTCCTCATCTGAGCTGCTCTCTGTGGCATCAGAGTCAAGCTGAGCTTCTCTCATGACCACCTGAACATGGCTGGCAAGGCGGTGAATGTCCCTCAAGGCATCCTGGCCCTGAAGAGCAGGGGTGAGACCAGCTTCTGCAATCCCAGGAAAGCTCGACTCCGGTGGTAGAGGAGCGAGGGATGCTGGGAGTGCGTCCTTCTCAAGACACCCCTCCCTCAGGGTGTTCAGCTGGTGGATGAAGTGCTGGATGGTGTGCTGTCCCAGGAGAGCCCTGACACGGCGCTGCATGAGCGTGGCCCGTCTGACCAGGGTCCAGTGCTGGGAAACGCAGTGAATTCTTGGATCCCACACCTGCTGCTCTGCATGCAGGCTGCTGGGCCGAAGCTGGGAGAGCTTCTCATTCACGGCTGGGACTGTAGCTCCAGACGGATTCAGCCAGCTCCTCTCCGCCCCAGAGGGCTTAAGCGTAAAGGACTCCGGCAACGCTGGTGACATTACAAAAGGTCCCCGTAGTCAGAGTCATGTAAGCTGGAAAGGATCCCCTGGCTGAAATTTAGAAGCAGCTCTAAAAGCTGACACAAGATCTTCTGTGCAAGGACTTGCTGTGATCTTCGGTGATCTTGGAAGCAAGGAGAAAAAGGGTGAAAGAACATTTAAATACAAGCAGCTTGTCATAAGTGGTAAGCTATTCAATTAAATGGGTTTAAAAAAATGTTACGAAAATTGCTCATAAGTAATTCAGAAAAATCAGGCACGGAAGCGACACTGCCATAGCAGTCAGCACGCTTTTGTAATACACCGTCTGAGAATCGTGAACGGGCTCGGCTGTTGCAGGAGACCTTCCCTCACTTACACTCATCACAGCTCCATCTGCGTCCTGGTACCCAGACTGTCCCACAGACACTCGCTTGCGCGTCCTCTCGCTTCCAGATGTAACCTGCTTGGAGTCACGGGCGGAGGAAACCCTGCCTGGGCGGGTCTATGCAAATCAACACGACGGCGTCAACCAATAGGAAGGGCGCCAGAAGCCCTGCGATTAAATTTCTCCTACGTTTCTTTTCCGAACAGCGTTTTCATTTTTACTTTCATACAATCTATTAATATACACTGATCGAACGGATCCCTAGAAAACTCCTGGTTTAGTTGACTTTTTCGATATCCAGTCATTGAGGTAGTTGTAGCTCCCTCTGGCAGAGCTCTACAAAAATCTACGTGTACGACTTGAATGCAGCTGAAATATTTTGGTTCATAATCGTAATATTTACTCTCGTTCTGTTATCAGCAATACAAACCTGATGTATTGCGGTTGTACCCGACCGAGGCTCGAGAAGACAATCAGCCGTCTGTTTCAGGATCCCCCATGAACGCTAACTGGGACCATGTCTCATGGACATGAAGGACAGCCCATAGTTGTGGTCATCAAGCGTCTACCATGGGTGCCAGTCAAACCAGAAAACTGTAAAAGTACATCATATTTTCACCTAATCCTTCAGCTGGTTCAGGAGGATACTTCTAATCACATCGTATTTCTTCAGTTTTCTTATTTTTGGACTCAAACTGATACAGGAGAAATTGATCCCCAAGTTACAGAGCTGCTGATTCTGTACGGATTATGAAGTATAAGGAACTGGGGATGTATTTCTAAAATGGGTTAAGCACGGGCGCCGCCAACACTGATTCTTAAAGCTAAACTCAAGACAACCGTTATGTGCTGCTGCCACCTACTGGTCGTCGTTTGGTAACTGCAGATTTTCAACTTCTATTTAATAACGCTCGTTTTATTAAGATGCAGTATTGTCTGCCATTACGACGCCAGCAATAAAAACACCCCCACATAAAGGACAAACATGTCAAGATGACCCAGGAAGTGTAAAACACTTAACTTTCATAGATTAAAGGTTGGTTAAAGACTAGTACGGAAAGATAAGAAGTGAGGTCAGCAGACGGTCAATTTGACCTAAAATGTAATTGAATCTGACCCTGCTGATCATTGCGGTTCAAAAACATTAATTTAGCGCGTTAATAATTCACTGTTACCTGCCAGTAATAAAAAAAAAGTAATCGGTTAAATTATTTAGCATCCAATAAAACCATCATAAGTAATAAAAGGCTCAGCAAGACAAAACACCAACGTGTAGGCAAAAGCCGCACCAGGGACAGCATTGTGTCAACAAGCCCCATTTAAATATTTAGAATTCAGCAGAAATTTTGCATGAATATGTGTGTTAATGTGCTGTCGTTTTGCCAAAGTTTGCAAGGGGAGTGTAAGCCAGTGGGTGGGCTGTGTGTGTGTGGAAGGGATCAAGCAGACACCATAAGCTAAAATCCCACTGCAGACTGGGCAGTACAGCTTAGGGTGGGCACTGTTATGCAAAACCAGCACTGCAAAGACAGCAACGACTCCAGGAAAACATGCTCAGAGACCCAGGCGGTAAGAAAAACCTTTTAATCCTCTTATGATCTTTAATATTTCCTGTCTGCTGGCATATTTTACACAGCTGGTCAGAGACGGCACGTGCAAAGAGCACGCTCCCCTGGTGACGATCATCAGGCACAAGCATACATCACTGTTGTAATAAATTAAAAGATTACAATGGGAGACATTTCA
Source organism: Stomatorhinus ivindoensis (assembly GCA_019775895.2). Lineage (NCBI taxonomy): Eukaryota > Metazoa > Chordata > Actinopteri > Osteoglossiformes > Mormyridae > Stomatorhinus > Stomatorhinus ivindoensis. The sequence goes on along the minus strand of JABFEB020000035.1, from coordinate 16,805,188 downwards.
GAGACCCACACAGGTCACAAGTGCAGGACACCCGTGCTCATTTAAAATGCAACCTTGTCTGTTTGTACCAGTGGAAACGGCATAACTGACAGCTCATATGGCCAATTACTTCAGACTGAAGTCAAGGGGTATGTGCTAAAGAAAAACAATTAAAAACATGAAATAAAAATCTAACGGTGATCCTAACCAAAAACAATCATGACAGAGGCACTGGTACTATTAAAAAACTGAACAAGAGGCCCACATTATTAAAAATGAAAGAGGACATACAAATCCAACCATCCTGAGTACAGTCTTAAAAATAAATAGATCCACGCTGGCTCCCGTGTTTGCGTGAGGGAACAGTTTGGGGGTTGTTGGTTCTTCAGTACCCCTGCAGTCCGTTATACACCCTCTGTACTGAAGCTTGCTTCAGTAGCTGCCGTATGCCTGAAAGGTCACAAAAGGTCACATTAACTCTGCACGCTTCGCTGTAGGGGGCGTTTAATCCCATTTTAGTGCATGCTGCTCGATTACACTGTCAACTTAGGCCGAGCAAAAAACCAGCGCATCGCACTATCCTAGGATACCCCAGAACTCACACCCTTAGCACGATCTCAGTTTCTCAGGGCAATTATAAATTTGCTCCCCTAACAATTCTTTTTTACTCGGTAATGAATATTTGGCATTTTGTGTGAGCAGATGCAGGGAGAAAAAAAGAAAACTGCTGGAAATTGTTTTAGTGCTGAGAAATTAATTAATAACAACAAAAGGTACCATAAAGTAACATACTAGGAATTTTCTACAAATGATCCTGACTACAAACAAATCAAATTCAGTAGACTTTGTTTAAATATGCTCTACTTTATTGCTTAACTTCTTGAAATTAAGAGATTTATCCCTCTGACTAAACAGCTGCATCTCATTTTCACAACATAACAGAATTTCAAGCTGATGGGTAAACAGGAAGGGCACAAAAATATCTCAAGATGATTGCACATGCTGTCTGATATTCAGGGTCATTTTCATTCCAAATGGTATCTGCCCAGATGTAACCATTATATGAACAATACTGTCCAAGGTATACCACTGGGAAGGCATACAAACAACCTAATAGATAAGCGTTTCCGAGTCCAGTCCTCAGGGACCCACAGATAGTCCTCATTTTTTGCAACAACGTGGACTGCCGGGCAGGGTGCAAAACCATGAACCAACTGTGGCACTATTGTGATTTACACTATGTGATTATAAGGTGCGGTACTAGATTGCACCAAACTTCAATATGCCTTGTGCATATGACGTTAACAGCACAAGTCTTTAGATGACACACCCATCTTGTTCTGAGGAGTGGAGTTTGCTGATAACCATAAGAATAAGGCACTATCTGCTAAACTGACCCATTAATATAAGGCTCAGTAGACATCTGTAAATGAGAATGTTTGTCTGAATGGGCAGTGTGGTGGCATTCGGGAGTGCGTCCAACTGCCCCCCCCCGTCCCCCAACTTCCCTCACCTGCTTTCTGCTGCTCGTCAAACTGCTCCCGGGGGAACTCCATGTCAAAGGTGACAATCAGGGAACCACGGATGTTATTGTTGTCAAAGTTGGGTAGCCCTTCGCCTTTCTTCCAAAGCTTGGCTGCAGGTTTGGTGATCCTGTCCCTCGCAATGTGAACCTGCCGCAGAAGCATTAACACCATCCATGTCGCAGGTGAGGGAGGCGGGGAGGGGGTGTGTGGGGGGGCAGGTAAACATGCACACATACACTTCTCAGCTTTCATTATCAGCCTGATCGTCGTTGTTGTGCACTGTGTGCTGTGGTGTGTCAACAATGACAATCACTAAATTCAAAAAAATATGGGAGTCTGTATTAACACATACCTTATGTCCGTCTAAGTGAGCGATATCCATCTCAAAACCCATCAGTGCCTCCAGCAGGGAGATTGTGACGTTAGTGTAAAGGTCATCTCCTCGCCTTTCGAACACTGGGTGCCTGTTGGTACGTCACACATTACCACTGACACCCCCCCATTACAGCACTACGGAGAACCAAACTACGGTCTTGCGTAGGGCAACGTGTCCACTCTCAAAGGCAGAGAGGACTTGAGCTTTATCAGGTTCAACAGCTCGTAGTTGTTAAACAGCTTAGATTCCCGTTTCAGTATGAGCAGAACATCTGAGCCCAGTGCACTCTTACTTCATCACTTTAATGCGGAAGCGGAGGTCTCCTGGTTCTCCATCGATGTGTGGTTCACCTGATGGAGGAAAGAAAAGACGACAGAGAAACTCAGTCAGATGTGTGTGTGTCAACATTCAGGGCTGAGTGATCATTTTTCTGTATTAATGAACCTGGGACACTGACACAGTCTGAATGTTAAAGATATACATTTATTTAAAGTTCAAGCTAAGTTCGTACCGCAGATGCGTTTTGATTATACAAGGACAGTAAAGGCAAGTTAATAATGTGCTTACAGATCTAAGGTCTACTGATGTTCTTTGGATTCTTAGCAGCACTTTTCTCACTCATCCCATCCCTCTGTCCATCACCAGCACAGGATCCCAGTGTCACCATTACATTGTTACGAAAGCAAAATTCCATTCCGCGTGATAAACACACTGAAGCTGGATATCCCGAAAGCTCCAGGCCCGCCTGCAGCATTCCCGCGCGACCTCTCTGCTCCTTACCTTCTCCAATAAAGGGATATTCCATATCATCCCGCACACCTTGCTCAATCTCCACCTCCAATGTTCTTTCCTCATTTACCATCCTGCGTTGAGAGAGAGACTCAAGTCATATTCTCATATTTATAGAACCGACATTCCAGTCTTGGCACAACAGAGTGTGACAAGGACACGGCGACTGGATCTCGACAGACACACTGAAAGCTCACTTCACATTGGGACACTCATCGCAGACGACCTCCTGGGTCATCTGGAAGCGTCCAGGTCCCAGCTGAGTGGTTCTCGTTTCCTGTCTGCAGTTGCATTTCCTCTTCCCTGGGGCCTCTTTGGCTACAGGCTTGTTACGCACAACCTGAGCAGGAGAGATGGAGGAAGAGGAGGAAATGAGTTTGTGCCGAAGGCTCTTATAATGGTGTGATACGTAAGGGTATAACGACTAGCAGAATCATCTTCCATACAGGCACACATGAGAGACTCACTTCCACAAAGTTGCCCGAGTAGACTTCTTCAAGCGTCACCTCAAGGTCCAGCACGATGTCGTTTCCACGGGGGACGTTCCGGTCCTGCTGCCGCTGATTTTCACCAAAAAACCCAAAGTCACCAAAGAAACTGAAACATGCAAAGAGGAAAAACAATTTAAGTTTCACACTGCCAGCGATGTAAGGATCACAGATCTCACACTCCTCAAATCCCATGCATGTTCAGAAATGCTGCTATAAAACAGAGACCAAAACAAAAATATAGCAAAAGGCATGGATAAGTTATATTTAATGTTTTATTTTGAATCGATTCATATTATAAGGAAATTGTAAAGAAAACTGTGACTAAAACACAGAGCTTAGTATCTATCTAATGCACAGCTCTGTAGCAGTTTCTCCCGACACGGTCATCGGGTACCCACCAGCCGGTCCACGTTTTTGCTCCATCCCAGTTCCCCATGGACCGTTGGAGGGTCCTCAAGGTTGCAAAACACTGAACCATTTGTATATGTACAATTTATTAGCCTCCTTCCCCATCTAGCTTCCATACCATTGCTCACCTGGAAAATATATCTCCGTGCGAGCTGTGATGATGACCCTCCTTCAAGCCTTCTTCTCCATAGGCATCGTACTGCTTCCTTTTCTCTTCGTCCGTGAGAACCTGATATCGCGAACCATTTTAATGCTGATGATCACTGATCAGTAAATTTTGGTTGAGTAGAAAAATTGTTATTTCCTGGACTTAAATTCTTGAAGCTGTGGCCATTCCACCGCTCAAAGTGAGAGCGTACAATTAAATCCCGCCCCACTTATTCGAATGATCCACTTCGCGTTTTCACGCATCTACCTCCCGGGTTCAACTATCACCCTGAAGGCAAGAACCAATAGAAAGCGGCCACACATTTCTCCCCACCAATCGGAACGCCGCAACGTTTTGCAGCGCAATTAAATCACGCCATTTGGTAGTGTGGACTGAATCATGCTGAACCACAGTGTTTTAGCCTAGAGGTTCATTCATAAATACAACTAACTGTAACAGTTAAGCATTAAATAACATCAAGTCTTTAAAATACGATAAAGTTCATATTTATATAAACACCACGATTACTTGGGTGGTTAGTCAGCTACACAGGTTAAAACCGCTATATGCATGATTAGATATCGTATGATGTTAAGATGATTTCAAATGGAAAACTAGCATTTGTGAATGTGTGCTAGTATTCACACACAAACCGACTGCACTTCGGACATTAGCACCTCATATGCTGCCCCGAGGTCCGCAAACTTGTCCTGAGCCGAAGGGTCATCCCTGTTTCTGTCCGGGTGAAGCTGCAAAGCTAATTTCCTGTAGGCCTTCTTGATGTCCTTAACTGATGCAGACTTCTTCACACCCAGGATTTTGTAGAAATCACGTCTAGGAACAATTATGAACTTCATTAACTGTGACAGCGACCATGAGCTAATAAAATATCCACTCTGAGTGCCTATAAGCGCTAAAGCGATGTATTGAGCGCAGTCTAATTTAAAATAAATCTAAGGTGACAGGCTCAGCCTATGGGTATGTACCATTGAAAAATACAAACTGGAGTAGCTGCTCCCTGTTACTATTTTAAGGAAGGAGTCCCCGTCTCTGCTCCATCTAAAAGGAAAGGATTATTACACACAGAGAAACCGGTGTAAGCGCTAGGTGATGGGGGTCATCTAACGTAACGGTGTATTATTAACCGCAAACAAGCATATTTAAATTATGTGGGGGAATAGATGCTGGCTGCAGGTGCTGTCATTGTGCGACAATAACAACGAAGCCTGCTTTTGAGGAGCAGAAAACATCAGCACTGAATGCATTTTACCACGTACACCCCGAGGATATCTAGCATGCAGAGTATAAAATGTATTCAGAAATATTTCCCACTGGCCCCAACAGCCCGTGCAGCGTGCAGACCAATCAGAACACAACATGTGTACCGGCGAGAGACGCCGATCACCCCTGCGGGCAGCGCCGCGCCTGCCCGGCTGTGCGGTTACTCACCCCGCAAAGGCTGTCGCCGTGAAATAAAGCAGTAAGCAGCATAAGCAGCGCAGATTCACAGCCCCGACAGCCATAGCAGTGGGTATTGTTTCGTTAAGCGCAACCGAGATACCCGGCTCCTGTGTCAGAACGGTGTTTCCTGCTCTCACACGCAGTCTTACTGCTTCCGCCGGCGGACCCGCCTCCGATGGCTCCCCCCCTCTCTCCGTGAGAACAATAGTTATAATTTTAATTCATTTAGTGTGTGTGGTCGAGCGTCTGTTTTACGGCAAGAGCATTTAATGTCCAATATTTAAACCTATGGAAAAAATTAAGTATTTTTTATTTTTATTTTGTGGATTCAATAACTTTATGGGGTTCAGATGTGTATGGTTTAGGCTGGTATGTAACTACGTGTAAAGCTAGTAAAAGCCAAATTTTGTGCTGTAACAAAAAGTTGCATTTTCCCTCATATCAGCATATCGCAATAAAGAATATACAAAGTGGCCCTCGTCCTGCTGGGCCAAGCCGGCAGGGAATTTGGCTAGATCAGAGACTCCTGGGCTATTTGAGTTGTCAGATGGGAGATAATGCTGTGAAAGTAGAACGTGTCACCTGGGGAAGGTGACGGCATTATCCGTACTTCACGCTAACGCAATGGTGCGACAGCGCGCGCCGATTGTGACGTAATTCTCGTCTTAGGGGGCTGGCCTTGGACGTCAAACAGCAGCCACGCGACGCCACAGCCCGCAGGTGCCAGTCTATCATAGTGCACCTCAAACTCCACACGCAGTACGAGAGGGAGGAAACAGAGCATATTGTATAAGTAATAAAATGAATGTTTTGTGTTGTTTCCTAGCATGTGAATCGCAGTCGGTACTTTTAACCTTTCATAGACAATGCATCACTGTCATCTAGACTAAAACAGGAATATGAAAATATGGAATAAGTCACTTCTGTCTGCTGTCAAACTGCCAGCTTTATTCATTCATTGATTAAACAAATGCAGAATCGCACGTCACATATGTGAATGCATTTCAAAGCCCTGCGGCCACCGATCCAAACCCATGGTGCGCTTAATGCGCATGTGCGGAAGAGCAGCCAGCGCTCGGGAGTCTAGTACCGAGAGCTGCCGGCTGCTGGGAGGCAGTGCTCGCGTGTGCGTCCGTGCAACCGTACGTCTGTCCTGTGGCAAAGGTCTTCGCTCATCTCCCAGACTGATTCGTCCTGGCGTTAAAGAAGCTGCTTTAGTTCAGGTATGTTGATGCGCCAGTTTGGCCGCATCGGATTTGTGGCTTCACCATTGCATTCCTAGAATCAATAAGGCTGCACTAAAGCGTTCGTCTGCTTTGAATGTGAAATTCAGATTGTTCGTTATGTTTATAGTTTTCATTCTCATAATAGTCAGATACTGACACACACTGGCACGGACACACGCTGAAATACCCTCACTCTGCTGCTGTCATTGCAGACTTGTGCATGGTATATTTCCGCGCTGCAGGATACCCACGGGCGTGTTGCGCTTTATCTGTAAGGTTTCAAAGTCCCGTCCTTCTGCCCGGCAGCCGTGTTGTCCTTTCGTGACTCTGGAGGTTGTGAATTTCTTACTGATTTTGTCTGCTGTTTTAACTTTCCTGCGAATATAAACACAGCAAAGACTCAGAGAGCCTTAAAAACATGTTTTGGTTGTGAAATTTCAGTGTGAAAAGACCATAATTCCTAATTATGACCCCTACTAAAATGCTTTAAAGATAAAAGAATATGTTCCTCCTACATGGTGTTCATTATAAGGTCTTGGTGTCCCCATATACTGTTACTTGTTGTGTAATAAATGGAAGTGTCAGAGTTGGGCAGAGAGTGTTCATAGATTGCAGAAAAGACCTGGGACATTGACTTCCTCTACAAAGAAAAGTGTACTTTCAGGAAGTGTGTGCTGCTGACTAATTATGCTTTTCTTTCAGTGCTTTGAAGGACAGGCATCAGGTTACTCCAGTTTTAGGACAATGGTTATCATCTGAAAATAATCCACGATGATAATAATAATTATGATACAGTAATGACGTGTGGAACATGATGTCTGAGCAATGAAACAGGCGACATCCTGGAATGTTCTGTGAAACATCACTTGTTACTCTGTTCCTTTGCAGTAGGCTGTGTATTTCAGGAGCCCTTCTTGGACCTACCTGGAGCCCAACTCCTTTAGCAACATCAACAACATGCCAACATTCTTGTTTCAGAAGCAGAGAGTGACAGCAGGACAGAGGTGGAGTCACAAAGTGAAAAGAGCAGGCTGGCTACAGACCCCCTCTTCTGAGGAACCCCTCCCAATGGCCAGTGGAGGAAGTACTGAAGATGACGCCCCACAGCAGACGAAGATCTGCCAGTTCAAACTGGTGCTGCTGGGAGACATGGCAGTGGGCAAGTCTAGCCTGGTTTTGCGCTTCGTGAAGGGCCATTTCGACGAGTTCCAGGAGACCACTATAGGAGGTGAGCACACAGGAGAACTCTGGATGACCAGCCAAATCTGAGGTTTCACTAGGCAGGAGGAGGTTAGCATTAAAAGCTGATTTCTCAGCAAACTTCAGAATGTTCAGTTTAAGCGTGAAAGACCATGAAGTATCATATTCTCACAATGATTGATGAGCATTTGGGACCAATTGCAAGCTTGAGAAGAGCATACATTTGCAGGATCGGTATTCCATATTTCTTGATGACTAATGTGTGCTGCGAACTTCAAAAGCAAATCATCCCTCACCTGCTGTCATGATATTGCCCGACCTACCCTTTCTTGGTCCTAGCTGCATTTCTGGCACAGTCAGTATGTCTAGATGACACAACCATCAAGTTCGAGATTTGGGACACGGCAGGACAGGAACGCTATCACAGCCTGGCTCCCATGTATTACAGAGGTGCTCAAGCTGCCATCGTGGTGTTCGACATCACCAAACCGGTAGGCTGAATGCATCACAAGACGAGTAAGTCCAGACCAAGTTTTTACTTCAACCAGCCATTTGAATGTAAAGAGCCACAGTTACAGAGTATTGAACTGGCTGGTTGAAACAAAATTTTGGACTGGACCTTTACTCTCTGGACCCGAACTACCCACTTAAGACTCAGGACCTTCAGAAATACTCCAACCCTCCTCAAGTGAGTGTGTTCAGGAATGTTCCTCCCTGTTCAGGAGACATTTGAGCGTGCCAAGGCTTGGGTGAAGGAGCTGCAAAGGCAGGCCAGCCCCAGCATCATTATCGCCCTGGCGGGGAACAAAGCTGACCTGGCTGACCGGCGCATGGTGGAGTACGAGGTACTCATACAGCCAGGGCCTTTGGGGAGGGTGACATTGTGCCCAGAAAGAGTACAGTCAGGGGGGTAGACTCTTCTCCTGGAGGCTGGCTGTTTCTCATTCCCATTCTGTCCCATTCCCCAGACCCAGAAATTCCAAATGATGGGGATAAATTTACAGTTCCCTTAAAAATACTGAAACTCAGTATGTGCTATTAAAATATACTTAAAAAAAAAACCTGTGGATTTTAACAACATGCAAAATGTGTACAAAATCCATTTATGGTTATCCTAACGATGGCATTACAGCATGTGTTTCTGAGTTTTAATTTTGCAGTACGTGCTCAGGAGTTTGTGTTTCAGTTTCAGGATTTGTCCGGGATCAGGCTTAGCTATGAGTATTAGATGATCAAACTTGACACCAGCGCTGACACGGAGGCTAAGATGGTGTATGATGTAAGATGGCCTTACCCCCATCTCTTCACCTTCCCGCTGCGATAGGAGGGTCAGGCCTACTCGGACGATGCTGGCCTCCTGTTCTTGGAGACTTCCGCAAAGACCGCCATGAATGTCAATGAGCTGTTCCTGGCTATCGGTAAGCCCCGCCCCCATGGGGGTGCTCAGTGGTGCAGCCCGTGTCATAAGTTCCAGGAATGTTCCACCAAAAGCCTTATAGGCCCTATTTCATTCAAATAAAGTTTGCTGATTCAGCACCTGATCACCATCCATACAACCTTTGCACCTGTGTTCAGCTTGTTTATGATGTCCTGTATATGCGGTAGCAACACAACAGACTTATTTAAAACCGGTAATCTTTCTCCAGCCAAGAAGATGCCAAAGATGGACACCCAGAACCCCACACATGCTGCTTGGCACAGGGGGGTAAACCTTCAGGAGCAGAATGGCCAGTCGTCCTGGGGCTGCTGTGCTAGCTAATGGGGCTGTACTGCAGAGCATTGCTCCAGACCCCAAGCCTGCTGCACCCTGTGGGCGATCCCGAGCGGCTGGGAATGCTGTCTTTGGGATGCAAGTGGAAGAAGATGGTGGAAATTCCAAAGGACAATAAGAAAATAAAATGTCCTGCTATTTTGTATATTATATAGTGTCATTGGGAGGTTTTAAATGGTGAGGGGCAAAATGTCGCTTTGTGAACCATTTGCTGTATGTTTTGACCCCACTAGATGGTGCTCTTGGTTTGCTTGGGGGTATGCTTTGTGTTCTTCTTTTGAAAAGAGAGCACCATCTAGTAATGGGATCAAAAAATACAGCAAATGGTTCACAAAGCATCATTTTTTCCATCATTAGTTCTTAGTATGTAAAATTAAGTAACAGCCTTTTTAAAAAAAAATACCTAGCACTGCTGATGAGTGACTGAGGTGGAGGGAACGTTGTGTAGTTTTAGTCCAGGTGATGGAGTACCAGGAGAAAGCATCAAGGTGGCTGAAACTCTGGTTAGTGTAAAGTCTTATTGGTTGCTCTCACTATATGAAAGACCTGTCAGATGTACCCCATTACCTGCATCAGACACTGAGTCAAGCTAGACACACTTGAAATACCTGTTTGTGAGTCTCCCCATCTCTTCCACCTCTTCTAGTAGTTGATGAGGTGAAAGCCTGACACCCACCCCATGCAGAACATAGCTACAGCATTCCTGGAAGACTGCACTCTGTCGGCTTCCAGTGCTGGTTCTGACCCTGTCCCTTCTAAGTCATGGTTATGTGTGTCCATACGGACCTACATGCTTCTGTGGATCAACTTCTATGCATCTTCTCCTTTTGGAATGTTAATTTCCAGTGGCATTATATATCGTACTGTGTGAATATTATAACTATATTATTATAATACTAATATAATACGCAATATTGAATAAAGCAGAGAATTGTATTGTTCTATATTTTTTAAGGTGAAGGGGTTGAGTGAAAAATGATTTTCTCCACTGATCCAATCAACCTAGTCAATAACCAACAGATACATTCCCACAGGGAGCTGAGCTGTGGGCTTCCAAGGCTGACTGTGGAGTACAGTATAATACCTATAAATGCCAGCTGATATCACCTTCAATCTCACCTTGAAATCTGTTGTGCTTCAGCACTTTTCGGCATGTTTGTCATACAACCTTGAGCAGGATGAGTGGAGAGTTGAGAAGGGCAATAGGTGCAGGAAGTACAATGGTGAGAATTGTGAGGCGCTCTCTGTGTATGAGGAAGCTGGAAGCCTGTACGCAGTTGAGTCTTCGGGGGTCACACCCCCCCACGTTGGACTGACCTTTATGAAAACATGAAGGAAAATAAATATACGGGGACACGAAGAACGTCTTTTGCAGGTCACTCTGAACCTTAAGCCAGGAATTTCACGCCACCTCACACCAAGGCACCATGATGCAACTAAAACTGAAAAGTACGATTTACCGTACGATGGCTATGGGACAGACTTTTAACAGTTAGAAAGATACCCTAATATATTATTAGCTGTATTTTTGCAATGTATGGCCAATGATTAATTGTGCATCACTGTAGTGAGTATAAGGTGACCACCACCCTTAGACTAAAAAGGAAAACACCTGTGTCCAAAAGAGAGGACTAAAGCTCTAAAAGGACACCCATGAAGAGCAGCTGAGCATGCATACTACAGAAGCCGAGAACAATATATCTATCATAACAATCATCTTGTTATCTCTAAAGAGTGGCATTAACTATATTTGACAAGGAGGCAGGTAGGGGGAGGGAAAGGGGGCTAAAAGGAGACACCCAACAGCAGTCGGGGTAGAGGGTGAGAAAACCGGATTGTCCAGATGAAATCCGGGTGAGTGGTCATGCCAAGCGAGCATCACCATGCTTCTGCTAAACCCCTAATTCAAAACACACAATACCAGCATTGAGCCATGTTGTACATGACATGGCCAGAAGGAGGCGCCAATGACCAGCCTAGTCTTCAAATAGTGTGCTGGAGGTAGGAGTGTTCTCTCTATGGGCTGGCTCACAAAATCACAGGTACCACGCAGGAGACTGAAACTAAATAACGCTATAGGAATAATGTAAAAGAAACTGACTAATAAGCAGTTTACCGAACAGATGGCATCAGTTACGTGGATATCACACCCATTTTTAACTCTGTAGGTAAGGTATAGGCCTGTCACTGCAAAAACGTGATTTGCGGGTACCTCCCGACCTTTTCACCAAAACTACACCAACAAAAATGCTAACTCGGAGCGGATTGCTTTCATCCATCCTCCGAATAATGTATCTAACTTTGTTTTTGTTACTTTCATTATCCTGAATCTGGTAAGACTGAATACGGTGGGGGCACCACACAGCGCTGCGAAACAGCTCTGGCGGTCGCTCACCCACACAGACGGCCACCATGAAAGTCCACGGTTCTTAAGGACACTAGCCACAATAAGCGAGGTTCCTACACACCTTCCATTTTTAAATTCCATACTTTTTCTGCAGGCAAAACAAAACATGCAAGTTAGATGCCATTTTCAATGGTCTGATGTTAATACAATTACTTAAAGATTCCAGTATTTAAGAACACTGTGTGCTATAGCAGTCGCTGATCCCAAGAGAAATGATCTGTGAATGATCCTTCACTTAATACAAACATGGCATTCTGGATGGGGGCATTTTCTGCAGACCCACTGCAGTCAACACTATCTGCTCAATATGAAACTCCAGACTTGATCATTGCCACGAATACCATTCCTGGAAAACAATGACAGAGTATCCAAATCAGGTGGGATCTTGTTTATTTGAGGGAGCGTGAGCAGTAGTCGACAGAACATGCAGTCTGATCACTGGGGGAGACAAACAGCGAAGGTGTGAAAGGAGACCATTTACAGAAATATTTAGCAGTCTGCCTTAATTATACTGTTTGCACCCTACATTTGCATTTTTGTCCGTATCTGTTCCTGTCCTTCCCTGGTCAACAGCAGTTGAACACGGCGAGCTGGTCATTGTGGCTGTTTGCCCTGTGCTAATAGTGTTCAGTGGTTACCCCATAGTTGTTACTGTGTTAGTTCCTGTGTCATTAGAGTTTGACTTCTTGCTCAGTTCCCGCGACATCCTAGCTTTAGTGTTAGTTGCCCTTGTGGTTCGTTTTCATGTTTGGAAACCTTTCCTTCCCTATACTCTAATATCTGTTTGTTAATACACCCCTTCTGCCGAGTTGCTGCAAGGACCTTCTCTCCTTCGTCATGCCCCGCCATGACACATTCAGCTGCTTACCTTCCTATTCAAAGCAAATGATATGAGCTACTGCGTCAGCAAATAGAGACCAAACATTTGAACAATTTCAGAAATGTGCACCTTGTATCTGTAGCTCACCTCTAATTTAGGTTAAGTGAACTGGCAGTTAAGATGCAACAGTAATATGACATGACTGAAAAAGGCAATTTTATTATTGTTTTGAAGATAAGATAATGTGATTGCACACCCCCTAGTGGAATGTCATGGATTTACAGTGGAGTAACATTAAACCTGAAACCCCCAGTGCCACAGCTTATCTTGATTCTCCAAATAGCACATCTGCCATCTTCTGATACCCTGTTCAAAGGCACAATATGTTCACCCATTCTCATTTACATACACAAGCCATGTGTCACCCTCAAACATTAAACTTTATTTAGTTCCATGTACATGGTCATATCTGCACATGGTCAGAGACAATCAGAGCCACCCCCCCCCCCGACTATTTTCTTTCAGTAATGTGACAGTGCTATACATTGCATCAAATCCAGAAAAAAAACAAAAGTAATAAAAAATAGCAAATAAGAAAAAAAAATAAGCTGACAGTTTACTTGGGGGGCGCAAATAATATAGTATTAAGATCTTAGTTATGTATTAATTAACCACAAAGAAAGTCTTAGTTACATAAAATAGTCATGTTTGTTCATCCTTAATGAATTGTCATGCATCTATTATCTCAAGCAGTTACTATGTGTGGTACTATATCTGTTAAACCTTTGTGAACTACTGACAAACAATGAAGGAACAAGTACCCCTGAACGTAAAATGTTAGCAAAATGAACAAATAAGGATAATATTAACAGGCAAAACTGTTAATACTGTTAAAAAGAGTAAAGTATTCTGCAGTTTTTTTGTTAATTGACAGAAGCTGAACGTAAAATGTTAGCAAAATGAACAAATAAGGATAATATTAACAGGCAAAACTGTTAATACTGTTAAAAAGAGTAAAGTATTCTGCAGTTTTTTTGTTAATTGACAGAAGCTTTAAAAAGCGCCTAAAACAAGTGTACAGTATAAAGCTATGATTTTGGTATTTCCTCAACTTGTATCAGAATGTAACTTCATATTACAGATAAGTCCAATATAATACCCAGAGGAAATCCATGATTCATAATTTATACAGCTAAAATCCAGACCAAGATTTGTTTCAACCAACCGATTTAGCATAAAGAGTCACAGTCAGAGAGAACTCAACTGGTAGGTTGAAACAAAATCTGGGACTGGATTTTTACTTTCTGGACTGGAATTATCTACTTCTGCTAAGCACCATGGTAACATTGCAGTTTAGTTTCAGTGAAATCAGGGTGGGGAATTTTATAATTGATGCCTCTCAGGAGCTACATACTGAGTCACTATAACATCAACCATCATGTAAGTGAGTAAAGGCCCTCAAGCTCAATTTGATTCTGCGGAAAAAAAAAATGCATTACAGAGTACAGAAAAGTTCACCAAATAAATATTTAAAATGAACAATATTTATAAATATACAGCCACAGAAAAAATTGAGACCACAGCACAATTTTTTGTTCCACTCATTTCTCAATTAATGTGTGTGTGTCGGCGAATAATATATATTTTTCTGCAAACTGCAGCCTGGTTCTTCCCTGATTGTTGTTAATGAATGGCTTCTTCCTGCTTTATGGGACTTCAGTCATGCTACTAGGAGCCTGATACAGACTGTCCTAGAGGTGCACTTCACATCACTTAACGTTTCCCGTTCTTTTTGAAGGTCACTTGATTTCATCCTCTGATTCATAAGAAACTGACAGACAGGTTGACAGACATTTCTGGCATTAGAAAGTCCCTTGCGCCCTTCACCTGGCTGGTTTCTGCTTGTTCCCAGTGTCTCCTGCTTCACCTTATTCTTGTGTCTTACAATCTTTGAGCCTGAAAGCATCCTGCTGCTCAGCGTAGCCTCTGGCAGCAGAATCACGATTAATCCATGATTTAAAAGTGCAGATTTGTTTAGAAACATAGGATGGTCTCAATTATTTCCATGGCTGTAAATCGTCTAACAATTTACATTTTGATGACTTTTTGGTTTTTATTTCCTCTTCTTTGGTGGTCCCTCATGCGCCCTCACCTATGGCTTGATCACACCTGCAGAAAAACAATGGAGATCACTGTTTGCTATTTTTCACCATAGTGGATTCATGTTTGTCCTTCCCTGCCTTTTTCATGCTGTCTCCTCACCATATCTGCTCCTCTTTGTGGTCCATCTCTAGCTTTCATGTCAAACCTTTGCATGACTGGTTCAGTTGCTCCTTGAGTGTCAGTATTACTCTCCGTAATGTAGATCCTGTCATGTAAGTACTATCTGGCAGCCTGTTACATGCTGCAGCACTTTAATAACCTGCATGGACCCACAGTGATGTGCATCGCTAAGAGGACATCGGCAGGAACCTGCTCTCATCTGTGTGAAGAGATGTTACTGGTGTTTGGAAGAAGTGTTTCACATCTTATGTTTTTTAAACTTGTGATATATATATTTTTTTACTTATTCATGACTAATATGTTCTGCTGCAATGGGGTATTGTTCCTCAGCTGGTCAGAACTCTGTGCCTGTGATCAGAAGGTCACTAGTTCAAATCCCATGGTCAGCATTTCCCTGTTGGGCCCTGGAGAAATGTCCATAACCCCAAATACTGGGAATAGTTCACCCTACATTTTCCAACTGTACGTCACGTTGGATAAAAGTGTCTGTTAAATAAATAAATGTAAATGAAGAACCATTTCAACTTCATAAGCATGGAATTTCAAGTGAATACAAAATAATAGATGTGGCTCTGTGATTGGTAGGTCACTAGTTAAAATCCCATAGCTGGCAAAGTTATGTGACATTGTCAGTTTATACTCGGCCTTTACAGCATGTACACTTACGTGTTGCTGCACATACTTATATTAGTAATTTACGTCAATCTGGAGAATTAAAAGTTATGTCCATCAGGCAGCAGTGTGAGAGATTATGTTCAGCAAAGCAACAATTCCTCTTCCACTCAACAATAACCATTAAAGAATAACAATATGATGTATGCCTTTTTTTATTGTTTGAGCAAAATCAAAATTAATATATTCTACTACCTTGGCATTCATTGGAAGCTCATCATAGCTGCACTTATATCCATTTAACTCCTTGACATCCTGTGTGTTTGCAATGGGGTATTTGCCACACTTGTATGTTAACGTGGACAAAAGAATCTGTGCAAATGTGTAAATTTAAGATCTGCCTTTGTGTGTTATTTGAAAAAGGAAAAAAACTTGTACTTGAAGTTATATTTGTAAGCAAAAGTGTTATTTATAGAGGACCACAAATCACTCTTCTTGTGTAAAGGGTAATTTTTAATAAAATGATTTTAAAAAGCAATGCATTGATTTCAAATATTGATGTTGACGCATTTTCTAAAATGTAGAGAACAGGATAAGTAAACCTTTCTAAGGGTGAGTGTGTCCAAAGTGTTGACTGGTACTCTAAATAGAGTCACTGTGCTCATATCCCTTCCTTCTCTTGCAGCCACAAAGCATTGCTCCTAATTTTTGGGGAAATTTGCCTCAAAATGAAGTCCCTTGGAGAACTTCATCCATATAATATTTTTTCTGAAGCAATAAGATTCATCCAATACGTATCGCATTCATACGGCCAAATGTTATTTTCTTTCACCTTTCCTGTTCCTGCCACTAAGCGGCGCTGTTTCAGTTTTAGTGCGATTTGTCTCAAAGTTCGATCATTTCCAGTTCATGACCAGCAGAATGCGTCTGCAAAGTTTGCAAAAATATGGCAAATAAGTTTTTGCATTAATGGGATCAGGTTTCTGAAACTGCCTTTTTAAGAAGATGTTAAGGAAGACGTCTGCAGACACAGCAAACTAGTCCCTACAACATGTATTTTCCTCCCTGGAAAACAAATATAATAGGAAGTTTGCACGAATGAGAGAAAAGTGCAATTAATGCCATTGTGAAAGCATTTCTGTAAACAAATCATAAAAATCCATTTACACCTACAACAAAGTTACCAATGGGGAAAAAACAAATGTATTTTAATGAACTGTAAAAAGTATATTAAATTTTGCAAATGAACACATTCCTTCCATAGCTAAAAAATAACTTTTCTATAAGTGAACACACTACTTCTCACTATTCCAGCATAACAAGAGACTGTATTACCTCCTGGTTTCTCTGGATCCCCAGTGTTCAGAGGCACTGCAGAGAGAAGTAAACAGCATGACCCGAATGCTTTTGGTATCAGCCATCAGTCACCATGATGTAAAATTGTTGAAAAAAAAAATCACTTTTCCAGTGTCATGCATCCAGCATCCATTGATTTATATAATTAACCTGCTAGTAAATCATAATTGTTATTGTGTATTATGCTAATTACAACTCAAAAAAAGAGACAGAAACAATGTTTTTGCCTTCTGTCTGGTGATTCGTTATGGAGAAATTGAAGAGTTTGGGATTCATCTTTAAGTGAATCTGGATTCTGGTGTCCTAGGCCCTGCTGTCGGCCGTTATTTTGTTAACTGAATCCCATTGCTCGTCTGGTACGTGTTTTGAGTATATCCCTTTGGTTAATTCTCAGTGCCTCTCTTGCCATTATCACAGGGACACACACACACAACTATGGAATTAATTTTGTGCCAAAAGTATTAATCAAAATTTTGAAAACTGCAAGCAAATCATTAACGTATTAAAGTATGTTTTCCAAATATCAAAAAGTCGAATAAAATCATTTTTTTCCTTCTCTACTTTGTTCTGCTGTCCCATTTTGTTTAACCCCTTATAGTGTGTTGCCCCACTGCACTTTAAATGGATGCAATATAACAATTAATAACTATTACAGACAAAAATAATCTGAAAATCCAAGGGGTGTGCATTGTTCCAAAAACTCCTGACCCTAAGGAACAGCCCAGCCACCCTGCGGAGAAAACTCATTTCGGCCACTTGCACTCGCGATTTCTTTCTTTCGGTCACTACCCACAGCTCGTGACCATAGGTGAGGGTAGGAACGTAGATCGACTGGAAAATCAAGAGCTTTGCCTTTTGGCTCAACTCCTCCTTCACCATGACAGACTGATGCAGCGGCCTCATCCCTGCTAATGCCGCTCCAATCCGCCTGTCAATCTCCCGCTCCATCCTTGCCTCACTCGTGAACAAGACCCCGAGATACTTAAACTCCTCCACTTGGGGGAGGACCTCTTCCCTGACCCGGAGAGAGCACTCCACCCATTTCCGACTGAGGACTATGGTCAAATAGACCCCCAAATAGACCTTACCAGGGAGGCTGTGGAGTGTGATCCCCCTATAGCTGGAACACACCCTCCGGTCCCCCTTCTTGAACAGGGGAACCACCACCCCAGTCCGCCAATCCAGAGGCACTGCCCCCGATGTCCACGCAATGCCGCAGATGAGTGTCAACCAAGACAGCCCCGCAATATCCAGAGCCTTGAGGAACTTGGGGCGGATCTCATCCAACCCTGGGGCCCGGCCACCTAGGAGCTTTTTAACCACCTCAGCGACCTCTGCCCCAGAGATAGGCGAGTCCATCCCCAAGTCCCCAGACACTGCTTCCTCATCGGAATGTGTGTCGGTGGGATTGAGGAGGTCTTCGAAGTATTCCCTCCACCGACCCACAACGTCCCGAGCTGAGGTTAGCAGCGCACCATCCCCACCATAAACAGTGTTGATGCTGCACCGCTTTCCCACCCTGAGATGCCACTTGGTGGACCAGAATCTCCTCGAAGCCATCCAGAAGTCGTTCTCCATGGCCTTGCCAAACTCCTCCCATACCCGAGTTGTTGCCTCAGTGACCACCGAAGCTGCGTTCCGCTTGGCCCACTGGTACTCATAAGCTGCTTCCGGAGTCCCACAGGCCAAAAAGGCCCAATAGATCTCCTTCTTCAATTTGACAGCATTCCTCACCGCCGGTGTCCACCAGTGGGTTCGGGGATTGCAGCCGCGACAGGCACCGGCCACCTTACAGCCACAGCTCCACAATGGAGGCGTGGAACATGGCCCATTCGGACTCGATGTCCCCCGCCTCCCCTGGGACATGGGCGAAGTTCTGCCGGAGGTAGGAGTTGAAACTCCCCCTGACAGGGGATTCCGCCAGACGATCCCAGCAGACCTGCACTATACGCTTAGGCCTACCAGGTCTGACCGGTTTCCTCCCCCACCAGCGGAGTAAACCCACCACCAGATGGTGATCGGTTGACAGCTCCACCCCCTCTTCACCCAAGTGTCCAATACATGCGGCCGCAAGTCCGATAGCATGACCACAAAGTCAATCATCTAACTACGGCCTAGGGTGTCCTGGTGCCAAGTGCACATATGGACACCCTTATGCTTGATGGTGTTCATGATGGACAATACGTGATAAGCACAGAAGTCCAATAACAAAACACCACTCAGGTTCCGATTGGGAAGAATGCCACAATCACACCCCTTCAGGTCTCACCCCTCCAGGTCTCACTATCCCCCAGCAGAACAAGAGTTCTCGGGAGGAGTGCTCTCCAAACACCCCTTCCAAGGACTCCAAAAAGGGTGGGTATTCTGAACTGCCATTTGGCGCATAAGCGCAAACAACAGTCATGACCCATCCCCCTACCCAAAGGCGAAGGGAGGCTACCCTCTCGTCCACCGCGGTAAACCCCAATGTACAGGCGCACAGCCAGGGGGCAATAAGTATGCCCACCCCAGCTCAGTGCTTCTCCCCATGAGTAACTCCAGAGTGGAAGAGCATCCAACCCCCTTTGAGGAGACTGGCTCCAGAGCCCCAGCCATGCGTCGAGGTGAGCCTACATCTAGTCGGAACCTCACACCCTCACACACCAGCTCAGGCTCCTTCCCCACCAGAGAGGTAACATTCCACACTTGTATGTTGATCTGGACAAAAGAATCTGTGTAAATGTGCAAATTTAAGATCTGCCTTTGTTAGATCTGTTATTTGAAAAAAACTCTTGTACTTGCTTTAAGAAGTTATATTTGTAAGCAAAATTGTTATTTAAAGAGGACCACACCACTAGGGCAGGTTTTGCCACATATCCTAGTACAAACAGATGATGTTACCTGCTGTGGATTGATCTTCCTGGTGGTTTCCAGGCGTCTTAGGTTTGTCTGTAGAGAAAGGTAAATATCAATACCCAGATGTA
>JABFEB020000035.1:16773248-16785272 GCA_019775895.2 Stomatorhinus ivindoensis | reverse complement strand
CTGGAATCCATCAGGGGAGAGACATGAGGTATCAGGGGCGTGGCACATGAGGCTGTCACGGGCAGGGTATGACAAATACCTTAAGCTGATTGGACCGGCAATTATTATTCTATATAGGACCTATTTGCAAAAAGTAATATTAAGCGGAGAATATTGGTGCTGAGACAGATCACCTGTTGCAAATTCAGAACAGCCAGGGGGTGGAATACCAGTTTGTCGACCGCGATGACAGAACTAGAGCCACCTTCGATGATTTTCAAGATCTTCCTTCTCTCCAGGATCTGCTTAGGAAACTGTTCGTTGATGCTGAAGTGCGTTCCTTTTAACCAGTTCTTTTTGTTTAAAATGCTCGAATTTGGCCACAATAAGTCTGGGTCTCCGTCCGTCGGGTCGCTTCCCTCCGAGGCGGTGTACGCAATGGAAACTGATGGTTTTCACTGACTTTGAATTAACTCTTTCAATGCCCTTTTTGCGTGAAGATGCATATGGACCTCAATCACAGTCTTTTTGCTGGGATTAAAGGTAGAACAAAGCGGGCAGTGAAAAAGTTCCTTATAACAAACATGGTATTCTTCTAGAGCTGGATAAGAAACAGGCTCACAGATAGATCGGGCCATCTGAAAGATTTTTTTTACAGTAGTCAGCCAGTGTATACGAAAGCAGTATTACAATTGTAGCACTATAATTACTATAGAGGCTATTAAATAAACTTTTATTACTAATATTTTTGTAGAAGAAGTGCCGGGAATACAACCATTTCTGACAATGTTTTTAAAATACATTATGGTTAATGTGTAACTTTATGTGACAGTTTCGGTTCTGCTAACTGCTATCACGAGTGCTGGCCGGCCTCCGCTAATTGGAAGGGGGGGATTCCTATGCGGAAGAGGAATATTAACACAGATCTTTCTAGAAGCGGTACACGCAGATCTGCGCTTTGGTACACAGGCATGGACTATTTCACCTTAAATCTACATTTTTTGACAGCTCACACTGGGTTTTATTCCTTTATTAAAAAAACATTTCAGCCATTTCTTGTCTAGTTTTAAGGTATGTAAGGTATTTCCTATTTATTTTTTATCTTATGTTTTTCATCCTTTTGATACGTATTACTCCTTCCTCTGCGTAAGGACTATTTTATTAAGGTTTTTGGTGCTAACACCAAACAAGGCAGTTATCTTCTTCCTTGATCAGTGTGGCCTTTAGAAAGGGAACCTGCTTGGCACTGGCACAGATAATACATCAGTCATGACAGGGGCATACCATGGTGTTTACAAAATCCCTAAAGAATAAATAAAAGATTTTATTCTTATCTGTTGTGTATGTCACTCCGTACAACTAGCAGTCGGCTCTGCCTCAAAAACCACACCGCCTAGTAGTGTAGAGTTTCTGGTCAGGGAAACATACAGTTGGTTCTCCATTTTGCCCAAAGATAAGGAAGTATACACGCAGGATACTATATGAAACCATAAACTGTGGGGAGAGGACATTGGTAATAACAAGAGTCTGAACCACACACTAGTGGTTGGCGGATCGATCCAAGTATCGATAATATCGACAATAATGTTGGTATTGATATCGATCAATACCAGTTTAATAAGATCCATACCTTAATTTCAGTTTCTCTCCTGAATGTGCTGCGACTCCCGGCTGTCACGTGACTCAGCAGAGCCAGGCAAGCAGACAGGCTCACATGCGCGGCCACACATACACACACATATAGTATAATACTTATAATAAAGTATTGTAAATCGGGATTTAATCATTAGACGGCGTTTATTGCACTCGTATTACTACAACCCACACACCCGCACTGCTCACCGTGCTCGTCGTGGCCGTTTACTTCTCATACATACACTACGTACAACAATAAACATTAACCACTATACGACATAACACACAGCACATTTATAATCACGCAAGCGATTACTGAGAACTACTTACAAGCTGGCATCAGTCCAACATGCCGCGCTGCCCGTCGGTACCTCCGCTCTACAGTATTTATTTACTTATACACTTTGCCCAAATTCGGTCCTGTGTTTTAACTAACTAATAAAAAAATCACGAAAACACTTAAAGGTAATGAAAATTAATTCAACTGTAGCAATTTGATGATGCCTCCATCTTAATTATTTAAAAGTATCGATATTGGTAACGTATCAGCGATACTTGCCCTGTATTTACTTGGTATCGGATCAATACCAAATCTTGCAGTATCGCACAGCACTGCCACACGCTGGTGGCAGTGCTGTGCAAGCCGCTGTGTCAAGAATACTCAATCAGTGGGAAGAGTAGAAATTACATTTCAGCCTGACCATGACAAGCAAGCACTTTTACATGGCAGATGTTTTACACTCAATGTATGCTGACGCACAGAATCTCCTGTACCTTACTTACCTGAAGTCAGTCCTTGGTCAGGTGCAGAGTGAAGTCTAGGCCTCTGCGGTGGAGCAAACAGACCTGCTCAAGCTCCTGGACTGTCTGATAAGACTAAGAGCCGTCTGCAACAGGGTCCTTCATCCTATGGCCAAAATTGACATGCTGAAAGACGCAATATATAACTACATCTCACCTAAGCCATAAGGCAGCCCAGCTGCTGGTATGCAATGGCGACGCATGAGTTACACAGGTATGAAAATAGCAAAACCACTTTGCCTCGCATTTTCCGCTTCCGCAAAATTAGATTGTCAAAATAGAGCCCGTGGCCCATATAGTGCAATACAAGATTAAGTTAAAATGATAAATACGTAATAAAAAGGAAATGCGTTGAGGGTTTAAACTGATAAATGGTGAAAGCAGGGAAGTAATTTCAAGGTGTGTACAAAATTTTTAATCCTCTGAACCCTATCCATTTTTAAGCTTTTTTCTATCACTTTAATTTTAGGTTTCTTAGAATTTTTTGAATTTGGTAATCAGTAGTTATTGTTGACACACCACAGCACAACAATGAAATGTGTCCTCTGCATTTAACCCATATGTGACATTGTGACATAGCAGGGGGCAGGTAATATACAGTATACAGATACACAGTGGAGTAGCATTAACTGATGATAATGTGATTGCATGCCCCCTAGTGGAATGTCATGGATATACAGTGGAGTAGCATTAAACCTGAAACCCCCAGTGCCACAGCTTATCTTGATTCTCCAAATAGCACATCTGCCATCTTCTGTGATACCCTGTTCAAAGGCACAATATGTTCGCCCATTCTCATTTACATACACAAGCCATGTGTCACCCTCAAACATTAAACTTTATTTAGTTCCATACATGGTCAGAGACAGTCAGAGCCACCACACTCGACTATTTTCTTTCAGTGACGTGACAGTGCTATACATTGCATCAAATCCAGAAAAAAACAACAAAAGTAATAAAAAAATGGGAAATAAGAAAAAATTAGGTGACACTTTACTTGAGGGGCACAATTAATACAGTATGAACTATTAAGGTTAATGAAGTACAGAAAAGTTCACCAAATAATAAACATAAAAATAAATGAACAATATTTACAAATTTCCATCGTCTCACAATTTACATTTTGATGACTTTTTGGTTTTTATTTCCTCTTCTTTGGTGGTCCCTCATGCGCCCTCACCTATGGCTTGATCACACCTGCAGAAAAACAATGGAGATCACTGTTTGCTATTTTTCACTGAACAAATACAGAATAGTTATGAAGAAGTTCTTTATCTCAATTGTGACATTGTATAATAGTACATATTAAACGGTATATATTAAACAGCCAATGCTTCCCCAAAGATGTTTGGTGATATTGCATCTCATGTACATTAATGTTAATTCTGTAATGTTATTTCCTCAGAAGCTCCACAAAGGATTTGCAGAATGACTGCAGGAGACGCCTTTCAGCCATGATGTGTAAGCGAATGAATTGGGAGCGTCAAGGTGAATTTTAGCGTTAATCGGATATATTTTGTCCTGATGATGGGAGACCAAATGCATGTGTACCCTTTTTTTATTGTTTGAGCAAAATCAAAATTAATTAATATATTCTACTACCTTGGCATTCATTGGAAGCTCATCATAGCTGCACTTATATCCATTTAACTCCTTGACATCCTGTGTGTTTGCAATGGGGTATTTGCCACACTTGTATGTTAACGTGGACAAAAGAATCTGTGCAAATGTGTAAATTTAAGATCTGCCTTTGTGTGTTATTTGAAAAAGGAAAAAAACTTTTTGTATTTGCTTTAAGAAGTTATATTTGTAAGCAAAAGTGTTATTTGCAGAGGACCACAAATCACTCTTCTTGTGTAAAGGGTAATTGTTAATAAAATGATTTAAAAAGTAATGCATTGATTTCAAATATTGATGTCGACGCATTTTCTAAAATGTAGAGAACAGGACAAGTAAACCTTTCTAAGGGTGAGTGTGTCCAAAGTTTTGACTGGTACTCTAAATAGAGTCACTGTGCTCTTCCTTCTCTTGCAGCCACATAGCATTGCTCCTAATTTTTGGGGAAATTCCTGCCACTAAGCGGCGCTGTTTCAGTTTTAGTGCGATTTGTCTCAAAGTTCGATCATATACAGTTCATGGCCAGCAGAATGCGTCTGCAAAGTGTGCAAAAATATGGCAAATAAGTTTTTGCATTAATGGGATCAGGTTTCTGAAACTGCCTTTTTAAGAAGATGTTAAGGAAGACGTCTGCAGACACAGCAAACTAGTCCCTACAACACATGTATTTTCCTCCCTGGGAAACAAATATAATAGGAAGTTTGCACGAATGAGAGAAAAGTGCAATTTATGCCATCGTGAAAGCATTTCTGTAAACAAATTAATAATAAAAATCCGTTTACACCTACAAAAAAATACCAATGAGGAAAAACATAAATGTATTTTAATGAACTGTAAAAAGTATATCAATTTTGCAAATGAACACATTGCTTCCACAGTTAAAACTCTTCTGAAAGTCATGGTCTCCAACAACAACATCTATCATTACATGTGTACATTTGGCCTACTGCTATGGTCCAAAATATGAATTTAGTTTTATTTAAAACTATATCCACCAGTATGTTTTAATACAAATTAATAATCTTACCTTTTTTCTTGTAGCATAAACCAATTGCACCGGCTACAGCTGCTACAATAATTAATGAAACAACACCTGCGATGATCCTACCTTTGGAGCTACTGTATCTAAGGGACAAATACATTTTTACTTCAGTACATGCACATCATATAGTACAATAAAACTAAAATACAAGAGTATTTCTGAGTCACTGACCTGGACTTGGAAATAAATCAGATTCCTGGACAGGGTCACTCTGCATCGTACTCACAGGGTTGCTGAACACACATGTGTAGATTTTATCCAGCTTGTCACTCTTCTGAACAAGGAGTGATGTGGCAACTTCTGCCGTCATCTCATTGTTCTTCTTCCAGGAGTACTTGATGTATTTGCTGTCCACTCCCTTACAGACCAAAGTACACTGGGTATTTTCGCAGATTCTCTTGACACTGGGTTTGGACACTGGTCCTGTGCATCGGTGTAAAGACACGGTTAAATGAAAATACTAAAAACACCAAGATAAGCGAAACTCATTACTGAAATATGGACAAGTATACAGAGTAAAACTGACCTAAAATAATAATCATACTTACCAAGTGCAATCACTGTAAAAAATGACTGAGCTGCCATTCCATTGATCTCAGCAGAGAAATCCAGTGTTTCATTCACCTTTAAATGCACAATTTTAAGCTCCCCAGTTGCAGTATTCAGTTGACACCTTCGTCCGCCATCACATATGGTATAATAATCAATCTCTGTATTTCGTTCCCACTCTGCTGCTTTGTTCGGGCCGTTTTTCCATGTGATGCTGGAGATGGGCTGGTCCACTTTAGGAGTCAGTGTAACTTCTCCTTCTACTCTTCCAAAGACCTCTTTCACCTCCATCACTGCATGGGTAGCAAACACATCATAAAATATTTTTGTTCAAGTGAAACAAGTTTTCATGAAATGATCAAGTCAAAGTGTTTCTTTAGAGGAACTGCAGCACACAAGAGTCTGAATATTTCATGCCACGGTGTATTGTTACAATGTATATATTTGAAACTCAAAATATCGTTCCATTGTGCATTGCTACATTCTTACGGAAAAGCCTCTGATTTCATGAACTCTGATATCATCACATACCGGGCATTGCATTTTGGGTAGAGAGAACCTTCTTTGAGATAAAGCTTTAATAATAAAAATAATATAATTCCTATTGTCATTATTCCAAATACTGTACTATATTTCCTCACTTACTTTCATTTCTCTCCCTTTTTGGTCTGAAAATAAAATATCACATTGCACTATAGTGATCTCCTCCCCTGAGCCATTTCTTGATCACTCACACACCATGACCGAGTATTTCTGAGTGACTGACCTGGACGTGGAAATAAATCCGATTCCTTGACAGGGTCACTCTCTATCGTACTCACAGGGTTGCTGAACACACATGTGTAGATTTTATCCAGCTTGTCACTCTTCTGAACAAGGAGTGATGTGGCAACATTTGCCATCATCTCATTGTTCTCCTTCCAGGAATAATTGCTATATTTGCTGTCCTTTCCCTTACAGACCAAAGTACACTGGGTATCGTTGCAGGATTCCCTGACACTGGGTTTGGACACTGGTTCTGTAGATCGGTGTAAAGACACAATTAAATGAAAATACTAAAAAAACCAAGATAAGCAAAACTCATTACTGAAATATGGGCAAGTATACAGAGTAAAACTGACCTAAAATAATAATCATACTTACCAAGTGCAATCACTGTAAAAAATGACTGAGCTGCCATTCCATTGATCTCAGCAGAGAAATCCAGTGTTTCATTCACCGTTAAATGCAGAATTTTAAGCTCCCCAGTTGTAGTATTCAGTTGACACCTTCGTCCGCCATCACATACGGTATAATAATCAGTCTCTGTATATCCTTCCCACTCTGCTGCTTTGTTCAGGCCGTTTCTCCATGTGATGCTGGAGATGGGCTGGTCCACTTTAGGAGTCAGTGTAACTTCTCCTTCTACTCTTCCAAAGACCTTCTCTTCCTCCCTCCCTACATGGGTGGCAAAGACATTATACAACATATTAGCACAAATTAAACAAGTTTTCAAGAAAGAATCAAGTCAGCGTATCACACTGTACACAGAGTGCCACAGAAAATCAAATTTTAAAGTGAATATGTGAAAGCTCTTAAGTTTAAGCTAATAAATAATAGCACTACAGACATCCCTATTTAGGTATATTGATTTCAGGTAGGTGGAAATTCAAAAATGTTGAATATAGAAACAATTCAGTTATATCTGGTGATCCTACCCATACTTGAATGGTCTAAGAATTTATGCTATCAAATATGTATATATATATATATACATACATACATACACACACACATACACATATATACACACACACACACACACACGCAATGAATTTGTCGCGGGGGGTCTGTATGAAGCGGAAAAAACGGAACGCTATCGTTATCCTATTTATTCTGACTATGCATCCATCGCGTATTCTATGCAGGGGATCACAGGCTTTTCACATATAGACAGGACTATTTCATTCTCTAACAGCGTTTATCTACTGTCTTAATTTGACAGTTTTTCCTTGGTAATTCACGCATAATTAGATACTAACATGCCGTCTTCAGATTGACAAAAACAGCAGCGTGCGTTTCAAGGAGTGGCTGGAAATATCTACATTAATAAAACGGCACTTTTCACACATTCAACGGACACAATTAATAGTTAATTCATCGGTAATTTAGGTTATTATACACCAATTCCTGCTAACTAGTCACACTATATATACGGAAATATACTTCCGGAAGTAACGGGCGAGGTCACTTAGATCGAGTTTTTTGAGAACAGATTATACACATTATAGTAGGCCTATATATGAATCAGTAAATCAGTATTTAAGACGAATCGAAGTTCTGTTAACAAAAATGAGCAGAATCGGTAAACTAAACCGGATTTATTCTCCTGAGACACAGAAATATGACATACTAGCAACAGGATATTTGCCGTCTTATATAATACTGAACTTACCATAACAAAGATCTCCGATGCAGCACACAAGGACAGTTAAAATGAGAGCCCGGACATCCATTATCTGTTTATTTACTACATACATTTGTGACTTAAAGCCCTACATTGTTCCTTATTTTCTGACTACGACAGTCTAACTTTGTGTGCGGATTCACCATACATACTGTATCCCAGGCTTGAACCACCAATGAATAACTATTAATGAATTGTGGAAATCTGGAGGGGGTGCTGGCGGTAGCTAGAATTTGCTTGCTTAACTTTGGATGTTGTGCTGGTGCTGCGGGTATTCTCATTTCGCTGGGAGCTGCACGTCCCCCACTCCGCTGTGCCTCTGCTTTAGCTGCTGGAATAAATTCGTCGTTCTGCTTCCTTTGGTCGCAACAGTTTTTAAACAGACTTGCAACGAGGATTTGTTTGGTCTGTGTCCGACGGCGCAAAGACGAACCATTGCCGTGTTGTTTGTGAATCCGCTATAGTGTTTGGGTGCGCCACGCGAATGTACCCGTGAAGAATAGTGCGTCGCATTAGAATTTAGAGATCAGTGGTCATTGTTAGCACACCAGAGCACAACAACGAAATGTGTCCTCTGCATTTAACCCATATGTGACTTTCGTGACATAGCAGGGGGCAGCTAATTGAGCGCCCTTAGCAGTGCCTTGCTTAGGACACCTCGCTGGTCGGGGATTCGAACCAGCAATCTTTCAATTACAAGTGCGCTCATCAACCATCAAGTCTCCACTGCCCGCTTTTGGCGCACGCCGGTAAAATAAGTAATAAAATCGATTTCCATAAAAACACATCGCCCTGAACTTTAAATTCGAATTAATCGATAATATAGCTTTATCGCCCACCTCTAGGTACACCTGTAGAAGTTCACCACGAGCTACTGTGGAAGTTGCGCAGACCTATCAAAGTTGTATCGTCTGCAAACTTGATGATGATATTAGAATCATGGGAGGGTTTTGCAATTGCAATTTTTAGTTTCATGTACTATAAAAATTTGCAGGCACTACAAATATAATCTTATAAATGTTGAGATTAGACTCTCGGTGATGTGGGAATGCAGGGGTTTCATTGGGGACCATTCGATGGCTTAGTATTATGAAAGAATACGCGGTTAATGTCAGGAAATTTTATTATTGATTAAAATATAAGAAAGATGATAATGTGATTGCATGCCCCCTAGTGGAATGTCATGGATATACAGTGGAGTAGCATTAAACCTGAAACCCCCAGTGCCACAGCTTATCTTGATTCTCCAAATAGCACATCTGCCATCTTCTGTGATACCCTGTTCAAAGGCACAAAATGTTCGCCCATTCTCATTTACATAGTATAATATTAGCAGGTACAACTCACAAGTAAATACGAGTAAAATAGTAAACTGACTAAAGATTTAAAAAGTGCATAAAACAAGTATATAAACAAAACATTTTGGTATTTCTTTAACTCGTATCAAAATGTAACTTCATTTTACAGATAAGTCCAATATAATAACCAGAGGAAATCCATGATTCATAATTTATACAGCTAATATCCAGACCAAGACTTGTTTCAACCAACCAATTCAGCATAAAGAGTCACAGTCAGAGAGAACTCAACTGGTTCGTTGAAACAAAATCTGGGACTGGATTTTTACTTTCTGGACTGGAATTATTTACCTCTGCTAAGCACCATGGTAACACTGCAGTTTAGTTCCAGTGAAATCAGGGTGGGGAATTTTATAATTGATGCCTCTCAGGAGCTACATACTGAGTCACTATAACACCAACCATCATGTAGCCTTAGAAGTTACAAGGCCCTCAACCTCAATTTGATTAATGAAAAATGCATCACAAAATGGAAAAACAGGTTCCCCAAATAATAAACATAAAATAAATGAACAATATTTACAAATTTCCATCGTCTCACAATTTACATTTTGATGACTTTTTGGTTTTTATTTCCTCTCCTTTGGTGGTCCCTCATGCACCCTCACCTATGGCTTGATCACACCTGCAGAAAAACAATGGAGATCACTGCTTGCTATTTACGCTCTGCTGCAATGGGGTATTGTGGCTCAGCAGGTCAGAACTCCGTGCCTGTAATCAGAAGGTAACTAGTTCAAATCCAATAACCCCAAATACTGGGAATAGTTCACCCTACATTTTCCAAACGTCTCTTTGGATAAACGTGTTTGTTAAATAAATTTAAATGAAGAACCATTTCAACTTCATAATTATGGAATTTTGGGGGAATACAAAAGAATAAACAGAGATTCTTATACTTCTATAAAATTCTTATAATAACATAAAACATAATTCCATAATTATGTTTCAAATCCCTGGCAGAGTGATTTAAAGTTATGTCCTGCAGGGGCCAGTATGAGAAATAATCATGGTCAGTGTGTACTATTACATATTGCTACATATGCAGTACTGTGCAGAAGTCTTAGGCAGTCCAAGACTTTTGCAGGCAAAAAAATTATGTTTAGGTTATCCTCATGTTGGTGTAAAACTATGATATTATGCCTGTCAAAGTGTGTCAGCTTAGCCATTTCAGAACCTCTTACTTGCATTAATAGTTTATGTCAATTCGGAGGATTAGAAATTATGTCCACAAGGGGGCAGTGTGATAAATCATCATGTACAGCAAAACAATAATTCCACTTACACTCAACAATAGTCATTAAAGAATAACAACATGATCTGAAAATGTTGGTAATAAACTGAACAATTACAGAATCGTTATGAAGAAGTTCTTCATCTCAATTGTGACATTGTATAATAGTACATATTAAACAGTATACATTAAACAGCCAATGCTGCCCCGAAGATGTTTGGTGATATTGCATCTCATGTACATTAATGTTAATTCTGTAATGTTATTTCCTCAGGAGCTCCACAAAGGATGTGCAGAATGACTGCAGGAGACGCCTGGCAGCCATGATGCGTAAGCGAATGAATTGGGAGCGTCGAGTATAAATGGACCTTTAGGCTCTTACACCAAACTGCTCGAGGGACAGTCAGGACTCCTCTCTGATCCTCACTTGTATGTGGCTTTAGACAAAAGTGTCCATTAATTAAAAGTGTAAGGGGTCTCCTGTAATACTTACCTGTATGTCAGAGTGCCTCACACTAAGGTCCCACCTCCATCTCAGCAATGGTCTGACTCCATTTTGTTAAATTCAAACAAATCTGAAACATCGCAATTACAATATATTAAACTTCGGTTTGGTTTTTGGTTTTCTGATACACAGAAACAAATAAAATCTGGTAACTTTGATTCCAAAGACTGCAGACACAATAGATGGCCATTATAACAGACAGACTTAAAAGCACAGAACTCGAAACCAGCCTTATTAAATTCATCAAGAAGGTAAAAAGCAACAAGTTATTCTCCAAATTCTATTAACATATTTCAGTCCAATGCAACAATACACCATGCAACTGAAAAAGGGGAAGGATCTGGCATCTTAAAATAATGATATCAGGATATAACATCTATAATATCATTTTACATGAACTAAAGCCGTCACTGTCCACTTATCATTTTACATGAACTGCAGCAGTCACTGTCCACTTATCATTTTACAGGAACTGCAGCAGTCACTGTCCACTTATCATTTTACAGGAACTGCAGCAGTCACTGTCCACTTATCATTTTATATGAACTGCAGCAGTCACTGTCCACTTATCATTTTACAGGAACTGCAGCAGTCACTGTCCACTTATCATTTTACATGAACTGCAGCAGTCACTGTCCACTTATCATTTTACAGGAACTGCAGCAGTCACTGTCCACTTATCATTTTACAGGAACTGCAGCCGTCACTGTCCACTTATCATTTTACATGAACTGCAGCAGTCACTGTCCACTTATCATTTTACATGAACTAAAGCAGTCACTGACCACTTATCATTTTACATGAACTGCAGCAGTCACTGTCCACTTATCATTTTACATGAACTGCAGCCGTCACTGTCCA
>JABFEB020000035.1:16718404-16734206 GCA_019775895.2 Stomatorhinus ivindoensis | reverse complement strand
CCCCCCCCCCCCCCCCCCCCCCCCCCCCCCCCCCCCCCCGGACCGGAGCACTCAGAGAAAACCCCATGTTGACATGAGGAGAACATGTAAACTCAAACCCTGCTGGACACTTGCCCCCTGGTCCTAGAGATGCTACCCACTGCACCAGCACCCAAAGACACTCATCCATGACATCTCACGTGGTCGCCTTACACACCAGCTACCGGCTTATTTGATGATCAGCTTATGTACCCACAGAGTATTCGTGTGAAAGGGTGCAGAGGACACCAGCGGGGAATGAAGGCATTCCAGTGCTGTTCAGCCGGGGCTTTTTAATGGAAGCGATTGCATGGCCAACAGTCAACATAGAACCTGAATAGCGATTAAAACGTGTGATGGGAAATCCCAGGCCGGCTCTGTGTTCTTACAGTATATTGCGATGAAAAGTTGTGGGATGTCTGTATGTAGATAAACATGATCTGCTAAAATGGACCTCCGCAGCTCATTTTGCTGCGCTTTCCCTGCCACCATGGGGGGGGGGGGTGTCATGTGAGGAAGTGGCCATGAATGAAATACCTTAAAAAGAGCCAATAGGACGGCTGCTACTGAAGAGCTGCCGACTTGCGTGTCAGTTTCTCACATAGTAGGTCAGTGTGTCTCACTGTGGGCAATGCTGCTTTTGCAATAGAATGTGTCCGTCTGCATTTTTCTGTCTGTCAGATAGTGAGCAGAAGCTCCGAAGGTCCCACTAAACCCAAACTGCATGTATTGTACACACAGTAAATATCATTCCTATATTAACTAAAATTCCCGACCTCCGGCTGACCCTTCACATCTGTTTCAGAAGTTCCATAAATATGTCCGTAGGATTATGGAAACAAAAAGCAAACGGATTCCATTGTGCTGGAATGAATTATGCAAGATGTATAGTTGTAAATGGCTGTGTTTAGACTTATTTACAGACAAATAAATAAATAAAAGCTACAGTGACAGAAAGTCTATGTTGCTTCATAATAACCATCCGATGCAGAGTCCTGATACACCAGGAACCACAGGGCATGAGGCAAGAGAGGCGCAGGACAAGATGCCAGCTGATGACAGAATCTTAATAATGAATAACTGCGTCATTATTAATCCATGTGTGATTCTTCCCGAAGCTATTTGGGTAAAATGTCTCACTCACTAGTGCCAGTGCACTTTCCCAGCTGGAATTTACAGCAACACTCAGGACCGTCAGTCCAGGTCATTCTTCTCTACAGTTATTTTAGAGATGTGAGATGAGCTTCTCAGTGTATGGCCATTGTGAAGTAAAGCTCTCTGGGCCGGGCCCAGCTCGCGTGTATCTTACTGCATATCCAGCCTGAGGTGCCATTTTCTCTGATCCTGCATACCAATATTAATAACAACACTCTTCTTTGCAAATGTATTCATTTGAAAATTCTTCCTTTTTGAGATCCCCCCCCAGTCAAATAAACCACAAACACTCTGGGGTGCAAAGATCATAAACCACAGCTATTATTCGGTCTACTATCACAACACGGGGACTGAGCTCTAGAACGTATATACTCATTAATAAGGCATCCTCACGAAAGGTCACAAACCTCACACACATCGCCAGGTCTTCTACCTGTCAGCTCTTTGCGCTTTGGCTGCTGAACCTCTGAGCGCTGAGTGCTGACAGGGCCGGGAGGCTGACCGCGAATTACGGAGCCGAGGTGATGGTGATTCACCTAACGCGAGGTCATAGAACTAAACAGTGTTGGGTAATCAAGAAACAGGAAGCAACACACAGCCACAGCGTGAATCCAAAATCACATACTTCCTTGCTATGTAGTAGGCAAAATGTAGTATGTAGTATGCAGTATGTCTGAATCCTCAGTGCTGATGAGACTTTAGAGAAATAGTACCTGGATGTGTGCAACCCATGTGGGCAACCCATGAACACTATGCTATCCCATAAGGCCGCTGGAGCTGCAAGCAGCAAAGAAAAATGCCACATGCTCTGGAATTTTTGTTAAGATGGTGAAGGAAATGCTGTCTCTGTTAGTCGACTCAAATGTGTATTTTTTTTTCATTGATAGTTTTTAGCAGTTGTGACATTGTGTGGGGTCAAGCTGTGGATCAGGTAATATGCAAGATGTCGACTGCAGTACATCCGACTGCATGCATACAGTATTGAGTATGTGAAAGATCAATACATACAGTACCATGAAAGTATACAGTTTTGGATGGACTCACAGTGCACTTGCATTACTTAATTTTCAGTACCTAATTCTATCCAAAAGGGATGTTCCTCAATGCTGAGTGAAAAAGGTGCAAATTATACTATACAATTACATATCCAGATAAACTTTGCACCTTCAGTTAGCTAGTGTCACATGTGTCAGTCAGCTGACCTGAGTGTCTTCATATTACTCAGTTTAAGATTAGGTTCGGAGACCAGAAAATACTCTGCTGTGGAGAGCAATGCGAGAACATGTGCCGTTCTGCGGTTTATTCACACGCCATCATTTACAGGTGACTTTCCGTGTGCCTTTGGTATGGACCTGAACTGTGAGACTTGGGATTGTGTGTGTGATCCTTTCACAGTGCATAATGCATAACAAACCATACTATCATATAGAGCATAATATATACACTGTCAATTAGAGAAAATATATATAACCAATTATATATAAGGCACATATTCCTTTGGCAACATATATATAAGTGCATCTGTGCGTCTGGCTTTACTCAATATATTCCTTAGTGTTTAACCATAAAATGTTGATACTTCTGTCATATTTGGAAGAAAACCAAGCTGACTCACATAGAAGGTTATATTTAGTTAATGTGAAACTCGAACTAATGTTTAAAATGTGACACATCCCAGCCTTCTGAATGTGGTCCATAAAATTCCTAGCTTTCCATTAATTTGAATCATTTAAAGCAGGGTGTCCAATCTTATCCGCAAAGGGCCAGTGTGTATGCAGGTTTTTGGGGTAACCTTTAGGTCAGCTGTTCAAACCCAGGTGTGAGGACTCTTCAGCCAATCAGTCCTCTAATTAGTGATATAATTAGGGAGTTGCAGCAAAAACCTGCACACACACCGGCATTTCTGGGTCAGACTGGCCACCCCAATTTAAACACATCCTTGTGCACTTTATCAGTTAGCTTTTTTTTGTTCTAGATTGGAGTTTTAATATAACATTAATTGAATTTAAAAGGATTTTTAAAAATTCTTGTCTTTGTCCTAAACAAGTTGACAAAAAATTTGCTAATGGTATTTAAAAGAGTCTCTGCACATGTCATAACATGTTCAAATAAGGACTTCCACCACCACAAGTTTTAGTCGGGAGGAGATTTGTCCTCGTTTGACTGCATCCTTTTCACAGCCATTCAGTGTTTTCATCTTCTCACCCAAAACACAGAGGTATCGTTTATCCCAGGGTTTAGCTACACATGTGAGCTCATGCATGTTAGCGACAACAGAGCTGCTTAAGGCCGGCGTCTAGATAAAAGCGGACGGCGCACACATGAACCCTACATTTATTTACTTTTCCTGCCCTTTTCGCTTTTCATCTTCACAGGGAACGAGATCTCTCTGTTCTCTGTTATGGGCAGGTTGCTATGGTAATGTTTAAAGATGGCTGCCCCCTTTCATGTTTTGGTGGCTGGTCGTTCTCCTAACTGAGCTTTGTTTCATAGCTCATTAGATTTTCATCAACCAAGTATGTCATCATAGACCCCTGAAAATATTCACTCTTGCATCTTGATTTCCATTATTAGTTATTTATCCATTCTCTTTTAGTACATCCTGATCTTAATACACATGACAATATTAATCTAATATACGCTTTATTTTCTTTTGTAGTATGCATTCCCCTTGGTTATGTACGATTTGCTATTTTCACACCTGAGCTAAAGTGCAGTGTATCTTGCATGGAGGAGCTGTAGCCATGTGATGGACAGCAGGTATAGAAGGTCGCAGAAGCTGAAGACATCTCAAGGTAAGTCTCTTTCTTAAAAGGGCCACTTAGCTTTCAGAACAAAATAGTGGCTGCCATGTCAGGCCTGGACAGCTACAGGGACGTGAAGGGACATAGACTCATGCCGTTGAGCTGCGTAATGTTTCTTCTGGTACTGTAGAGTTGGGTAATTCAGCTTCAGAGAGTAAAAGTCCGAACCAAGGTTTTGCTTCAACCAACCAGTTGAGCATAAAGAGTCAGTCACAGACTCTACTGGTTGGCTGAAACAAAATCCCGATCTGGACTTTTGCTCTCTGGATCTGAATAACTCGACTCAGCGAAGTACTGCTTCATCACACCAGCCTTCAGAATATGCTAGAGGGTCCCGACCAACAATGTCTGTGATTTCCCCCCTGCCATCTGTATTTCTCTCCATCACACACATTTAGGGTGACCACCCAATCCATGTCAGG
This sequence comes from Stomatorhinus ivindoensis, assembly GCA_019775895.2. Lineage (NCBI taxonomy): Eukaryota > Metazoa > Chordata > Actinopteri > Osteoglossiformes > Mormyridae > Stomatorhinus > Stomatorhinus ivindoensis. The sequence continues at coordinate 16,729,807 of JABFEB020000035.1, read as the reverse complement.
GAGGAAACTTTTAGGCACTTCAGGTTTTACAAACTACTTTAAAACTAAAAGGCTCCTATGTTTGGCTAAATAGTCCAGCTCTTCTTGTGCTTTGACTGGTTTGTTTCCTTGACTGAAAGATTCATCCAGCTGTATCACATTAACGTTAGTGGCACATGCTTGATTATAGGAGACTGACCAATCAGTACGCAGCAAGAACATAGCCCTTAAGTAAAATCCCAGTCCTTTTAATTGAAATGGTAGTTTACAAATCCTGTCCTGGCTCAGACTGCCCTTCCTGATATGGATTAGGTTGTAACATGCATGCGTTAGCTGAGTAGAAGCTAAGAGCCCACAGGCAGATTGGCCTCAGTCTTGCAGAATGAATTGGGCATGTTTCAAGTCGCTGGAAAACCTGCAGAGCAGACAGTATAACATGATTAAAGTCTTTCCGCCAAGCCAGTGCAGGTACTAGCAAGAGTGCTTGTTGCAACACATTGAGTTATAATCTAACCTGTACCATGATCCGGAGCAGTGTTCTCAACCAAGTCCTCTGGGACACCCAGACTGTCCACATTTTTGCTCCATTCCAGCTCCCAGCCAATCAGGAACACTGAATTACCTGGTACAGTTGTGTTGGAAGCTGGGAAGGAGCAAAAATGTGGATTGTCTGGGGGGTGCTTGTGCACTGGGTTAAGAAACACTGGTCTGGGGAACTATTATCTGCCAACCTTCAAGGGAGGCCCTTTGTACCCAGGTCAAAGAGGTTAATGTCACCAAGGTAGCTGAGGATATGTTCATCCTCAAATCCCTTCATATTGGACAGTCAGGTGCGCGACACTGCAGGACATGAGGTATGAAGTATCCCAATCAGCATTCCGTGAAGCAGTCTCAGTGTTACTCACTGACCAACAAGGCTTTGTAACTCTCTCTGGGGCTGTCAACCACATCGTACCACATCAATTTCCATGCTGAGATTGACCAAGAGCCTCCACAACAGGACATTTGATGACCAGAATTCAGATAAGCCACTTATTCCTGCACAGAGCACCAGATGGAATTGTTGGTTGTTTTGAATTTCAGCCTCATTTGCTCAAGCTGAGCACAGCTGAGCAGGTCTGAGGTCAGCTAAAAAATAAAACATACAGACTATTAACTACTTGCTCGTCAAATGGCAAATGATATTTAATTGCAGGCCCATATTGTACATATGTCACAAAGGGCCAGTAATGGATGTCTGGTTTCCAATGTCCCATATGCTAATATGCTGATCTTCACATGGTTCCATAAAGACAGAAAGGTATGACTTAACCTATCAGTTTAGCAGACCATTTACATCAAGTAAAGATTCCAGAGGTAAAGAGGATTGTGGAACTGGGAATGTGAAGCACTCTCTCTCTCTCTCTCTCTCTCTCTCTCTCTCTCTCTCTCACACACACACACACAAACACAGATTTGTATTTATATCTTTGTGGGGACTCTCCATTCATTTCTATGGGAGAATCTCTAATCCCAACATGACGACCTTAGCCCCTACCCAGCCCTAACCTTACCCATAAGTAACCAAACAAAATACGAGACATTTTTAGTTTTTTGATTGCATTCACAGATCTTTGTGGGGACCTGAAAAATGGTCAACACAATGTCAAAAAAACAAATGTGTTCATCACATTGTCGGGTACATAATATATAAAAAAAACGTGACACAAATTGAGAAGCCTGTGGACATTCGGTTCCTAATTTGTAGCCATTAAGAAAAAAAACATGCGGCAATTACTCATTTGAAACAAGCCATGGAGCAATTAGATACTGTACAAAAAAACACTGAGTGGGATACAAATAGAATCCAAGGACTGTGCTGTTGACAGGATTGTGGTGATACTAATCACAGCAGAGTTTAAGGGGGGCGGGGGGGCTGCTGCATCCCTCGGAGCTCCCTCTCTATGCGGGTGCCTTCTCCAGCCCCTGGAGATGGATCGTGTCACACCTCCCCCACAATGGGCAACTGTAGTGTAAGAATCTGTTTTTGGCATGTTAACTGTTAAGCTGATGGGCAGAGTCACAGATCACTCTCCAGCCATTAGAGGGGGGTGATACGCAGGGCTGTGTGGCCCTGATTCTATGGGAGATGGAACCGGGTCATCAATACTAGTGACGAATGAAAGTCAGGTCTTTGGACTGCAACTCCATCACACTTAAAGCCATAATAATGAAAATAATAGCAAAGGTGATTAGGAGAGTGAACTTTGCGCCAACTACACACACGGCAAACCCATGACACTCATTTTAATACAAATACCCACAAACCCAGCTGCTGTCTTGTGTTGCTCCCCGTGGTTTTCAGTACGAGAAGGTATCTCTATCTCTCATATACTGTCAGCAGTTTGTGGTTGGGATATATCAGGTTACGTTGCTTGGCAACAGGAACATACGGTGTGTTCCTGTGTTGCTATGGAGACAAAGGCTTTGGAGGAGTTTTGGGTTGTTGTCAGTACGTTCAGCGCAAGCGCTGTGAGAAGCCAGATCAACATATTATGTCATGAAGTTGCGTGAAGTCTTTAATTTGAGGTGTTGAAATGCCGGCAGCCGACAGAGAACACCACTCCTTCGACCTCGTCAGGCAGCTGAGGAGCGGCAATGTGTGGTAGATGTGTCTTTATATCATTGTTTTACTCACCTTCAATGGCCTCCTAACTAGTGAAGCACTTTTAGGAATAAGGATGTAATCAGGATAAAGTGCAGATTTCGCCAGAAACCTGCAGGCTTTAATACATAAATGACATATACAGTATATATATATATATATATATATATATATATATATAAACACTGAGCAAGGTGTCCAAACCAAATTATCTGAACTTTATCTGTAACACATGTAAAGAATGGCAAGCTCTAAAGACTGCCCTGGATGAGACTATCAGCTAATCAAAGGGAGATGGTCTCTGTGTTGGTGGCTGAACCTCTGGCTTCACACAGGAAGCTTGCATAAGCTGTTCAGCCCAGACCCGCAGCTCTGGGGAGATGGGTTGGGGTTAGGTGCAGCATGTTACAGCTGCTTATCTGAGTCATTTATAGTCCTCTCCCAGTTAAACCATTATTTTAGCTGGGATCCATAAAAGCTCTGCCAAAGAGTCTGAAAGCCTGATGACACTCAACGGAGCTGCCGTCTCTTCTGTTATTGGGGTCTCACATCAGAGACCCCACCTGCCGGCCATCCGTAGTATTCCTGTGTTTAGGATTCCTTTCTATTTCAGTCCTTTCTTCATGGTGATCGGCCCTGACGGTTAAAAGATGGCAGCTGTCTGTGTAGGTCACACACTGTGAGCTGATGCTCCCCCAATAGTTTCGTGTCACTGATATAGATGTTGATATCGCGGCAAATTCCCACGGCAGAACAAGATTCTTTTCCTACAAACCTTCAGAACAAAAGGTTGCCTGCCTGGTGACCTCTCAGTCTGCTGATACAGGAATCTCTTTTCACAGCTATTATTTACTTTACTTTTCATGACAATACAGCCTAAAAGTTTTATTAAGAATAAACGGCCCAATTGTCATTTCATTCACATTTCTTCAACTCGGTGCCAAAGAAATGTCATTAATGAGAGACATCGCTGGCATCTTGTAGCACCTGGTGATGGGGGAGCGATGACTTGTGTGCACCGTTTGTCATATTGCTTATTCAAGATAGAGTATTGCAGATGTCACCTCTTTGAGCAGTGACCTTGATGACACACAGGCCGCTGGGTCTAACTAGGTGATGGCACAATTTGGGATGGTTACTCTTTAAAGCCCTTGGTCTTTTATCCAGCGCTTTATCAGCGGAACTGCAGCTGGCCTGAAAACAGTCACACCTTTATGCTGAACTTCTCGGAAAATTGCTCTCCTCCATCAGGGACAGAGGAAACGCAAACAAATGTGTTTGTAATAAAACGTGAACTTCGCTGGCAGCAATAAAGAAGCAGCAATGAGAAACTCACACGGACGGGCCTTCCGAAAATCGGCGTGACGTTTGCCGTCGCGTCATTTGTAGGAAACGAAACTGTTAGCAGCTTTAAAACTCACTTGGGGTCTGTGCTATAAGCAAAAGAGGCTAAATAAAAAGCAATTACACATTTCATATTGCATGATGAAGATACTGCATGCACATGTTGCTCTTTCGACACTGAAACCAAAATATTTATATTATATGCAACACCAGCAAGATAAAGTTTTTCAAAAGTACAACTATGAATGTGAACAGAATGTTTTAAATCCTAAGAAATGGTGCTATTACATTCATATTAGTGGGAAGGGCTTTCCATTGCCCCTAAAATCATTACAAACAATGACCTGCACCTTGTCCTACCCTTTCTGGTACACTGACAGACTATCGGGTCACTTCAGATCTGCCTGTATTTAGAGCAGATACTCAGTTTCCCTCAGGCTGTTTCCAGTGCCTCAAGCGATGCAACGGCTCCTGCGTGGTGCTTCAGTGCAGCTCTGATGGAGATTTACACGGCACGGCCATAGCGGCAAGGCTAAGCAGGTACACAAATACGATCAAAGAAAGGGAATAATCACATGGCACCGAAGCAACTGATACCAGTTTTTGCCTGTTTGTGTTTCAATCCATTTCCTGCCTCAATGTTATGCTTACAGTTGGAATAATTGGATTGGCGTGTCAAAACAACGTAGTAACGTTTCTGAAGCTAGAAACTAAAAGAAACTAGACTGGACTAGGCTCAAGTCTTAGAAGCCACAAGGCACTAAAGATAAACTTATTACACTTGAAATATTCAGCTAAATAAATATTTGATCAGTGACTCACTGATGATTTGAATATTATATGTGATCATTTATTGATAATGTTCAAGGAACAAGTTGGCCCTCTGAGGCATTTTTGTGGTGAGATGTTTGAAGGTTGAAATTGTTACATCCTAAAAGGGAGCCACTATGGATACAAGGCCAAACTGTCTGCCGAATGGGTCCAAGGTGCATCTACATAGAGGACGTTAAAGTTTCAGCTCCAAGGACTTTTCATGGACACAATGGGGAACTCAAATACCAACAGGGAGAGTCAGCCTGAAATTGACAGCATCTACCTAAAAGAGATGACTCTCTGAAAAATAAAACCTGAGGCTACCGTGTGGGCGGCGACAGGGATAGAGAGAGGGAGGGAAGGGAATGGGAATAACGGGACAGGAACAGATACAGAAGATGGGGGAGTGTGGCTTCCCGGAAAAGGAGCGCAAAACCTCCCAGATTTTTGTTTTACAGAGTCTTAAAAAAGGAATTCACTGAGTTCTGCCTGTAACCTCTGGGATATTCGCTGGAACCCCTGTGACCCTGAATAGGTCAAATGGTCACAGAAAATGGATGGAAAGATGGATGGGTGAGATTCAATGAGCACAAAGACAAAGCCATGGTCTATTCATCATCTGGCGTCTTCCTGACCCCAGGGCCTAGTCCTTTACTGGAACCAGCAGGTCTGCAATATCCAAAACCAAGGTGGCAACTCACTGACTCATTTGCTGTTCTTATCCCAAGTAAACTGGCGAGGCTGGTCAGCCGTTCTAAACTGTCTACTTGTCTACTGGATCCCATGGCTACAAAGCAGATGAAGCATCTACTGCTTAACAGGAAAACTCATGACAGACAACATGCTTAAATCATTATCTTCTGCCACAACCTGCCCTGCTTGTATGGCGAATCCATGTTTCATCTGGGCTTCTTAAATATCTTGGATATGCGTACTAAGTGACACTATGCAAGCCTGTCTTGTATGAGCCTTGATTAGTTAAAACTGAACTACGTTAGTAGAACGACATGAGGCTAAGTTTAGAGATGGAGCTAGGTTGAGTCTGACTTTTTTGGGAAAGTCTGACTTTCTTTATCTACTTTCATGGATTACCCCCCTGGTTCTGATTCTGAGATGCTACTGAGGGGGCTGATTATCTGTATCAGGTGTGTTAAATTAGGGCTTCTACTAAGCTGTCTAGGATGGTGGATCTCCAGAGCTGGGTTAGGCAGGCCTGCCTTAAGAAAACTGGCCATCATAAACTGCATGCCCATAGTGGGTGATTTCCTTAAGATGGATTGGCAACACATCTAGGATGTCCCATCTTGTGCCCTATGCTGTCTACAACAGGCTCTTAGCCACTCATGACCTTGCAATGGATTAGTGGTCAGAAGACTGGACACGTTCCCAGGTCTCTTCAGACACCAATAATAGAGACCATACTAGAGAATCCTAAACTGGGTCTGTGTTTAGATATAGGCCTCAGGAATATCTGAATGCAGAATAATGTCAGAAGCTGTGTGTCATCTCATAATGAAAGTATGATATCTGCTGAAGCACGACGTACAGGTGCCAGTCAGGATTCAAGTACCACAGCCCTCAAACTGCACTTGGCAATATATGACTTCTCTCTGGTGACTTCCTCTGCCTGCTCTTGTGTTTCGGCCCACTTTTCACATCATAAATCCACACATCCTCTTCGACAGACTAGAAAATCTTGCTGGTCTCAGCGAGCAGGTGCTTTCTTAATTTGGTTCCTTCCTATCTGTCATACTGTTACTGTCGTCAATGCACCTAGCAGTCAGCTATGAAGCATTCACACAGATCACTGCTGGCTGACTGCTCTTCTCCCTGTGCTCCCCCTTTGCGATCTGATTCACAAACATGATGTTAATTAACTTAAGATAAACATCAGTAGAACCTAAAGGACGTTAAGTGGACCAACGTTACTCAGACATGCTTTCAGAAGCCCGGACAGCCTCTGGATCCACTCAGACACCTGAGATGGATCCAACTGTTGAGGGGCCAACAGTTGACATTAATAATATATATAAAGCATATAAATTCAATTACAGATAAATGAATCATGAGAAAGTCGATATCAGAGAATGTACCAATATGATACAACAGACCAGTAGAGCAGTTAGACTGTCATAATTAACACACATAACTCTAAAATAGGACTACAGTCAGCTGACTTAGATCACGACATTCAACCATTTTAAACAAAAGAATTTGCCACACATTTAAACAAAGTATTTGAGGCATAAAAAAATTATTTTCCCACTTCCTATGTGGGTTTAAATTTTGTGGAAAAACAAAACAAATGCCAGCAGAATGTTGTTCATGCAACCGGGAGAAACGTTTTATCATTTTAAATGGGAAACATGAAATCATCCCCCCATTTCTGTAACGCGACCCCTCCAAATCGGAATGGAGTCTGCTGCAGTCGGCAGGGGGGGGGGGGGGCAGGTGGGCTGGAAAAGAAGAGTCACCTGTCTGGTGTCAGAACATGGTTGTAGCCCCGATAATGATACAGAAACCCACTCATGGCTGTGCGGTGCCAAGTCCTGAGCCAGGGTGAGTGCATCCCTCTGAGCGCTGTCTGCTGAACGCTCCACATTACCATGCTATTTCAGGGCTTTTCGAACAAAATTCGCATCATGAGATTTTAAGCTGAGGGCTCAGTACACACTGATAATGTGACTCACAGTGCCCTCTGTGTGCTGCCGCTGAGTGAGGCGGCGAACTGCCCGATGTCCGTGCGCGTGCGTTTCTGGGTATGTTCGCGTGTGAATCCTCAGCCGTCGACGGTGTGCATTTCCATAGCTGCATGTTAAATTCGTGTTTGGGAGTGTTTGCATGACTGAGCGTCTGAGAGAACGTCGATGTGCCCTCAGTGGCCGCTTGATAAACCACACCGGCTTGTTACTGCGAACGGTCTGCTTCTCCAAACTGGAAACCACAGACGAAACGCAATACATGCAGCTAGCAGACTGGGTCAAGAGGCTTGGTTACTGTGCGGCGGACCATTAGCGACACCGAAGCGATTTTAAACACGGCGTGATTATTGGTGCCAGACGACGCAGCTCCAGCGTCTCAGAAAGAGCCTCCTGGGATTTTTCACACGCTACTGTGTCTCGAGTTTACAGAGAATGGTGTGATAAATATTCAGTCAATGGCATTTGTGTCGCCAAAAACACCTTGTTAATGAGAGCGGGCAGAGGAGAACGGCCAGCCATTAAATCTAACAGGAAGGGCAGAAGGGCAAAAATACCTTCTCAGTACTATTGCAGTGTGCAGAATGGATTCTCATCTGACCTCGAAGCAGTTCTGGAGCTAAAACTGGGTCCTACCCAGTACTAGCTAGGTGTAACTAATGAAGTGGACAGAGTCCATGTGTTCTGGAGATTTAACAGAGCCCATTTACCGGGTCAGCTTCACAGCCTGACCTATATGGAAAAGGTAACTGACCGCACCCAGCTAAGACCGCTACACACAGCGGTTATATAGTGTCATCTTCTAGTAGACCTGTCTGAATGATCTTTTATTTGCCATTTGCACAAGTTTCAGTTCAGGTGCAGAGTGCTTCCTTTCACATACCCCATCTTGCTCTCCTTCTGAAACATGCACACACACACACACACACACACATATACATATATATATATATATATATATACACACACAGTTGAGAGCAAAGTCAGGGGTCAGGCCGTTTACTAAGTGCCGCTTGAGCGTTTCAGAGAGTTAAGGGCCTTTGCTGAAGGGTCCAACAGAGAAGTGACTATTCTGCTGAGATCTGAGCCAATGACCTTCCTGTTAAAGGCACAGAAGCTTACCCTTGCTGTCCCCCAGCCCAGGGGCCTGAGGAGAAAGCAACATCCTGTTTCCCCAAGTTCCACGCGTCTTTACACTCCATCCGCGCCCCGAGGCTCTGCAGATGTGTCCCTCAAGTTGACGCTGCCTGGCAGTTAGGCTCCACCTGAGCTTATGAGAGGTGAGCAGTATTCCGAAAGCCTGGGGGAGCCGCACTGCCCCAGCCAGAGTGCTGAGGTCCAGGAGTGGGAGCAGTGCCAGCACCCTGGAGGGTGGGGTGTGGCAGTGGACAAAAATACGCAGCGTTACCATTCCCCTGGAACATGCTGCACCCACAGAGATCACCCACCCACGGAAATCGGCAAGCTCCATTTACAGACAGGATTAGACACCTATTATAGAGACAGATACAAGAGCAAGGTGAAGAGGAATCGGCAGTGTGACACATCTCCTCTCTTCCTCTTTTCTGTTAATCAAACGCAGTGTTTTTTTTATGCCTACTCTTAGATTTCATTTTTAAAATTAAATCCATTAGCTTCTCTTGTCTTTATCGATGAGAGGACGTTTTGACAAATGACAGGTCAGGTGAGTATGGAAAATGGGTGAATGGAGTTGGAACCATTCAAAAGTGTGACCGGCCCCTGGGTTGTCAGTGAGAGAACGCGCCGCCAGGCTTCCGCTGGCTTACCTGTAACATGTGAAGCCTCCTCATATTGTTATCAGCTTTCGAAAAACTATTTTCCAAATGGAGGTCTGTGGACGTACGGCACACTTTTATATTCAGCTTATTTTGTAGGTCCTTTTTCTGTGCTCTGGTTATATTATTAAAAACAGGCTTGGTGAGTGAAAGGAGATATAAGTGTAAGGAAAAGTATGTGGTAATAAATGGCGTAAATGAAGCAGGATAACGATGTGCACAGGGTTGTCTGTCGTTCCCCTTGCTGACTATATTCTGCAGTGGCTTCATCCAGCAAACTTGTTCCAGGGACGTGCTCTCAGATGCCAAATTTTACTTTTACATTTAGACATCAATCCAGAAGTATCAAGAGCACCTCTTTTCAAAAATCAGCTGCCAGCTGTGTGATGCACTAGTGAAAAGTGGTGTCTTCTGGCCCAGAAGAGAAGAATGTGTCCTTGTCAGGATGGGCACAGTGGAAGGATCTAGGGTTGGATGTTTTCCATTGTCTCCAGATGGGTGAAGAGAGCTGACACACAATTTCTACACTTTACCTTTGCAGCAATGCTGAGCTGCAGCCTAGACCAGTGTTTCCCAACCCGGTCCTCAGGAACCAAAGACATCCACATTTTTGCTCCCTCCCAACTCCCTGCCAGAAAGTCCACATTTTTGCTTCCTCTCAGCTCCCGGGAGCAAAAACGTGGGTGGGAAATACTGGCCTAGACCACCAAGTTGTCACTGTCAACTATGGGGCCTGGCTGAATTTACTTGGCTTTTCAGTTACAACCAGCGAGGAATCAGTAATTTTCTGAAGTAGAACACTTACAAACAGCCACATAAAATATTCATCTAAAATATCTATAAAATGTGTTAATGGAACAACTACAGTGCAGAACAAAGTCATTTTAAATTCACTTTCCATTAGAGAGTTTTGCTGGTCTCTGATGTGCAAAACACAAAAATTTATATTTTCATTCTTAGTTTTAACACTTGCTGTGAAATTCAAAATTACGGAACAGGCACTAGAATAAACAATTTTACTACCGGTTTGCATCACAGAGGTTTAAAACTGTGTGTGATGGAAAATGCTACTGAGAGGGATTTTAGTGGCCACGCTCGACAGACCACAGATACACAATCCCAGCACATCCAGTCAATCGCCATGGCAATTCGCAAAGCACTTTTATCGTAGGTGTAAGCGACATTAATGAGAAGTAAGAATAGAAGCATTACAATTGTTGCACGTATAAATCTGTTTGCTACGTAGCCACGTTTTATAGAAACCGCATGATTGACTGCAATCTAAGATCCTGTTTGAAGGAAGTATATGACTAATCTAAGTTTCATTTGGCTTAGTTTCATAAGCATGGATCCAATGATGTGGGTATGCTGTATTAAAGTTATCTAAGTTACTGTGCATGTCATCCAAAATGACATAAAAAATGTATATCTGCACCTGTGAAGAAGTTAGACTACTGAGGCCAAACAGGTTCTGCTAATGGCCTGTAGAGTGATATACTGAAATATCAGATATGCTGTTGCAGAGATCAGTAAACCAGTTGTGTGCACATTTTAGCTATTTGCTTTCATGTTCCACTCCACTGTGCAGTTCCTCTTTTAATGATCTGCCAAAGGCCTCTGGGACAGCAGGGCTTAGACGTCCCACAGGCTTAATGTCATGTGCAGTCAGGAAGCTGTATGATACAGCTACCTATTACATAACAGTATTTTATAAACCAATAACATCACTGGACCTATTGGTCAAGCAGCTGACTCAAATTTTCTCTGAAAAACACAGACTACAAGAATCATCAGAATGCCCCCAAGTGATTATTATTATTATTATTTTCTTTTTAATAATTGATCACTGTTGCTGTGTTGGGATTTACACAGGATTTCACAGTACCTGTGAAAATTCTGCTTCTGCCTCTTTATATTTTAATTTCCATCCTCTTCAGAAGGAGACAAGAGCGCAAGTCAGGCAGCAGCACGGCGTGACCTGGTGTACAGACGCACTCACATACCTGTCAGAGTCACAGGCCTGTGTCGCGTGGCCTGGTGTACAGACGTATTCACATACCTGTCAGAGTCACAGGCCTGTGTCGCGTGGCCTGGTGTACAGACGCACTCACATACCTGTCAGAGTCAC
>JABFEB020000035.1:16704160-16717556 GCA_019775895.2 Stomatorhinus ivindoensis | reverse complement strand
ATTTGAAATTCTAAGTGCCCCTTTTCGATGACCAATGATCACACAAACTCTACTGAGGGTGACTCCCCCAAATGAGAAATGAATGGCCTCTTCACGCCACTAGTTCCCGTCACTAATTGTGAGTGACTATTTGCAGCCTTGGCCTCAGATCCCGTCACAAAGCGGGCGGCTGGGGCGTGTGGAGTCTCACTTCTCGTCACCCAGAGGTACCAGGCCTCTCATGTGGACTGACAGAGAGGTGGGAAGGTGCTGTGGTCCTGTGCAACAACCCCTGGGATTAGTGTTCGAACAATACTATAGTAAACATCAGTTAAACATTAGTTAAATGAAGACTTGGTATAATATCTACTTATAATCTGCGGGAAAAGATGCCCCAGCCTTGCTTCCAGGTACAAGTACACATACAGTACATGTTATAATTCTTGCACTTCATCCGGCATTTGTAAGTAAACATTTTCTCTCATACTTCCCTGGCACCTCGACAGCAGCACAGCAGAATCACAGGGAACTGGCAACAGTGGTAGAACACAAAGGAACACAAAGGAACACAAAGGAACCCTTAAGTGTGAGAAAACAGCGCGGCTCTCTGCTCTTTGAGGTCTCCCCGCTTTGGGTTCCATGAAATGACGCGGTACTGACGATCTGTCATCGGTGTGTACGTTCTGCTGGCGACTTTATGTTCTGTTGGGCTGCCATGTGCAGTTACTGTGAGCGATAGCAGCGGCAGCTGAGGTTTATAGGCAGTTCGGCAGTAAATCCCGGAACTGGGGGACCATCCTGCCCAGAGAGAGTAACAGAGACAGCAGACCGTAACCTGGGAGACAGAGAGACAGGACTGTCTCTTCACCAAACCTCTGGAGCCCAACGCTGATTAAGTGCGCAATTCCCCCGTGTCCACTTCTAAACCTGAGCTGTTCACACACTGGCACTTCCCGTCTTCCCCGGGATGAACCCATAACATCCCCCCATGTTCCTGCACTCCAGACTGGCCCCACTCTCTGCTCCTTACCATCATATTAACCTCTGCTTGTTCAGCTCCACAGCAAGCATGTTTATTGGTGTCTCCCGTGTCAGCTGACAGCTCAGCCCATCCGACTTGTTGCACCTACCCTGTCGACCGCTTTCTTTTTTCCTCTAATGATGCTTTTCTCTAGTTGCCCGGCACACTTGAGGCTCTATGTGAATTTTACATGCATCCACACCCCGTTCCATCCCCACCTTAGCTCCCTGAGCAGGTGCCCAGGACGGGGTCTCGAATAAGCCTGTCACATGGAGGGAAGATGATGGCCTTTAAAAGCTACACCACACGGGCCAAGAGAAGCATCCGTGATTTGACACCTGTCTTTTCATACCCGCAATGCTGCTGTGTATTTAATCTTCCTCAAAGTGTCTGTAAACTGCTGTAATGTATCTCTAAGTGCACGCTGTCCCGTTTCTAAGAGATTCCAGTTAAATGGGACCTGTAAGAGCACAGAGCCTCACCGTTAATCGAGTCGCAGAGAACGGCATTACATACAGACCCTGTATTTATATCAGGCACCTTCTCGAGATTCCACATCCTCTCCTAGATACCGAGCTTGTGATTCAAAAACCATAAAAATACTTACTGCATCATACACACTACAGAATGGAACATCCTTCTTTTAAGCACACATTGGCATTGTATTTGATGATATTTTTGGCTTATTCTGGTTTACTTGGTATACTGTGGCCTTGTGATTGAAAGGTTGCTGGTTCTAATCCCTGACCAGCAAGGTACCACTGAGGTACCCAGAGTAGGGTACCACCCCCAAACACTGCTCCCCGGGCGCCGAATTAGCTGCCCCCGTCTATGTCACAATGTCACATATGGGTTAAATGCAGAGGACACATTTCGCTGTTGTGCACTGTGTGCTATTGTATATCAAAAATGACAATTAATCACTTTACTAAACAGGCTGCTATACTATAGAGGTTGCTGCACTGCACAGGTTGCTATGCTGTACAGGTAACATCACCCTCGGGACAAGGGACTCGGGGGGCGGGGGGCAGGCATGGTGGAGAAACAAAGATTAGAAATAAATGGGAGCACAGGAGATCAAAATGGGTGGACTGGGCATCAGCAACAAGACTGTATGATGTCAGTGACCAGACTAGTAAGGATGGAACAAACAAGTAATTAAATACATAGACTAATGTAGGGTAACAAGTACCAAGTGTGACCCATTAGGGCCACATGAAGGAGGAGACAAGAGGGTCAGGTGGGACGTGACAACAGGTTGGTATACTGTAGAGGTAGTTACAGTCCACAGGTTGCTGAGCACAAAAGGACGAGCAGAACCTGCTGTTTGAACACTGATTATATCACCATTAGCTATTACAAAAAGAAAGATCTGCTCTCTGGGAGCTGAGAAATGATTGACTTGTCTGCCGAGTACATTTCTGACATCGCAGACATGCAGATACAGCTTTGCGAGAAGCAGGTGACACTGAAAAACTGCACTCAGCACTGTGAACCTGCAAAGTTCGTGTCTAGCTTTAAGGAGAAAGCGAAGCGCATGGAGGAGTCTGTAAAGCAAGGTAATAAAGCAGTGTGACGTTGAATTAAGAGGCAGCCAGGGTCCAGCTGCGCATTCCACATGCAGCACAGAACGCTTACCAAATGACCATATTCATTTGCATCGAAAACCTGAAATTTATATAATTGTTACCTAATATAATCCCGGCGGACAGAAGGTCACATTGCTCCATAGCTCTCATTTTAAGATCAGCTGGACCACCACCATTATAGCAGAGGGCTCTACATGCTGTGGAGACCATCAACTGAACCCAAAAAACACACTAAATTCATGACTGATGGGGCAACTAGTTCTGTCTCAGCTTCAGCTAAGAGCAGCTGCTAGAAAACTAATAAAAATAAACCAGCTTCCGTAAAACTTCTGCAAGCACCGTGGTGATTCTGTTGTGTTTGTTCCACGAAGCAAAGAGGGCAGAGTGGCTTCGGCGTGGTAACATTGAACAGAGGTGGAGATGGTCTATACACTCTGAGCCGCCCTACAGTCCGTCCCCCATATCTGGGGACTGATTCAGCGGAGGTGACGAACATCCAGCCTCGTGGCTGAAAATGCAACGAACAATAAACAGGCAGGGAAGTGAAGAGACAGAAACGGATCACATCAGATCAAAGCACTTCAGATGGGACGACAGCGCTGGCTGACAGCCTCCGCCAGAGCAGAACAAAGACGAGTGGCTGGAAAGGAGGCGTCCCACAAGGCAGGAGTCCATTGGGCTGAAATCCTGGTCCAAAACGCATTCATCCTGTGTATTATTAATTGCAGCGTCTCCACTGCGTGTTACACCAAAAATGGACAAGATTTCTAACAGCATAATTCCAACTTGAAATTGGACTTACATGCCTGGAATAGGGGTAAACTGCACCCACTACACACCCCTACGTGTGAACAGACAAATACATGAATCAATGAATATCTACACGATAAGTTTCTTTACTGAGTGCCAGTTACTTTTTCCGCACTAAATAAGCGAACGTGCAGGGGGCGAAGGTTTGTTCACGTCAAAGGAAGTTAATTATAATGATTGAGCAAAATTTTAGTCATGCTATGTAATTATTGCAGTTTTCGCTTCAGATGGTATGTTAATGTAACAAAGGGATAAAGATGATGGTGCTGAAAATCGGATCAAGTGCCACACGGTGATATTACTGGCAGGTGCTTGGGCCGATGTCATGTCTGTGGGGCCCACTGGACTAAATCAATCCCCTCGGCGATGCACTGAGTTCCGCTGCTCCGCGGCTGGGTGACATGCAGCATAGGGTTTACACTCCAGGTAATGCGCAGCGGTGGGAATGCAGAGGGATTGAATCAGGAGCCATTCGTGTGAGCTGCCGTGTCGCTGCGATGATGAAGGCAGCTGACGCGGCATTAAACACTTTTCTAAATCGCTGTCTCTGCAACAGCGGGGCAATACTTAAGTCTTGCGTTTCGGTGTAAATGTTTGATGTATTCCTGCATAACACAAGGATAAATAAGTAACTAAAACACAATTTTCTCCGTTGTTAGAATAGGACCAGATAGTGGAAAAGGAACGCTTTGCATTTGAAATGCTACAAAATGCATTATTTGTAACCATTTATTTTGCTCACTCTGCTTTTTACAATGGCGGACGCCCACCTACAGCGCACCACACTCTTGGACTGGCATAGTTAATATTGTATATATGGCATGGAAATATACAAAGGTCCACGTTTAAATTCATAAACCCCGTCAATTAAGGAGATAAAGGACACTTGACATGAATCGATCGCTCTTTAGTATGTCAATGATTTTTCGAGCGGATCTTAAGCGGAATAAGCACATTATATGGTCCTGTTCTAATAACCAGCATGTTTACGCATTAAATATGGAATTTCAGTCTTTAAGGTTAACACCCAGACGTTAAAGCGTTAAAACTCCTGCCGCGAGCGGGATGCTTAACAGCATGTCTATTGCCAGGAAAAGGAAATTTTAAAAAGAGAAAAGACAGGCACAGCTGATATTTTACAGTGATTGTGAGTCAGAGTCACAACTTAACATTAAGATGCAAACACTGCCCCGTGATGCCTTTTTCTCAGCCGTCATTGACTACAGTGAATCTGGCTGTAATCCGCAGGGCCCTGTCTATGTCAGCGCGCTTTAACTGCCAGAGAAACGTCTAACTCGCTTAAAACTCATCTGACTCCAGACATGGTCCATCTACGCCAGTCTTTAGTAACACGGCCATCTGTGCACCAGACGAATTACTGATCTGAAAACATTAAAATCTAGCAAAACTTCTATGCATGATACTTAAATAGGCCTATAACATTTCACAAAGAGTAGAGAAAATGTACCAGAAATCGCCACCTCATCAGTTAGCTAGAATGTCTTTGCGGTTTAATTCAATTGATTAAAAAAATATATATAGCGCCTTTCACAATAGAGTCATCCCAATGCGCTTTACATGGTCGTGTTGTGGCACATTACGATATCATTAACGGGGCAATCTGTTATCAGGAAACCAGCTGCAGGTCCTACTTACAGCTTGCCATAACTATCCTCTGGTGCGCGACACTGCTGACAGAGGAGCCTCGAAGCAGTACCGCCCAGAGTAGCAACAATGGATTCTTAAAAAGTCGTTTGAAATTACTTTTATCATCTGTTCATTAATAAAAAAAAATACTCTATATAAATTGTCGATATCTGAAAACGAAGTATATTAAAAAAAACACGTTATGTGTGATAATAATGAAGCCCTATGCACATTGGTATTTCAGGAATACTGCTGTCTTCCTAACCAAAGCGGCATCACCAAATATAAACCAGATTAACTGTCACCGCGCCAGGAGAGTGTTACCGAAACTCGGCAGACAAGAGCTGCAGGTTACCTGTTCCATCACATGCAAATTAATCTACCTGAGCGACGGCTATAAAAGGGCTTTAATATGCTTGTATATCTGATTACTTACGGGTGCCATCGAAGCGGGTGGCTATGGTGTCGAGGAAGGTGTTCTGTGGGGCTAGCAGACCTCTCATGACCGGCATCCTGGTCCGAGTGGAGGGCGTTCTCCTGGCTCGGCGCCCCGAACCTGTCGCCTCAGACTCGGACCCGAATCCCGGCAAGAACCGGGAGGTGCCAGGCGCGCCCCCGAGCCCCTGGAGGAGCGCGCTGATCCGAGACACTCGGGGCTCCACTTTGAGGCCGGAGTTATCACCACATCCTTCAAAGGGAACCTTGAAAGTCGGGTCTAAGACCCACAACTTAGCCTCGACTTGAGTCGAGAGATCGTAAGCGTAACCTGAGTGTTTTTATGTCTAACGTGTACTTTATTTCCTTGCATATGAAAGTTATTCTGGAAGCGCGGGTGCTCGCGTCTCTGGTGCTGATGCTGCTGTCTCCAGTAGCGATGTTCTCCAGGAGGGCAGTTCAGCGCGCTCCCCTTCTCTCTCTCTCTCTCTCTCTCTCTATCTCTCTCTCTCCTCCTCCTCCTCCTCCTCACTCCCCTTCCCTTTCGTTGTCTGTGACTCGTGTCGCCTAGTTTCTTCTGCTACCTCCAGTCGACGTCGTGTCACATTCCCACGGGCGAGGATAGACGGCTTACACGGCATGCATCAGTATTGTTACCCTGTGCCAGTGTGCATAAGAAATAAAGTTCACTGTCACCGCTATGGCGCATTCCTCAGCTGCGCATGAAGCTGTGTTAACATCTTTATGGGATTTAATATGAACACCATTTTAGTGTAAATCAGATATCGGGATTGTGCACAGTAATATTTAATAGAAGAATTATATCGTATCATTTCACTAATAGGCCAGTCCATTCAGCTCTGCTCTCGGCCACAGCCACGCCATATAAACATGCACAACCGTAACTCTAACCAAACCAAACCAAAGTTAAAAACAGCAACCCCCCCGCCTTAATACCCCCCTTTCAGTGACCCCCAATTTTCGATCCCTTTACTATTTACTATCCACAATCCTTCCACCCCTTAGGGAGACCAGAAGGACGCACAGCAACAACTAGAAACCGTTTACAATAAGACTATAACTTATTCCTAATATAATACTTAGTAACTAATATTCCTGTACTGGGTAATCGGTTATGGAAGACGGACAAATGTGTAAAAGCCGGAATGTTGAACTTTCACATGCTTAAAAGATAAATTATTTAGATTGCTTCATAGCACAATTCTGTCGCATAATAGATTTCATTAGATAATCGAGTCATTCACTGCTATATTTTCTAGTCTGATAATAAATACAATCACGTTTATATGGCTCTAGCCACTTGATATGCATTGATGCACATGCCGTAATTAAATCGATAAATTCATAGGACTCAAGAGCTCTTTTTGCAAATTGTCTGCTTCTAATGTGATGCATTAAATTAGGCTATATCAAATTGCATTTGTGTTAATCACTTTAGTAATACGAGAGGCTTTGATTGCTTTACGCTTTGCGTACTTCAAGCCACTGGCAGACGTATGTACCTGCTAATGAAATAAAAGCGGAATGCAGCCGTAAACGTACAAAGCGGAACACAATACGTTGCGATATCCCTTCGGCACCGCCAGTTCTTAGTTTAAAATGGGGCTCAGTCCATGTAATGAAAAAAATGACCTATTTTACAGTATTACGTACTTCGTCGTGGGTAGTAGGCTACATATGGATCAACTCTAGTTGGGATAGCTGTGAAGAGCTGAGACATCAGTGCTAACTTTCGGAATGACGTTCGATCGTGACATGGTATCAGGGCTTTAATATTATTCTTGTTTACATCTCATTAAGTACAACAAACATTTAATTTAAAATATAAACTACAAATTAACCTGAACCATTGTTTTCAATATGTCATTAATAAAACAAAACTTTAATTAGTTTTTCATTTCTTGTGTTGAACCATGAAATTCCAAACATAAATCAATTTAAAACTGTTTGGTCGAGATAAACAATTCTGAAGATACCCCTGGCGTGAAAGGCAACAAAATCTATGTTTTCCCTTCAGACATCCAGTCCAAGTCCAATGTCTTTGGCCCACGGGAGAAGCCCCAGGTACCCGGGGGAAATCCATAGCGAGAACTTGCAAGCTCCACGCGCACACTGCAGATCCAGTGTCACCCACTGAGCCGCGCTGCCGCCCTTTTCTTCCCGCCTGAGAGATAAAGGAGGGGTGCTCGCTCTTGTCTCCACTGCTTCTTGCTCCTTCCTCTTGACTGGTTAATTAACCACATTAAACTAGCAGACAGGCTCACCACGCCTACTTGAAATGGTATTGGTCCTTAGAGAATAGCGTCAAGCTTGAGAAGATTCAGCTGGAGTAAAACTGCTTACCTTACAAGTCCCAAATCATGAACTCCCAGAAGCATAATTTCTTTAATTACATGGTCTACGCTGGTATGACAGGATCTAAAATCCAAACACATCATGTTATGAGAGTTAATGGAAAATATGGTAATGAGAACAATAGTTATATAATTTGACCAACTTCATTCATTGAGGTACGTTGTTATTTTGGTTTTTGAACTAAACACTGCAATTACTTGAATCTAGGTTAATATATGCCGTCTATCTCGATTAAAAGTGATGCAAATATTACAGTTTTATTTTATTTACTATTAAATATGCAGTTTAATATAATATAATTTTAATCATGTTTAGCTACCAGCACTCAATCCAATCCTCATCTCTATCTCTCTGTCTTTATTTGTATCCAGTGTTTGATGCTCATTATCTGAAAAGCATCGAGTTCCTTGACTGGCAGTCCAGTCAGAGCAAGCTGTGATCTTGCCCACGCAAATGCACACATGCAGATCACGAATGAAGGCGTAACGACGACAAAAATCACTGATATCATCCATCCATCCATCCATCCATCCATCTGTCTGTCCATCCATCCATCCATCCATCCATCCTAAATCAAACTTTCATGCGAGTGTGTTTACAGTGCGCAAGTATGCTCCCGGTAGACCCAACTGTATTCAGCCCACCCCACTCAGATTGCGTTTTCAGTGTGTGTGTGTGTGTGTGTGTGTGTGTGTTGGTACATTCCCCATAGACTCGTCAGCACCCCTCTCCCTGCACACACCTCCCAGAATAAGTTGTGATCCAATCTGCAGAGTATCAGCAATGTGTATCACGAGTCGTCGGCCGCTCAGGCTGCTGGCTCTAGAAGTTAGGGCCCTCACTATGGATCAAGCCTTTTAGCATTGTGGCTATCGTCTCTCAGTAATTGAAATTCTCTGTGGCGGAGAGGATGTCATTTGGTGCTATGAGGCCTAGGCAGACAGCTGAAAGTGTGGATCATTAGCGCTGGATGAACCTGGCTGCTCTGCAGAGCCGGGGTATCGACAGTGTTGGACTGTCATGTTTGTTTGGAAACCTGATTGTTTGGGGCTCTTTGCTTGTACCCCTCTGTAATACTCTTCTGTTCGAGCCATGATTATATGACCAGCGTGATATGAATTATAAGACAGTCTGCACAGTGACACCCAGCAAACAGACATCAGAACTTGCTTTCCGCGTTTCTTATTTATCTGAGCTAAATGCTTAATGCCTTAATGACCACAGACATTTGAGGATTCTACTCCTCACTGTCTTTCTTTTTGTCTTCAGTCATTTTTGCTGTCACTTTACTTTGGCTTTAAAATCTATGCATCTTCCATAACCACCTTTGTCAAATTAATTTGTAATGTTTGTACAAAGACTATATATTTCTGAATTCATATTAATATTCTTTTTACGAAAGAATTAAAAAAACTTTTTCAGTTAGATCCTGATTAATATCTTCGCAAACCATGACTACTGTTCTTTGCTCAAGACTAAAATATAATTCTTGCCAATTCCTGTTGATAAAATCATGCATCCTATCAAACACTGTAAATGGCAGGAGTGCTCCTTCTAAGTTCCTCTTTCTGTAAACACCTTATATCAGTAGCGTCTGAGGGAGTTCCCATGGTAACCTGAGCATCGTAAAAACAGAATGGCCGAGGTAGCAGCCCTTTGTACTATGAGAAGCTGAGGACAGATAAAAGCATTTCGAGCCTTAACTGCGAAGGAGTGCATGAGTGGGATGGATAGCTTCGCGGGAGTGTGTGAGAACTTACACTGTGTTTTTTGAGTTATACAGTTCAGACATGGCTGGTATGACATTTTTTTGGTTGGCATTAACGGTCACATTCTCAGTGAGATGACTGTTTTCCTGTGAGTTCTAGAACATTGATGAAGACATTTTTAGAGAGTTTTGAAAATTGGTCTCTCTTAAATGTAAACTAAAAATCACTCCTTAATCAACATGACATTTGTTTTTCCTATTA
Organism: Stomatorhinus ivindoensis; assembly: GCA_019775895.2. Classification (NCBI taxonomy): domain Eukaryota; kingdom Metazoa; phylum Chordata; class Actinopteri; order Osteoglossiformes; family Mormyridae; genus Stomatorhinus; species Stomatorhinus ivindoensis. Next base: position 16,707,729 of record JABFEB020000035.1, on the reverse strand, counting down.
ATATATTCAGTACTGTCCAAAGGTCCAAGTCAAAGAAAACGGTTAAAGCTATATTTCTGGATAGCAAGGGTATATTTGCTCAGACAAAACCCAGCTAAACGCTGCAACATATGCAAATTAACGGTAACGATAAAAAATAAGAATTTCTTCTGTTTTCCAAAAAGTCACTGATATCTGGTTGGATGCCTAGAAGAACACCGCTTCAGTTACCAAACCTCAGCCAATCCGTGTATCCATTACATTTCACCATTAATTAATTAGTTAAATAATTCAATGATGTTTGATTAGCTAAACAAGATAGGGGTTAGGGTCAAGTCAAAAAATACGAGGGTCAATTGGGGGGTTGCTGCAGATACTGGGGTCATTTTTGGAACAATATTTTAATGGATAAGCTGACACAGACACAATAATTGTTTACACCAATATAAAGGTCATTGAAATATCATTTCTTTTGACTGCATAAGGCTTCTGTGCAGTCTGCAAACTTTGTGATATGTCTGTTATTAGGTCAGTTGGCAGTATCTTAATTTTGATTGATTTGATTGAGCTTTAGTTGTGGTCATGACATGTTCTTCTAATCATAATATATAATCTGGCAGCTAGTGATTTTTAGCCTATATTCCCTTACATATAAAATTTGATCTGTATCACAGGGTGCAATGCAACTACTTCTTCAAGACCCAATGAAATCACCCAAGCGAGGATGGAACTGAACCTGGTATCTTCTGCTCACAGTCACAATATCTTAAAAATATGGAATGCTTCATGATTTTGTATGTCATCCTCACATAGGAGCCATGCTAATATTCTCTGTATCGCTTCAATTTTTAGCCTATGTGATGCTCTAGTACAGTGTTTTCCAATCCGGTCCTCGGGGACTCATAGACAGTCCATGTTTTTGCTCCCTCCCAGCTCCCTACCAGACAGTCCATATTTTTATTCCAAGATGCTGGGAGAGAGCAATAACATGGACTGTCTGTGGGTCCCTGAGGACCGGATTGGGAAACTCCGCTCTAGTAGGTAACAAGGCTCAGCTGTGATGCCACACCTCCTCAGAGCCAGACAGCAGGTTTCCTTTTCCAGGGAGGTTTTCGCATCCAACTGGAGCCAAGGCTTGTGTAGGATCTAGTACATCCTCGAAGGCCCCGGGAGTAGAAGAATCCAAAAACAATGGAAAGAGTAGAAAACAAGTTTGCTTCTAAAGGAAGAAAGATTTTAATTTCCCCAGTAAAAACTATTTTCATTTTTGCTCTCACTTTTTCACCCTTTAGAGGTACAGAAGGTAAAATAGGGAGAACCTGCAAAACTCACCAGTTCAATGACAGGTCTGAACACTGACTTTCTAAACAATAAGCAAGCATTTCTGGTGCAGATTAGCATTCTGTGGCGTTCACATCTGGTCCAGTAAGGGTCGCATACAAGATGGCATCTACTCGTCTGCAGCTCCAACCCATACAGGGGTAGAGAATTCAGGTCCGGAAAGTACAAATCCAGACCAAGGTTTTGTTTCAACCAACCAGTTGAGTATGAAGAGTCACAGTCAGAGAGTACTCAGCTGGTTGGCTGAATCAAAACCTTGGTCTGGATTTGTACTTTCTGGACCTAACTTTTCCACCTCTGAACTCATATCACCAGCATGCAACAACAGCAGCCCAGAATGCAGCTGGTTTCAGTCCATTAACCTCCTACTTCATTAGGAAGTGAACAAATGCGGGAGTATCCTGGGTCACAAAGGCACAGAGATTCTGTTAAATGATCTGTGTCTTTTTCTGTGGAAACTTTTACAGTAAGTGAAAAAAATGTAATAACTCTCTCTGGTCCTCTGAGGCTGCGGTGGGGTGGTAGGTCTTTCTGAGTGTACCCTGCTGGCTGTTGTCAGCCTGTGTTTATCTGGAGGGGGGGGGTACAAAAACAGTTTGTAAGAATACTCATTATTCAGCTAATTACACTGAATGAGGCAGGAAACCAAGCCAGTGACCTACGATTTTACAGGGTTAGCATGCAGCCTGCACTCATAATCCACTGCAATGATATTAGTCAATTTGCTTAAACCAAAAGGCACCAAAGTATTAATTTACGGGTGTGCAGACTTATGCAACCAGTTTAATTAAATGATTTATTGTGGTCTTATCCTTTTACATCACAAAAACTTGCATTTAACAGGGGTGTGCACACTTTTCATATCACTGGTTCTCAACCCTTTTTGCATCGCGGCCCAATCTTCACCATGCCAGCTCAGTCGCGACCCTGTATCAAGTACAGGTTTAAATGAACTCTATGATCAAGCAATGCAGTGCACTCTGCAATGTACGGCAATCAATGCCTATAGCACAAATTTGATTGGAGGTGCCAATGAATTTTAAATTAAGCATCTGTGATTCAACGACTTGGACTGGTTCAATGTTCACTAGCTATGTGCTAACCTGTTGTAGACCCAAGACCTGTTTATATAGGTTAATTCTAGGATTAGGGCTGGGAAATCTGTTTATGGATCAGCATAGGAGATTGTTGGTTTTGAAATGCTTACATTTCCAGTTCTGCCTTATGATCTTTTCTGAACCCAAATTTGGGTCGCGACCCACTGGATGAGAATCATTGCTGTATATTATTGCTGAATTTAGATGTTGCTTTGTTATTTTATACTGCGAAATACATCAGTATGATATGTTCTGTTTCTGCAGGATTATGTCGACCAGTCACTCTGTGATACTTAAATACTGCCTTAAATGTTTTGTTAGGTTGGATTTACAGCCCTTTGAGCAGATTATTAATTTCATGCATGCATTGCACTCTGCATTATATTTTTTTTGTCTAGTGTAGTGAAGCCATGTGCCATGATCTATGTTTGAGACCGGCATGCATTCTAGTCCACTCTATTTTTAAAAACAATTCACAAAGGACAGTAGTTGAGAAGTTTTACATTAAATAAATAGACGACAAATGGGTGAACAGATGGAAGTTAAAAAGCGTGTTTATTTGGGCTAAGCAGAGGTGATTTTACAAACCTAATGTTAATCCCTCATGATGCTAGACTATCCCGTTAGCTTGGCAACTAGTATATACTCCTCTGGGGTCTAAGGCCTTCTGAGACACTTTGGAGAAGCCTTGACTTCCTCTGACTTTTCTGTGTATATCAGCAGTAAAAAGCAACGATTCAGTGTGACATGTATTTTTGTTTTTAGTACACGCAGCTACAATAAAATGGTAGCAGTATTTAGCCAAGACTTTTTCTTTTTTTCTTTTTATATTTTCTTTACATTTTCTTTTATTAGAATTGATACAGAACTAATTGGTCAGAATCCTTCAGCTTGAAATTTATTGGGTTGAATAGGGTCTGTTTGCCAAATAGCTCCAAAAGTCCTGTGATTTAAGTAAGGCCATCTTCGCCTTCCCTGTGCCACATTCTGCATGATTAACCACTGAGACATCATGGTACATATGCATTATATGTTATATGGCAATACTATTTACTCTTTCCAGAACATGCTTCACAGCTGAGTGTTGATTATTTTCTCAGGTCGGCTCACGCATTTGTGAAAATTACTGCCCCTCCCCCATGGTGATTCTGA
>JABFEB020000035.1:16672625-16696101 GCA_019775895.2 Stomatorhinus ivindoensis | reverse complement strand
CCCCACCCCAGTCTGACAGCTGATAATGATCCCATGTGAGGTTCCTTTCTGGCTTGTAATCCCACTCTGACGGTCTGCCTGAGTACACACACCAGCCAGCTGTGAATGGGGGAGCGCAGGGGTACAAGACTTCTCCCCAGGGAGAAGAAGCTCACTTGAGATTCAGGGTGCCCCTTTTAAGGTTGTGATCCACAAAAGCAGAAAGGGACTTAGAGTTACAGTTACTTCCTACGGTTGGCCTCTTGCATCGCGGGTTCATAGCTTTAAAAACATAGAAAATAAACAAATGTTCATGCCCGTGGGGGGGCTAAGTCTCTGGGAGCGGCGGGACGAGGGCTACTCTGACTTATGACAGTACAGGTCTTTAAGGGCTTTCAGCTCCTCGATGAGCGTCTTGTTCTGATTCTCCAACACCGCCACGCGGTTCTCCAAACATTTCACATACTCCTTCTTCTTCCGGCGGCACTCTCGGGCAGCCTCCCTGCGACACGGTCGGAAAAGGGGGGCGTTAACGTCGGCCTTCTCCAAACAGGGCAGGTCAGACTGACCTCACAGTCACAGCACACGCACTGCTTAACTTCTCAGTAAAAGCGATTCTGTTTTATTTAAGTTCTAATCCTTAATACACCTTCCCTATGACACTGGGGTCAGTTTGTTGGTGAATCTATACCAGGTTCTCTAAACTTTTTACAATTCATCTGCAAAGTGCCAGTACACACGATTCCTTAAACTCTCACTGTACAGTGGCGAATCTTGCGGATGTATGAGAGCCGGGATTATTTTCTAGTCTTGTACTCCCGTGATTTACTTCAATGTTGAATAATACAGATGTTGGCATGGTAGAAGGGGAAAAGGACATCGTTTTTTAGAAATACGACCACAGGAAATTGCTCAGCTTTGGATGTCAGACAAACAGCCAAGGCTTATTTTCAAACAGGAAGCACTGAGATGGTTATTAAAATGCTCAGTGTAAATATATGTGTAAATGTGTGAAAGAGTCATACAGATCGAGAAAGGCATAAGGAACATGAAGACGGACCAGCAGAGAATCACGGAGGGATAAATTTGACCGGCCGACTGTAAACAAGCATCAGTCTGTAGGCCTTAATGGAGCGCAGGCAGCTATCTAAGGGCTTATCTTCAAGGCGCATCATTGCCTTACCTGTTCTTCATGAGACGCACTTCCCTCTTGCGAGTTGCCTCTTCAGCGCCACCCTGGGCGGGGATGGCGGGGGACGTGGCCATGACCACCCCAGGGGCGATGGTGTTGGTGGGGGCCGTGCGGATCTGATAGGCCTGGACGTCCCCGGAGGCAGCTGACATAGCAGACACAGGAGGTCCGTTTAGAGACGAAAGACATGCTCATTCAATCCATTTCAGTTTAACGCATATCTACAGAGAGACCCCTGTATCGGTGGTCTCTGTTACCTGTGGTTTACCGCGCTCTGAAAATAAAACTGAGAATTCCATAATAAATGGTTCGTAAGTTTCAAACCGTGCGCCAAGCGAGGACAGGCTGTAACACAGTGAAATCCGCCAGGACCACGACTCTTTTCCCTTTGTCACCATTCCCACACTTCCCTGCAAAACTCTCTTCCAGGCTGCCTCTCGTTTTTCCGCTGCCTGCATTCGTTGCTGCGTAATCGCAGTGTGTATGAAGCTCTGCTGTCCCCCGACACAAAATTTTTTTATCCCTCTATTGTCCATTGAGAATTAAGCTTTCATTCCAGAGTACAGTACAGCACAGCGCTGTATAATAATGCACACTGTACTTTATTATCACTGTATTTAATGTTGGTAATGTCTTACTGTGCGTAATTTATCAATTAATCTTTGAACTTACGTATGAACATGAAAATCGCGTTATATGTGGGGGCCGCAGCTGGTTTGCTATTATCTGCAGTTTCAGCATAACGTGGATCGCATCCCCTGGGTATACGGGGGACTTCTGTATATGAATGCGCCCACATTAATATAAATTAAGTAATATAAATAATTAATATAAAGGCGCAAAACCAACATCTAAAAACAAGCCCCCTGGTTCTGCAGCTTAATCTGTAGATATTTGAGGACCTGGGTATGTAGAGTACACCATTTCCACCCACACTCACCCTGAACCACCACCTGGTTGCTGGGCACCAGGATCTGCTGGCCATCTGTGGTCTGTGCGTACTGCAGGATGGTGGTCCCCGGCTGGGCGGCGGCCGTGTTGGTCATGGTCAGGGTCTGCAGGCCCTGAACGCCGTCTGTGCCGTTGTTAGCAAGCTGGATGGCACCGCCCTGCGTGATGGCGACTGCGACAAGATGGGCACTATGTGAGCTGGCAGCGGGACGCCAGTCAGGAGGGTAAGTACAGCACTGGAACCAGCGCAGTGAGACACAGCAGGTCCACGCTGCCCTAAGCGTGTCAATGGGGGCGAGTTGGGTACATACTGTACTGGCCGCTACTGGTCTGGTAGATGGGCGTCGGCACGGTGACCGTTGTGATAGCTGGTGCCGAGTCTTCCTCCAACTTCTCCTCCTCTATCCGCGGGACCCCCGGTGCGTCGGATGACAGGTCATTGAGGATCTTTCTGTGGGAGGGCAAGCGCACCAGAACTGGTTACCATGGCAACAGAGCAGTGCCAGGGATTTCCAACTGCAGATATCTCATACGGAGGCCACCAACCACAACGCTGCCCCCTACTGGTGCATCGGTGCAACTGCTAACATGGTTTTTCCGGGTAACCACCCGTCCAAGAAGAAACCGAGCTCAAACACGATGGTATCGCACTAGACAGCAGCTCGTTATACACTCAGATATGACCTTGAGAACAAGAGAGGCTGGGGGGGGGGTTGTACCTATAAGAGGGGCGTCTGGACAGAATCTCCCTGCGTTTCTGTGAGTCTGTCACGCTATCCACCGACTCCTGGGAGTCCTCGCTCTCCGCAATGGTAGAGATCTGAAAGCCAGGCAAGATACCACCGCCGCTGAATTCACGAGGACATCACTGTCATGAACACAGGAGGAGCGCAGCGTACGAAGAAATACATACATGCACTAAAATGCACCTTAAAAGCCACATGCATCCATCCATCATAAGCATGCATGCGGTACAGCATCAGTGTGCAGACAGTCATAGACCCTGTTTTTTTCTCTCATCCCGCTTGAAACATTCTTCTAAAATCATTTAGTCCTGTACTTTCATACACATCTTGTATCCCAGGCTGGATAAACTTTATCGTAAACCACTGCATCGCTCAGCAGATTTAACTGCGGGGGACAGAACTTAATGCTGTTTAAGAGCCATCTAATATTTCTTCAGGGGGCTGAAATCCCCAAAGGTCAATTCCTAGAATCACCCCTGACAGTGAGTCTGGGGCATTACTGGGCCAGGGACACCCAGGAAGGGACGCCAGGTCCAAATTTTATATTCAAATATAAAATAGAAAATAAAGCGTAAAGAATTATACAACACAAATTCCATATAGCTGGAACAGTCAGGACACGCTCACCTGCACAGTCTGGACCTGCGGCGACTGGATGACGGACGGCTGGGCAGCCTGGATGACCCCGTGCACCTGGACCGTCTGCCCATTCGGCAGCTGCACCAGGGTGACCGTGGGGCCACTGGCCGTCCCATGACCAGCTGCCATGGACACCTGTCCGGGAGAGGGACACAGCTGAAGGCCAGCCAGGGCAAATCCAGCTGTCTCACGGCCAGAGACAGCAGCTCCCGGGCCCATTTCCCGAGTGCATCACAAGAGCCGCTCAACATTTTCTCACATAGCTTTCTCACTTCGCTATTTATTATGAACCGGAGCATATAAGAAGTTAAAGGTTTCAAACTGCTCATCTGCAGTGATGATCCATGCTGCCCTGCTTTTGGACTTCTGACAACTTCCATGGCTGTAGCGCTGCAGGTCCCCCCCCCCTTCCTGAAATCCAGTGCAGCCAGCAGAACAGCGAGGGCGGTGTCTGCCTGCCAGGGCTTACCTGTGCCAGTGTGGCGATCTGGGCCTGGGCTATCTGCTGGCTCTCTGTCTCAGACACTGAAGCTTCGCCACCCTGCTGAGTGTCTGTGGCCGATTCCATGGTCATTTAGTTAGCTGAGGATATAGAGGAGAGAAACTGTGTAAGATGCTCAGCAGAGAGCAAACTGGTGCCGTAGAAACAAACGTGGCAACAGGGGGCCAAATATGTCAAGAAACGGTACCAGTCCTTGCTGGTAGCAGCATTCAAACACCAACAAGCAGATACTAAATAACTTATTAACCGAACTTCAGTTATTTTGCACTAGGCTGGAATAATGAGCCTTCATTCACAAGCAAGAGAAAAATAAATTAAACAAGAAAAAAAGCACGATCATATGTGAACAGCAATGACGTCCTGACCCAATATCAAAGATTGGAATCAGGACTGATCCAGGTATTATTCAATCGATCGGTATCGGCTACCAAAGCCTGATCTTTTTAAACTCCCCTGCCTGCCCAGTTTATGTCAGTGGTGCAGATTGTAAGGCTCCATCGCATGCTGCATTAAACTTGAGGCACACGACTTCAAACTACAAACTATTGAGAAGCGGAGCTGTATGAAAATCTGTGAAACTGGAAACTCTAAGTAAACCAACAGCTACCTGCAGCGCCATCATTTCAAATGGAGGTAGCAGAAGGACGTCATTTAATACGACTAATCTAATCAGAACTTGCTGAAATCTCGTAAGGAAGAATGCCGGCAAATCAGGAGGCTCACTCAGATGAAGGATTTACCAGAGCCTATTGTATGTGTTCACTGTGAGCAGCCAGGAGTAATGAGTGAGACGCCATTTTGTTTTGCTTAAGTTTTCTCACTCTTTTGAAGCCTGTCAGGGAGATAACAAAAGTGCACAAAACTTACTTTTCTTTCTGTTTGGGTCAGATAAAGAAGTATCTTATCTTTTCCTAATTAGATTAGTGTTTTATTTTGGCCTGGTCGGCTCCTGAACTTATTCCCTCTGCTAATAAAATCACAAGCACAAAGTAGTGGGCTCGCTCCACTTTTTGCTGTGCCTGACTTTAGACCAGGACATAACATTACATATATTTAAATATTTAATAAAAGATTGGATCGAGACTCTGAATCAACATATGCAAATATTGAATAGGCCGGAGAAACAAAGTGGATCAGGACAACCCAATTGAAAATTTTATTTTTTAAAAATAAAATCCCACAAACGGATGAGTCCATTAAGAGTGAGGAGCCGATAACAAGCCTTTCTGTCATCGATAAATGGTCCACAGCCGTGAGAAGATTCCACGGCTGTATGGCACACCGCAAAGATTCTTCTTCACACAGAGCCACTTCTAGATGCCACGTCCAGCACCTGAGCACCATCTATCACCAGAAGGCTCATGTCCCAGAGGTCTGGTCTGTTATAAACATGTACAGTGCTGTGATGGGGACCCAGCAGTGCTCGGAGTGTAACGTAGCTGAGCCTGCTCACTTATCTAATCATAGCCAGAAGAGTCAGAAATATCTCAAAGCACTTCCCGTCACTGCTTACTTTAGCAGGGGCTGGTGTGCCAGTACAATCATGAGACCAGTAATCATCTGAAAATGACCCCTCAATTAAAGGAATCAGAGCCTCCCTTAACATAGACGATAACAATTTGTAGGAAAATTCATTTTTGACTTGTGTTTCCTTTAACCACCTAAGGCCAAAGTCCAGAGCTGAAATTTGCCTGCAGTATGGTGTGACATGGTTGGACATCAAAATACTTTTCATGAACAGACTCTGCATGGACCAGCTGCTGCTTGTCCTTGGAAAATTATTAACAGTGTGCAGCTGCAAGTTTATACAGCGTAATGTCACATGCCTACGTAAATCACAGCTTGATGACATTTGAGCCTTCACATTATTAAACGGCAAGAATTACAGACTGAATTCAAGTTCTACAGCCGGAGGCATGTGAATGGATTTAAAGAAAACTTGCTCACTCTCTCACTGTTTCAAACAAGTTGCAAGTTGCCACTGATGTATGATAGTGTCACTCTAACCCTATTCCCTTCATTTCAGAAGAAAGTTCTTGCTTAGTTAGTTTCCAGCTACAGAATGTATGGCTATTATCTGTGCTTGAACCAAATTCACATTAGGGAACGGGAAGTACTTAAAAGGAATATATCTGACTGCAATTTTTCCCAAAGTGAAGGTGACTCCCACAAAGATGCCTTTAGACTGAACACATACATACATGTTGACGGTGTATGTGAACATGAACACGCTGTTCTGATTTTGTAAGAAGTGACCCATTTCCACAACAGGACTGTAAACTTGCATAGCCGCGTCTGCACACTCACATACACACAGCACTGATTTGCTGGTATGGACAGGGTATGTGCAGATTCACTCACACACACACACACAACATGGACTCAGAAAATAGGCTTTAAACATGTCTTTATGCTGTTGAGTTTAATAATAATAAAAAAAACTCCATCTATTGCCATGGAGACCAGCTGCTTCCAACATAGAAAGGTGTGCCGATTTGGCCCCAATCCTCTACAGCAATGCTGAACCTGAGTCAGTCCCCACAGGCCTTGTCCTGCCCTCTGCGTTGCTCACTTGTAAAGCCAGAGCTCGAGCTGCTCTGTGTCATTATGCCTGATCTCCAGGCCAAGGTGGCAGGCCCAGAAGACACTTTTATCCAGTATCTGCACTGTAGGGAACACACTGATGGCCACAGGCCCACAGATCAGGGACACCAAGTTTGCTTCCGTGGAAAATAACGGCAGAGAGCAGCATCCATGAGACTGTGCCAGGCAGATTCATGGTGGAGGTGGCAGGTTGTCGGTCCTGCAGATTGCCGCAATACAGCGACACCACAAGCCTATTTATGTTTCAGAAACACCACTTCGCTGAATCCCATCCTCAAATGTGCAAGATTCCTTATGAATAATACCACTAAATATACCAATACAATTGTTATATTTTCTGCATTAAAGTCTTTATGCATAGAGTCGTGATTATACATCTACCTAAATCAGTCCAGTCGAAGTATTTTAAATTTCATAACTATACTCAGTGCTTCGTGCTGCTTCCACCACACGCCATACACCATGTGCCCATTTGTTAAAACGCGTGGGACACCTACAGACATCCCAGAAACCGCCTTTTACCGCCGCCAATGAAGGACAGAGGAACGGGCCGTGCGGAGCCCCGCGGACGCGTCCACGCCGGAATGGGCGCGCTTGAGGGCGGACCGAGCAGCCATGCAGCCGCGCCGGACAGAAAAAGTCACGGTACGTGAGCAAGCCGCCGAACAAACGCTCACCCCCGGAGACCTCCCCATGGGAGCGCTCTCCGCGGCTGCCGACCCGCTCCCTGTCCGTCCGCCCTTCCACTCCCTTTCCTTTCCTGCTGCCCGGGCGCCGGGCGCTCATCCACCCTTCCATTTTCTTCCCTTCCCTCGCTTTCCCTACCCACGCTGCCTGGCTCCTCCGGACCCCCGGGCGCCTTTCCCACTCCCGCGAACCCGGCCGTACGCAGCCCAACGCCGCCATGATCTCTTTGTTTCGTCCAAACCGATAGCAGCACTGCGCCTTTTTCGGGCCAGACCCACCGCCTATTACCCCCGACCGCCTCTCCTCTCTTACCGATACAGTCTCCCTCCGTCACTCTCGGGCCCTCGGAGCTCCACTTTTATTCAGGCCGACACGTAAGAGGCCGCGTCAGGCAACACCTCCGTCGCGTCACCGAGAACAACAACGCGGAGAGCTAGGGAAGGGAACATCAGCTCAAGCGGCTCTGCCGGGAATCGCCGAGGCGAGAACGGAATATTACGAAATCTTGACGGAGAAGGACGAACTGCAACGAAGGGCGGCGGAAATTGGCGGTACTGAACTGTTGATGGCGCTCTCCGTGCCAGTAGGCGGCAGCATTATCTGTCGAATTGCCATGTCTATATGTTGCCAGTATTTTGGAAGAAGAAGAAGAACAAGGCACATAGAGACGACGACGCCGACGACGATGGTTGTCGTGTAGTTACACGAACCCTTATAGGGACCATCAAAATGCATGTTAAATATGAAATGCATGGTGCATGAAATATTTGTATTTAAGTCAATTTAGTAGCGTTTTTAAATGTGAGGTAGGTAGTAGGTATTCTGTTGGAAGCTGTACGAGGATTTGCATGGTACGGTGATAATGGAGTGGTAGTTCAGCTTTGTCTGTATACGGTCGTGTACAGCTTTACCTATATATAAATCTGATTAACAGCGGAGAGGCTGCAGAATGCATTTTACGCTTTCACTTTACGCGATGAATTGGGTTGACTGAGGATTTGTGTGGGTGACAAATGAGTGCAGGTGACAAAGTATATAATATAAAATACTAAAAAAATTTAGACAACGAACAAGGATTATATCGCTTGCTTCCTTCATCCTGTAGTGCTCACAAGACAAAAATGACATCAATAAATTACACTGATAAGCTGAAACTTGTTGCAGGTGAATAATTCCCCGGATTAGTTCTGATTATGTATACCATTGCTAAAAGGTAAAAAATATAATAATGTGCCTATTGTCACCTTTAGCTATTAATATGCATGTTAACACATTCAGCTAATTATCAAAATGAGGGTGAGGATCTGTGTTTTAGAGCAGACTGCATTGCACCCGTCTGTGCGTTGGTTTCAGTTGCAAGTGACACGCACCCCTAAGCCAGTCAGTTGTATTGCCACTACAGATCGAGAGATGGATTAGTGAAGGTCACCTCACTGAAAACGGGACCCAGTGGTTAGGTCACGGTGCACCTACCTTTGCAGGCAGAGGTCTACTAAGCAGTGGTATCTAAGTATATACACGTTGGCTTTAATGGCCCTGTTTTATGCGCATTAGTGGTCGCTCTGTAGTTAGATGAGTGCAAAAACAGTGTAAATCCTTGCCTTGGCTGTTCCTGTCTCCAGAGCTCAACCCAGTCAAACATTCTGGAGCTGCACACAGGAGAAGTGAAGAGGGGTATTACATCTCCTCGGTATAGTTCCGGGCACTTCTAGAATCCGTACTTAGGTACATTGATACTGTTCTAACCCCAATAGTCTATCACTGGTGTTCCATCAAAAACTAGTAGCTATTAGTATCTAGGAGACTTGAAAAACAATCAATCCTTTAACACTACTGGGGTCAAGGTGAAAGTTTTACTGCCATGAAATGTGAGAAATACCACTTGCTGACTGTAATGTTTTACCTTGTTTTAACGTGCTCGTTGTAGACAAAATCCCCTATGTGTCAGCAGTGTTATTTACATTCTGAGCAGAAGGGGGCAGCATCTCGTTGCTATTAAGTGCAAGGTGATTGAAGAAGAATCGGCCATGCGGTGTATTTGTAGCATTTCGGAAGCTATCATTTTATATATATATATATATATATATATATATATATTTCTCCAGATGCCATTCACATATTTTATTTATTTTGTCATGTTTTACAGTCACAGGCCATAAAGCTGCCTTTTATTGTGACATGAACCCCAGAGTCTCACCAAGTGTCCCTGTAAAGTTTATGGGGAGCTAAGGATGTGTAACTGCAAACAATCGAGAGCAGTATCCAAGATTAACCATATTGGGAAATGTGCGCACACACACCCTGACAGGCTTAATCTCATCACATTACTCAAGACCGGTGGTAGGCCTCATCTTTGATTCATCCTTATGCCGGTTACTTGTGGTGCTGAGTTTATTTCCGTTATTAGCAGACTCATGACCCCGGACATGGTTTTTCAGTGTGCATGTGCATGTTTTCTTAAAGCAGTCTGGGCTTGTGTGAGCATTTTTGTAGTTATTACATTGTGGGGACCAGATTGGATAGGGGTTAATGTTGTAATAGTTGGGATTAGGGTTATGCCCATAGAAATCAATGGAGAGTTCCCATACAGATATGAATACGTGGATTCTCTCTCTCATTCTCTCTTTCTGTGTGTGTGTGCGGGCGTGGTGTGTGTCCGTGTGTTTACGGGGTGTGTGTGTGGTGTGTGTCTGTCTGTCTTTGCGTGGTGTGTGTCTGTCTGTGTGTGTGTGTGTATTGCTGACCTTGAAGAGGAGGGCACTGACTCGGAGTGTGACCTGTCCCTGCACTTCCTGGAGCTCTCGCACTCACAATGCCAGCCAGCAGCCCTCCTTCCCCCTGCAGTCCTCATCTGGCTGCCCTGGTCCCGCAGTACTGAAGCACACCGGAGGGATCTCCTACAGCTCCAGCTCTCAACAAGCCCAGAGAAATGATAAGGTACCTTCCTGAAGCTTGCTGCCTTTTCACGACATAATGAGGATCAGAGCATCTGCAGCAAGGTACCACTGTTCCCCATAAGTAAAATAAATACTCTTTTTACAGTAGCACTACCTTCATTTCTTAAACAAGCAGTGTTTTCACTGGTTTACTATTTATCATAAAACTTTTATTTTATTTGCTCATAGATTTATGATGACCCTCCCTTACTGTCTCTGTCTATAGATGTTTTCTGGTTATAAATTTCATGGAATTCTTATTCTTAGCAGCTCTAAGAACATACCACAAGAGCTTGAGCTAGCTAGAATGCCTGGTGGACTTGCCGTTTTCTAACTCAGATGCTGCAAGAATACAGTGCGTAAGTTGTAGTAGGGCACTGGGGACGAGGCGCCTCACAATTCTGATTAGCACATAGCTGGCGCCGGCAGACGGGCTGCCATTGCAAGTGCGGTGTGCCATGCTGCCGCAAACCTCTGTGTGGGGTAAGCAGAAAGCAGGTCTGCCTGCTGCCACATTTCCTCTGCCCTGGCATATTTACTCTGTTCACTGTTTGACTTGGCAGGAGTCTCCTCTCTTTTTCTAGCCTGAATTGTTTGTCTGGGTCATGCGACGACACCAAAAGACACACGCACTCCGTAAAATATAATAAGTTCAATCAGCTGGTGAGAATGCACGCTTACAGTAAGCGAAGTCACACACTAAGTAATATGACCCTAACACCGCTCTGCAATTTTTACATTTCGTATCTGTGACGCTGTTACTGTCATGATCCGCCCGCCCGTCCGAGCCTCGTGTGTGCCACGCCCCCTCATTACCTCGTGTCTGATCCTGATCGTGGCCACCTGTTGTTGATTGATTCTTACGTGTATTTAGTCAGCGTCTGTGTCTGCCTTCCCCAGATCAGTCATTGATGTTAGCGTGATGTTATGTAAGGTTAGTTGACGTTCGTGTGCCGATGGTGTCCTGTCCTGCGTATTCCCAGATTAAACCCTGTTTCTGCCCCGTATTCCTGTTTGCCTGCTCTGTCCACCTGCTCTACGCTGCCGACTCGCCACCGGACGTGACAGTTACCATGGAGTAACACGCAAAATACACATAGCCCCTGACATGCAAAAATAGAATGAAATCAAAAGAAAAATGAGTCATGCTTAGTCTGAGCTGAACCTCAGAAAAAATTAAATGTCCACCAGGGATCTGAACCCGAGTAACTTCTATAAAATATAAAAATTGGCACCTAAAGGTCTTACGACCTCAAATTATTGTCTTCTGTGTTATTTTGACGGCATTTGTTTATATTCTTTATTGAACACGGAGGTAATATTCATGTTGAAAACAAACAAAAATGTGTTTATCGAAAGTATGTTTAGCAATGAAATTTACGCACAATACTGCGTAAACTGAAAATATTGTTGGGATGGGTTATTTTAGGGCAGACGGGACTGCTAGATTGATGCTTTTGCGTTTATAGTGGAGTACCACTCTGGCAAACTAAGCAGCTGAGACTACATTGAGCTTCGAATCTGTACGGATGCCCAGTAGTCTATATAAAAACACTAGTTTAACACCAGTGAGGTCCCACTTGTATGTTGCTTTGGACAGAAGCATCTGTCAAATAAATAAATGTAAACATAAAGATTCTGCAGTTAATAATGGTCTGTTTTGTATGTTCATGTTAGAACTTGTAAATAGGAACAAAAGTGACAGGATTAATGCAGGGACACCAAGACGCTGGCAGCACGTGGATGTGACTGTAATGGAACCTTGGTGGAGAGCAGATGTGGAATTTGCCACAACAATTAGACTTTAATGAGCGTTGGTCAGCCTGACATATTCACAGTAATTGGATATTTAAAATCCCATTTCTGCTCCGTACTGAACGTAAAGGAATACCTTAGAGTCAACAATAAGCACAGAAGATAATTGACCTTCAAGGATGATCGCAGGAGTTTCCTGGAAAATTCTATTTAGTATGAAATATAGTGAAAAGAAGATGATGTCATGCAAATGAAATAATTAGTTGAGCTTTTTCCATATTGCAATGAACCTTACTTATGATCACATTTCTGATAATCCTTCAAGGCCAGAAGGACTATTTACAATTCACGATCTAGTTGACTATGGATTAAACAATGAAAGGGGCACTCTACTGAAAAATCACCATATTCCTCAGAAGGAAACTCTCAATTATGGATTAAGCAATGAAAGGAGCGCTCTACTGAAAAATCATGTGAACCTTTTGAATCACAGTCTACTCCTTGTTCCTTTTTGAATTTCTGTTTTAAAAATGTTGCTCATGTATAATGCTGTGGGTGTCTGATCTGCAGAAGATTAGATGGAGATTTCTAGGATTTGTTTCAAATTTCCATGTGTCTGGACATCAGCCGCTGGGACAGTAGCACCTCCTATCTGCTGCACATAGCCGATGAACCCGGGAGCCAAGAATGATCTTCTGCATGTAATAACCAGTTTGTCTATTGAGTCCTGAAGTTTGCCTCCTTTCCACAAATGTCGTTTCCTCAAACAATAGCAGTGGAGGAGCTTGGATTTGAATGTTATTCCAGGAAGCTGCGATGAGGCAACCAAACACACCATGGTGGGTATGAACACCGAGACCAGTCACTGAAACAAAATACGTGGCAGGTCCCTTTAGTGAGGTCATGTGTCAAACGGCACGGCACGTGTCCTGGCCTTGTACAAAGAGCCAGCAAAGACAAAAGGAACATGAGGAAGGAAACGAGAGAATCAGAGGCGAAAATTTCAGGTTCAGATCTTGTTGATTTTAAAAGTCATAGTCACAGAGTACCGAATGGTTTGGTTGAAATTTGTCTGGACTTTTACTCTCTGTACCTGAATTATCTACCTCTGGACAGAATATAAAAGCAGCACTAGAACCTGGATTCAGAATGACTCAGGCATCAAGTATAAAAGTACAGCCAGCTCCATGTTTCAGCTTCCAGTTAGATTCCTCCTCAGGTACAATAAGTCTCATCTGCTCAGTTTCAAAGTAGGTTTGGTTCTGGGGGCACATTTTTACACGGAGAACATCCTGCATGTGCATCATATCAGTTCCTTTGTGGACGGGTGTGTGCTGCCCATGGGTCAGCGGTTCAGTCGCTGGTAGGCGTGTTTTGGCATGTTGTTAGATCAACCAAGGGATCCAGCTGGGTTCCTTGGCAATAGGCAATGGTAGGATCTTGAAGAAATAAGACAGTGAGGAAGATGGAGAGCTTGGACTATCATTTTCCCTCTACTCGTTATTGTTTTTTTTTCTTTTGCACACAGCTTGTGGGAGTTTTACAGAAAAACATTCTTAGGGCAGAAGGAAAAACCAATCAGATTGTAGGGGAGGTGGGTCTAAGCACCTTGAGGAGGCGGTACCAAGATATCTTATTGGTTGGTCTTGCCTTCTCTAGTTGCTTGGACTAACCTTCTTTACAATCTGATTGGTCACCTTTCTGATCCAGTCATTCTTCCTTCTGTCCTCAGAGCATTATTGTGTAAGTAAAACTCACATGAGCTTTCACACCAGCATACAATGTGAATGGTTTTCCATGATGGAAAACTTGACTAAAATGGAGAGCCAATAATTACAATCTCATTTTATGGAGGAGGATACCAAAACGTATACAAGTGCAAACTAACCATCGGGAAGTTCAGGAATTTTCCGGTGGGCTGGTCTTTCTTTCGCAACTTTGGTCAATCTCAGTGGGTGAATCTCAATACCAAGAATGTAAAGAACAAACTTGTGGTCTTGAGAATACCAGTCTTGCTAACTTGACTTCCAAGAACGAACTTGAGGCCCAATGAATTATGGGATTGGTCCCGTTCCGCGATGATGCAACCAAAGAATCCTTGATATTAGTGGGTCACAGACGTCATCTGTGCATTTTTACTGCCCTCTGTACTTGTATTCTTAGTATTAGAACTGGTCTTCTGCAATTAAAGATGACGTAAAACAGGTACGTGAGAACGCAAGTGCGGTCAAGTACGCGTCTTGAGATTCACCCAGCGGGTTTCCATGTTGATTACAGGAGATGATTTACTGATTATTGGTGGCCAACCAGTTGATCGCAGTTGCCCCCCACCCCAGTCAGTGGCAAAAAATATGGAGGGGGACCCCCTACCTGGTCAGCAGGAATATCCCCGGGGCTGCGCTTTGTTGCCAGCTCCCCCCGGCACTTACATGTGAGTGGGTAAGGAGAGGAGATTCATTATATGACCAACACAAGCCTGGCTATGCCATATCTAGGATTTAATTCACACAGGCTGGAGCTGTTCATCTTGCACAAGTTTCCTTCTTACGGCAGCAGGCTGTGGGTTAAGTCTGGGATGCCGCACTGAAGCTCTGTTCATCTGTTAATCTCCATTCAGATGTCATCTGCGGATTCACCCTGGATCAGCGGAGGTCATGGTAATTAGCAGATTTTACACTCCTCTGCCAACAAAGAACCAGCTCTGTGCTTCTTATGTTGTGTCAGCAGGGCACTGGATGTGTTAATCGCTGCCTCTCACCCAGCAAAGCGACCAATCATGGGGCCTTGTGAGCTTCCAGCAGAGAAGGTCATAGGCAGGAATATTATGAATGACAGAGGTGTCTGTTGTCATTTAGGTCAGTCCTTGGGGAATGCCATCATCCGATTGGCTGAGGAGACTCGAATGATTACTTCAATTCCCTAATCCTGAACAACCAACAGCTACTATGTCCCGCCACATCAAGGGTTCCCAGCACAAAACTGGATTTGATGGGGCTGCCTCTGCATTCTCATCAAATCTCTGAATTTTCTTTCAATGAGAAGCCCTCACACAAGCAGTCTCATGTCTAGTTGGGGTTATACAACACCCTAGCTTACTACACACATTTGGGAGACTTTGCAGTCAGCGAATGCAATTATCTCTTGAGGACACAGGCAGTTAAAAGACACAAAGAACCGCAGGTGGCATCTTGGGACAGAATGTCCCAAAAAGCTGAGGCCAGTTCTTTCTGAAGATCAGTGCCAAGACCCCCCCACAACACCCATCCTCCACGAGTGTCATGCCGTTGTGAAATATGGATTAATTTTCTGGCTAAATGCATGGCAGTAGTGACACTGAAAGGCAGCTTTCTATATAAAATTAAGTGGTGTTTTTTTTTCTTTTGCATTCATTCCATCCATTTTTTCAAGGACTGTGGTCTGCCCTGATTCACAGGACCCTCTGTAGGAGTAGAGTTCGTTCGGTAAGCCTCTTTATAGGTCCCCGTGAAATCATGATGCGTTAGGTTGTCTTCTGTTCAGACGCAACAAAAGATTACAGCAATCAGAGTTACAATGGGAGCAACAAGCTCCCAGAAGCCTTAAAGCAGAAGCTCCTGTTGTTCTTGGATTACCACCCACGGCCGCTACTGCTGTTAATTAGCCCTTCTTCAGCATGCCGTGTCCTTGGCATTGTGCTGCAGCTCCGAGCCTGTCAATGAAGCTCCAGGTGCTCCAACAAGGCAATTAAGAGACAATTAAGCCTCCATACATCTCCTGACTCCCAGAACAAGATTGCTGGTCACTGTCTAATTGCTTCCTTGTCTCCGCTGTCCTCAAGGGAGAGGTAGTCTGACTTTCAAGGCTGAAATTGTTCAAAAACCTTGTAACCATGACCACAGTTCTTACTCTGCTGGATATTCTTCAACAAATATAGTCCTATGGCAGCAGGAAACATGACAGTTAAAACCCTTGATGGACCTGGTTTTACGTCTTATCCAGCCGAGTCCCACCTCCAGTATGACCACCTTGAAGTGCTCAACAAAGTTTTAGCAGCTTTACAAGTCAGTTAAACAAATTAAGAATAATACCACAGTTGGGGAAAAAGCAGTTCACTATTTTAACAGTTAGATTAAAACGAAGACAAAGAGGGACTCAGAGCAACATTTCTCAACCCAGTCTTGGGTACCCCCCCTAGGACCGGTGTAAGAAACACTGACCTAGAGGGTTAAGAGAAAGATACGAGAGACTGTCATTGCAAAACAAATAACATTGAAACAAGCAGAGGCAGCATTGTATATAAAGGTGATACTCTGCATAGCAGAGGTGAGCGTAAAGAAGGGAAATGAGTATAAAAGAACTTAATAGAATAAATAAAATGAAATGACAGTTTAAAAACTATATAACTATATAACATGTATACACAGGCAATTGTATCGTATGTGCAAAAACAGCATTCACAGTCAAGAAAAGAACTCTTTGGACCTAAGCCTGGCTGGATTTTCCTGTCACCCCAAATGTGTTAATTAGTAATCATATCAGCCAGACATACAGCTTTTTCAAGGGTTCAATATGGAGGTGAGGGGCGTAGATGTTCCAGATAACAGTCTCTGCTGAGCACATGATGAAAGAAGCCGACTCTATGCTGGCTGGCGGGGTTAAAGACCCCTCACCTTCCACTCGGGTGTGATACTGTGTTTTGCCCATATCACTGAGCTCCCCGGGCCAATCTCGGGACTTTCCTGCGACGGTGTGAAGCACTTGACGGCACATTTCGCTTCCCAGCGGTGCGTTCTCTGGTGAAGGGATAAAGTTAGTCAGACGATGAGTCATTTTGGGACGCAGCAGCTTCTCCCAAAGACATCTGGAAGGAGTTGAGGGAGAAAAGAAAGATCAGGCCAACTGTCATAGCAGCATAGGTGGGTGATGATGACATTCAGTCGGTGCGACTTGCTGCCAGTTTGTCAGACATGAGCAGATACATAGGACAATTGAACAAAGTCCTTCCCTTTCTATTGGTTGCATCATGTGCGAATCCTCAGCCCTCATGCTGCCGCACCAATCAGCACCCAGCATTCTTCACATGGTCTGCTGATTCTTAACTCCTTGAACAGTGACCACACCTGAGATAATGAACTTGGACGGGAGCAGAAGCAGGACAGCTCACTGGTCAACTTTTCATTGGAAGAGTCTGTAATGCGGTTTTTAATGTGAAAGAAATTGGTGTTATTATCAGTGATAAGTAGCTCCTGTATGTTCTTCCTGAAATGTACCTTTGAACAAACTTAGCATTTCTGCCAAACCCGTATCTTTCAATTCATCTGGAAAATATGAAGTCATGCAGGAGAACATCTGTGAAACAGAAAGTAGGAACCTAATGAAACGGCATTTGGAGTATAAGCTGTGATTCTGCTGCTCCATCTTAGTTTTGGGTAAAAGAAAAATCGATATTAAAATGATCAATGTGATGTTTCAACTGGCTTTGATAGGTTTGAACAAGGGATTACCATATTTTCCACTGCAAATATGAAGTTCCTGTCTAAGCATTTTCATATCCAATTCAGGCTCAGTTGGAGGTGATTGCGAGAGGACAGGCTCTGGTCTAGCTACCCCGTGTCGCTCCATTTGCCTTTCATTGGATTTATAAAGCAGAGACATGCGAATGTCCTGCAGCAGCAAACTCGCGATAACACAAATATTACAGGGGTCACGACCCAAAGTCTGGATACAGGTCTAAAAAATTAGCCTTCATAAAGATGAAATCTGTGATGGAACATCTACATGAGCCGATCAGTCATGCCAGGTCTTCTACCCCCCTGGCTTCTGAAACCAGCTGTTCAACATTGTTGGAAACAGGGAACCGGGGGACTTTGGATACTGACTGGATGGGCAGCCAGGAAGAGGTAAAACAGAAGGCCGACTCATTAGCAGAGGTCTGGAAAACCCCAAACCAGGAGTATAAGGGGGCAAGAACAAATGCAGAAACATTAAAACCCCAGAGACATGCCAGTGGATACGACAGGACACCAGTGGACAGGACAGGACGCCAGTGGACAGGACAGGACAGGATGCCAGTGGACAGGACAGGACGCCTGTGGACAGGACAAGATGCCAGTGGACAGGACAGGATACCAGTGGACAGGACAGGACGCCAGTGGACAGGACAGGATGCCAGTAGGCAGGACGCCAGCAGCACAACAGCTCAGCTGTAGAATGGTGGCCACCTGGGATCCTGAAGACCAGCTAGAAGCCAAGGAACTAATGCTGATCAACAGGAACCATAAACCCCAGGAGCTACCCACACCACCAAGGCAGTACCTGCTGACTACTGACCATCACAAAAGGGAAAACAGACCTACACTGACAGCCCCAAAAAATACAAACGTTTGGCGAGGTTACAACTGAGCCCGGGCTCGCAGAATACTGCCGACAATGAGCAGCGACGACTGGTCTCTCCCTAAGTAAGGTTGGCCTCTAACTGACCCCAGACCAGGTGCAATTAACCAATTAGTAAAGCGGGGGGGTGTGACAGCAGGATGCAAGTTATTGACCATAAAGAGTGTTAATTTTGACCTAATCCAAAAATCAAACCATTAGCTAAAAATCAAATTTTTTATGCAAAAGGTAATAAAACAAGAGAATAAAACAATATCAATGTAAACAAACAAAGTTTTAAGAAAGCAAATGCCTTTTGTTTAGTTGGAGCAAAACAGCATCATTTACTATTTCTCAACAGTGGTGCAATTAATTAATGTTTCATCATTATTTTTTTTATCTCAGTACTGCTAATTAGCTGGATACGGGTTCCATTCTTGCACAACAAAGTACAGACTGATTATATTCCATTCACACATTACCAGGACCTGCACGTGAGGTCAGCTCACAGGGATCAGCAGTCTATCCTGAGGGCTGTGGCACACTCCTGCAGGACACCTCCACCATGCGTGACTAGTTCCCAAACACTTATGCTCTCACACACACACACGCCCCTTTGCGCCCTGGGTCTGAACAACATGGAGCTGTTCGCTGGAACCCAGTTTACGTCCTGGAGTATTTGGAATTTTAGTGACATGTTTTTCCATTTGAAAAATTTCCAAGTGTAAGTAAAATAAAGTCTTAGAGTGCCGGGCGTGTTGGCCGTGTTGAGAGATGGGGTGAAAAGGCATATGATGTGGTGAATGTGACTCTGAGGGTCTATGTTGACTCACTGGAGGCCTCTCAAGACACTCAGCCAACCCGTTCTGGCCCCATATCTGCCTCACACCTGCTGGAAATGGGCCGACATGAAAGACAAGACAAAAGAGAAAATAGCCACCAGTATATTTCTCTTTATACCTGTGTCCCTGGCACCAGCTGACGAGAAACACTGTGACTGCAAGAGTTTCCTCCACCTTTCCGGCAGACAAAGCAATCTTGGCATGAGACTGGCTTTGTGAATTGTGCATTTTGAACGGCCGCGTGTGCAATTTGCATCGATTTCACGGCGACCGTACATCAGAGGGGACTCTGTGTATGACAGACATGCTCTGCTTTTTCCTGGAAACACCAGGCGACTGAGTCTTTGGTGAAAAGCTTTGATCTGGCCACAGGGTCCACGTTTCAAATGGGGGGGGGGGCAGACAAGTGGCAGTGACCCCTGGGGATCAAGCAGCCTGAGACACAGCTGGTGATATACCATTGGCAGCTGCTGAGTGGGTGTAAAAAAAAAATAAAATAAAGAGTGTAATTAGCGGAGTAGGCTGACTGAGACACCAGGGACACCAGGAGTAGCTCTGGGTCCAGAATCCGTCCGCTGATCTCTGGCTTCCTCTGAAGGTGGAAAATAGATAAGGAGCATTTGGAAGAGAGGGGCAGGGATGTATGAAAGCATGTGGGAGCAGGAGGCAGATGGCCTTCGACTATGATAGAGCCGCCAATTTTAGCACCAAAACTAAAGTCGTGTGGGTGAGAATTAGTTGAATAGAAGCCTGGCTTGACCTGTGAAAACAGCCCTGGCTCCATAGAATAGTTACTTCTAAGAAAGGGATGTGCTGGAGCCCTTTAAAACCACTCCCTGTTCCGATCTCTGCCCTCCGCACTATCAATGAATCTGAGTTAATGCCGCTCAGCAACAAATAGTGACAACACCAGACCAAAATCTGTGCTGAATGACCCTGCTGACAATAATGATGTAGCTGAAAGTGCTTCACGTATATACAGTAATTTAAATAGACAAAGACGGAAAAGCTACACAACTAAGGTACATGTCAAAGGGAGTGTGTAAAGAAGGAATGAGAATCTAAGATAAATAAGCAATTATAAATAAGCAATACATAAGCAAATAAATGTAGTAAAATGTGAAATAATGAGCAAAATAAAATTAATAAAAAGGATTACAATAAACAAAGTGAAAACATAATGGAATAGTCACAAATTTATCTGATTCAAGCTATGCTAAAGTTCAGATGGACAGCCAAGTCAATGAAGTCAGGGCTTCCCATCCAGTGCCACCCAGCTGCGATATTACATTATGCTATTACAGTACTGATTGTTAGCAAACATAAAGACATTAAGACAGAGAGCCACTTAGACCACTTAGTTTTATATTTTGTTATCAGTGAGGTACTTCAGGTTAAGTAGTTAGTAACAGCAGGCAACTGCTAGCTTTTCAGCTGATGAACCGTAGGTCTCTTCATAGTGCTGCGAGAACAGACAGACAGATGATGTATGCGATCCAGTAATTATGTATGTGTGTGGAGAAGGATCTGCAAGTGGGCAGATGGTGAAGCGCTCACCGAGAGGCCGGCTTTTGGACAGTAGAGGGTCAAACCCTCTCCCTTCCTCTTATTCTCTAGAACTCCTGGGGCAGGAAGTCACCCCTGAGCATTGGGGCGCGTGTCTCTGAGTCGGAGAAGGGATATACATACCAGTGACAGGCTGCCGGAGTGAATCATCATGGTAGCGCAGGTCCGATTGTCTTTGTGTCGGTCATGTATGAAACATAGATGAGAAACAGAATGGAGGTCAAAGTGTGGGAATGGTGGGGGCAAAGACTAATAGAAGATGTACGTGTCCCTTTCTCTTGGTGTGCAGTGAAGGGGGTGCACTTACTGTGTCATTTACTGCTAGGAGACCCCACGCTCCCCTCCTTACTGGACCCACAGAGCACAGTGTCTTTTCTTGAGTTTTTTTCCTCTTCTGTTGTTCACTTCAAAGTGGTCTTACCTTCTGCTTTATTATTATCCATCTGTTTACTGTACAGGCTTCATGTAAAAATATTTACACACCGAGACTAAAATAGGATGCGCGGAATCAGCAGAACTGGCTCCGTCTTCACGTGTTTTATATCCAAGTGTGTAATGGCAGAATGTCGTTCTGGTAACCGCACCCCCATCAGCTGTGATTTAACATTGTCTCGGCGTCTTTGCGGGACCACTGACTGAAGGGCTTCTGTGTGCTAACAAGCTCTTTTTGGTGTCCTGGCCGCTGATGATGGGGCCACATGGAATGCAGGCTGACTCAGGGGGGTCATAAACTCCCAGGAAATGCAAGTCCTCTGTTTTTGTTTAAATCCCAGATTAGCATTTGCTGCATTTAGCAAACTCAAAGCAACATGCAGGTTTTAAAAAAAAAATTTTTTTAGTTTTTTTGAGAGTGCTGAGTCTTGCGGTCTCTAGCGTGGTCGGAGTTAGGGGCCCTGCTTGGGGGCATGATGCTGAAACCATCCTGCTGACCATGGGATTTGACCCGACAACATCCTGTCGTGAGAATCCTAACCCAGTGAAGCACACCCTGCCCCACTCTGTTTCAATGTTTACTAAATTTAAAACAAAGGAGATTTACGCATGTGTTTTGGTGCTTTTATTAACTTTCAGGTCTAAATGTTAATGGCGAGAGTTAGGGAAAATGATGCGGCAGTTTTCAATTACAGTTATGGGGCTGAATAGCACTACAGTAAAATTACCTATTCATCTGATCCAGTGACGGAGAGATAATTGAATCTTTCTAGTGATTTATTTCAATCAGCACAATGAGTTTATTAAAATTATCCGACCCAACGAGGACAAGGCACACAATTACCGTGATGAGTTTTGTGAATATATGATGTACTGTTATACTGTGTCTTAGGTTCAAGGGAAGGAGGTTCATAATTGATCATGTGATGAAACGGGAGTATCTAAGAGCGTGCTGAGTTCTCCAGAGAGGCAGCTGGAAAGTAGCAGACAGTGAGTAGTGCTCTAATGGAAGGCAGAGCTGCTGAGCCAGTGGCCGCGTTAAATATTCACTGACGTGCGGCTCCCACCGGCTGAGGCACGGATTAATTACTGCCTGCCATTCCCATCCAGAGCCGCACCCGCAGGGGGGGCCACCTGGCTGTGCGAATGTGCATGGTGGCGGCACTGAGATGCCAGTTCCTCAGGTTTAACAGCCTAGGGCAAGCTCAGTATAAAATATCCAATGGAGTCTAAGCACATTTTTACTGCACTGTATTCTGAAATGACATTAATAACACATTGATGGGTAATTTTTGCTCCAGTATTCAGCTACATACCATTACCTGACTAAAGTTTAGTGAATCGATCAGTGCACGGAGCAGCACGCCCAACAGCACATGGATCAGCACACAGAGCACCACGCCCAACAGCACATGGATCAGCACACAGAGCAACACGCCTAACAGCCCATGGATCAGCACACAGAGCACCACGCCCAACAGCACATGGATCAGCACACAGAGCAACACGCCCAACAGCCCATGGATCAGCACACAGAGCAGCATGCCCAACAGCACATGGATCAGCACACAGACAGTGCACCCAACAGCACATGGATCAGCACACGGAGCAGCACGCCCCACAGCACATGGATCAGCACACGGAGAAGCGCCCAACAGCCCATGTATCAGCACACAGAGCAGCATGCCCAACAGCACATGGATCAGTACATGCCCAACAGCACATGGATCAGCACGCCCAAAAGCACATGGATCAGCACACGGAGCAGCATGCCTCACAGCACATGGATCAGCACACGGAGAAGCGCCCAACAGCACATTGATCAGCACACGGAGCAGCACGCCCAACAGCACATGGATCAGCACACGGAGCAGCACGCCCAACAGCACATGGATCAGCACATGGAGCAGCATGCCCAACAGCACATGGATCAGTACACGCCCAACAGCACATGGATCAGCACGCCCAGCAGCACATGGATCAGCACACAGAGCGCACGCCCAAGAGCACATGGGTCAGCACACAGAGCAGCATGCCCAACAGCACATGGATCAGCACATGGACCAGCACGCCCAACAGCACATGGATCAGCACACAGAGTGCACGCCCAACAGCACATGGATCAGTACACAGAGCAGCACGCCCAACAGCACACGGATCAGCACGCCCAACAGCACATGGATCAGCACACAGAGCAGCACGCCCAACAGCACATGGATCAGCACATGGAGCACCATGCCCAACAGCACATGGATCAGCACACGGAGCAGCAAGCCCAACAGCACATGGATCAG
>JABFEB020000035.1:16645760-16658622 GCA_019775895.2 Stomatorhinus ivindoensis | reverse complement strand
TGTGTGTGTGTGTGTGTGTGTGTGCATGCTAAACATGCAGTGTGCACAGTAAGCCTTTCCCTGGCTGTGCACTTAGCTGCACAGAAAGGGCCAGTCAATGAATGCTGCAGGAAACAACAGCTTTCATTCATCTCCAGAGTGACTTCCTAGTAGCATGATAACATGCAGCCTGAGGGATATTAGCATGTCTGCTGAGATGACAGTGGCTGCCAGCGTTTCCAAAACCCTGTGCTGCTCAGCTGAGGTCCAAGTTGAACAAATGGGATTTGTGCGTTTGTGTCTGGTGGCTTGAACAAGCTTCTGTTTAAGTCGAGAGTGTCTGTGGGCTGCGGTGACATGTGCGGCCCTCGCTCCAACCCCGGGATTTCCAAAATTAACCGAAGAGCGTGACTCAGCCTTCTTACATGTAGAAATGTGCAGCCTTTAATAAAGACACAGGCCTATTAAAAGACATTTTACCTTTAAAATACTTTTTATATGCCTAATATATCACTCTATTTTTAGCTATGGCCTCAGGATCCTTGCTGAAATTAACCTGTGCTTGCAAGTGCTTCTCTGCTGGTAGCAGATCTGTACTGTCCCGTGACCTTTGTTCACTGTAGCTACCAAAGCAGAGTCACCACAGTTCATAGCCCTATTGGCTCAGTCGTATCCATGTGACACATACGTTTACAAAGGGCTTTCAGGATCAAAATGAGTCCATCCTGGGCCTTTCGTCACTTGGTTGAAACACACACACACACACGCACGCGGACATAAACTAATGACCAAACACGGTATCTTTACCTCTTTAGATCTAATCAAAATCTCAGAACTCTTCAGGAACCCCCGACACCCCCGTCCCTGTTGCTAAGTAATACACCTGTCACGGGCGGTGATTTTCAGTTTTTCTCAATTGCTTTGGAGCATTTCTCAAATGACAATTAACATTTGCAGAACAACACATGCAGTCCCCACAGCCTGATGTCATCGCTGCACAGCAGAACAGCGTTTCTTATTGCTTCACACAAATTTCCAAATGTTGTAGTACATGCATGCAAATGATTTTGTATAACTGTCATCATTTGGCACAATTTGCAGTTGCTTTAGTCTTGTTGCTGAAAATACATTATGCAGTTTTCCATTCTAATAACTTTACATCAAATACTATATAAGTGAGTACTCATTATGTAAAGCACCACATGCAAAACTGTTTACCAAATTTTCAAAAATATATTCCTTAAATTGCAGTGATGCCCCATTGTTGTGTTTCTGGTTCCCACCGGACATGATTTGGTGCCAATTCATTGTTCTTGTATTGATATTTTGCTATTTTTCATACTGTCATACAGTGCTGCCTGACATACCATTGCTTGATTTTGTACTGGGTTTTGAGATCTGAAACATGCTTGCGTGTGCTTTCTTTCAACAGTGAACTTTACATGCTGGAATATGGAGCTAAGCAAAGATGAAACCGGTGTCTTTGACATGAGTAAGTATGAGTTTGCTAAAGAAGAACAATCGGTCAGTGACAATGAGACAAAGTTGGAATGGACTATTATTCAATATTTGGCAGCTCAGGAGCAGAATTACATTTACATTTTGACAATACAGTAGATCTAAGCATTTTGACTCATGGTTAATCATGCTGATTGTACTTTGGTGGTGCTGCCTATTTCATTGGTGGAATTATTTGATTTTGAGACATGAGTTAATGACCTTTGCTATATGCATGAATTGTTTTGAGAAGTGCCCTTATAGTCTTGAAAATATAAAGCGTGTTTCATAAAATACGACCAGAGCTATCAAGAAAAACTTAAACATGCCAGGTTGTGCTCCCCCGTGGCAGATCTCCCTGATCATCAGAGCAGGTGCCCCCACTAAAATCTCCAGCTTTGAAGTCCCTGCCACCTTGCTGTTGTGGGGACACGCTATGGCGATGCATGGCGGGGTCTGCTCAGGACACTTCCTGGGTAGGAAGGCTGAAATTTACTGCCTCCTGGGAACAAGCAGTAACCCCCCCCCAGGACAGAGTTATGCTAAACGAGACGGAACGCCTATGGATGTCACTGCGCAGTTAGCGGAACACTGGCGGATCAATGGTGACCCCAATGACCCTGCCAATAGCACCCTGGTCCCACAGCTACAAAACAAGAGCCAATGCACACCTCTCCCTGTCAATGGCCACGTGACCTGCATCCTAACAATGAAACTGATATGTAAAATTTCACAACCAACACCAGTAGCTAAGGCTAAGACCTAATGACTTAATTTTCTCATAAGAACATAAGAAATTTACAAACGAGATTTGGCCATTCAGTCCATCAAGCTTGTTTGGGGAGAACTTAACTAATTGCTCAGAGTTGTTAAAGTCTTATCGAACCGTTCTTCCAGTGCAGAATTCCTCTTCAGTCTGATGTAGCATTTTCAGATCTGGTCTATTTCGACTGCAGACAAAATCTGTAAATCGGGTTTTTTTCTGCAGGTCCTGTTACGTATCTATAGATAAGGCCTATTCCATATCATTTCTTCAATGAATATGTACATCAGACCGGTTCCACAGAGTTTCTGTTATGTATCTATAGATCGGATCTGTTCTATATGGTTGTATGTAGATCAGATCTGTCACACAGTTCTGGCAGAGAGTGGGCAACTTGCATTGTGAACAGAATTCCCTGTTTAATCCCACACATGCACAGTTTTAATGGGCCGATAATGATTTTAACTTAGTAACTGCTTCCATGAATAGATAATTCAATACATATTAACTGCACATGTTTTACAAATATTCACTCAGCAGTTCATTTTGGGTTTTGGGGGTTTGGTTAAGCAGGTGTAAACAGGCCTTCTGTGGCTGTCGGTGTGAGATAATACCTTTTGTTCACATTCAGTGAAACGGCATGGGGATATTTAAGTAAAGTAAGTCAATCCAAATAGCTTAAAGCAGTGTTTCCCAATCCGGTCCTCGGGGACAGACAGTCAGTCCATGTTTTTGCTCCCGCCGAGTTCCTTGCCAGACAGTCCACATTTTTCGAGTGAAAACGTGGACTGTCTGTGAGTCCCTGAGGACTGGATTGGGAAACACTGACTCAGAGTGATACACAGTGATGAGATTCCCAGAGCTGAAAGGAAAGTATAATCAGGCAGATAAAGTACTGATGTCACAGCGGAAGGAACGTGCATCTCAGTGATGTACAGCCTTGTCATTCTAGGAGAGCAACAGACCATTTCACAGATAATGGCATGGCAATAGCCGAAGTGCCTTTCCATTTGCCACGTGTCGCCTTTGCGGGATTCCCAGCGCGCTGGAGAAGCGTCCAGGAAAAGCAGCACAGGGGACTCATGAAGCACGAAGATCTGGTTGCTGCTGAAGTGTATCTGCAGTAGTTTTTAAATTAACTGGAATTATATATAAAAATACAGAGTATCAGAAATATGTTATGCTAACTGAAAGCTCTATATCTACTTAGGTCATTTGTCTAATGACTTTGACCAAAAACAATAAATAAATTGAGTAAATACACCCACTGCAACTGTGTCCCTTGAAACTGGAGGGAGTTATAGATTCGTGTGTGGGAATCTAGCTCACGTGAGGACGGTCCTGCCAGCAGAGGGGGGGGCACTGACTGCTGTGGTGATTCCTGACACTCCTCTATCCTGATGTCCGGACAGATGGCTGACAGTGCTTAGGGAGGAGAGGTTATACAACTAGCATCCTTCTGATTTCGTGCCCATTTCTAAAGCTGTGGAAATTCGACTCTGTAAAATAAAGCACCTACAAACAAAGTCCACAATGTACACGCATGAGTGTCACTGGATGTGAAAGCCCAGAGGAACACTTACATCAGGAATTTATGCAATTTGAGAAACATGACTCAGCTTTTGCTATTACGTCGTTGGACTTCCGGCACTTTCAGCTAGGCACTTACAAATACGCCCTTTCCGGCAGATTCTCATTTCTTATTACCTCATAAGTTAGTCTGATTATGGCCATTGCCAACACTCAACAGTGGTTATAGCTTAAGCGCTCCTTGCACTGATCTTATGCCTTAGCCTGCCTGTCCCAGCAGCTCCCTGATCACATGACCTCCCCTCTCAGCTCGTACTCTCACACCATTGGTCACATGCAGAACATTCAGTCATTTTGCTTCCACAGCACAGCAATTCAGCTAAACAAGGAACTATAGTCTGCGGTCAGATACAAGAGCTTTCATTTAAACTGACATTTATATTTTAACCAGAAAAATGGGGCTCTGTGGTTGTAAGACATCTATACTCCTGTATCCATGTTCAGAACTATGAGTTAGTGCTCTCCATGACCGAAGGCACTGCAGAGAGCAGATGTACGAAGTCTGGATCCTCGCCTTTTCCTACTGTTTTATAGAGCATTGCGGGGAGTGCCTTGTCAGAAATGCTGATAACTCCGGAGAGGACTAAATCATGAGGGGGGTGTCTCCGGGGGGGGGGCACGTCAAGCCCTCCCAGGGGGCTGAAAGAATATGGGCCTGCAACCTTCCTCCTGAGCTATTCTCTCACCAGGCGGCCATCTCTGCCGCAGACATCCATGAGAGAGGGTTTATAGGAGCATTTGTAGAGTGAGAGTATCAGCAGAGTGGGACATTACTGGGGCTGAAAGAGAGTGGGGTATTAGCAGCAAAGGGGTATTAGCCGATTGGGGTAGAAGCAAAGCAGTATCAGCAGGCAGGGCTATTAGCGGCGTAGCTTACAAAACTCGCTGCATAGGAGGCCCTTCTGTATCACAACAAACCCTGGAATACATGTAGAGGTCAAGGGTCAAAATAGGGTCAAGATGCAGAAAAAACCACAAGGTGCCCTGTATAACCTTCCTCAACAAGTGGAGCACATTAGTGGGGCAGGCAATTCCAGCAGAACCTCCGCCCATGTACTCAGTTACACCTGCCCACATTGTTGAAAGCCGGACATCGGTACCCTTGACCAGCGCACACTGATAACTGATTACTGAAGCGAGTTTGCTTCAGTGTGCTCCTCTGCACAGCAGTACACCCCAAACTGGAATCTGAACCGGGCGGCGTTTCAGTTACTGGTCTTGGATCCTTGCCCACTTCAAAGGAGGAGTGAAGGTGTTGCAGGGTGACGCGAGTTCAGGCCGTAGCCTCTGCCTTCCTTCAACGCCATTTAGGTTGGGTGTGAGTTCATCGGCATGCAGAGCCGGCCGGCAGGCATCGACTGCCAAGCGGGGGAATCCAATCAGGACCCGGTGACTTTCACTCACCTGCACTCGGGCGGGAGAAGGGTGGTCTTGTCGATGAGGTAAAAAGGCTTTTAATGAGATTTGAAGCCGGCCACAGCCTATGCTATACCAGTACTATTGGGCCACAATGGGGGGGGGGGGGTTAATGTTCATTATTCCACACAATGAAGGGGAACATATAGCACCCCAGGCCAACTTGAGCAGACAATGGGAAGTACGTCAGGGAGGTGGACGGAGCTGGGGATTCACGCAAACAAGTAGGGCAGGGGACAAGGGGACAAGGTGACAAGGGGACAAGGGGACGGGTCAGCAGGTAGGGATAACAGAAGGCAGCATTCTGCAGCAGGAGAGCCCAAGCTGGCCACCTCCGTAATGAGACGTCTGGCGTTCTGCAGACCACAGCTAAAGCCAGGGTCTGTCTGACACGGCGGTCCTCAGCCAGTCCCACACAATGGAGCGCAAAGCTGTCACCATGACGATCACTGTTTGTTAGGCAGCGTCACAGAGCATGCCCCAGCCGGCTGGATACACGCATCCAGGCTCAATGGAGTGTCACACCGCTGCATTCCACGTCCAGAATTTTAGCCAGACAGAAAGCCCCAATGCTGATCATGTGACCTTCACAGCATCTGACATAAAGGAGCTTTTGATTATTACACCAGAGATGCCGGTGAAAATACCCCAAAGCAACATCACCCTGGATGTATAATTGAGGGGAAAAGTAGACAAAGGTGCTCCTGGTTACCTTTTCAAGTCTCCATCTTCAGATTCACTGTATATGAGTCCTGGTCCAAGACTCCTGTTTTATTTTAATCAGTAGTATCCCGCTCCTGAAGATGAGGGTAAACCCATCGGAAATTCCAATAAGAGAGAAGCTGCCCGCTGTTCCATGTCATTCCTACAAAGGGCACATATGTCTTGCCCTGTGTCTCTAGAATAGATACTACCACCGGTGAATAAACTTGAGTCATATGAGTGGCACCATTTTTAATGAAATACTCTACATGAAATGCAGGCGTCGTTTCCTAATTCACTCTTTAGTAACAAATTAAAACTCAAAAATAGCGTAAAGTGTCCACGTTCCTCCCTGCATTTGCTCCAAAG
Source organism: Stomatorhinus ivindoensis (assembly GCA_019775895.2). Lineage (NCBI taxonomy): Eukaryota > Metazoa > Chordata > Actinopteri > Osteoglossiformes > Mormyridae > Stomatorhinus > Stomatorhinus ivindoensis. Next base: position 16,652,306 of record JABFEB020000035.1, on the reverse strand, counting down.
TTCTTTCCTTCAGAGTGACAGCAGTAGCATGTCACGGAGACAGATTCCTTATTTCAGGTCCATCTCTTTTCACCTGATGGAGTGCCGTTCCCCAGTTCACTTGTCGGAATGTAACTGGAACCTTCCGAGGTGGCCTGGCCAAGAAACTCCATCAGCAAAAGGGGGGACCCTGTTGGGGCAAAACCATGAGCTACAGTCCCACCGTCTGAACTCTGAAAGCATCTTAAACAGGCTCTTTATTTTTGTCCTGTAGCTACATAAAATGCACTAGCTACGCATGTCAGCAAATTGCCATTGCAATTAAATCCAAATAAATCTCCCTCTCCTTACTCTGTCGTTTTCGATTATCTGAGCGGCTGACACGCTGAGTCGGCTCGGTTGTAATTCTGCAGATGCTGACGCTACTGTAGGAGTCCCTGTCTGTTCAGGTCTCCAGCAAGCTCTCCTCGTCATTTTTCAGCGAGAGCAGCAGGTTGGGGACAATGGAGAGCGTCAAGCAGAGCCTGTCACAATGCTACTGCACGGAAGCACCTCCTGGCAGGTGGGTTTGGTTTCTGTCCCTGAGGCCCAGGAGGAAACAAAGAGAAACGTGTGTCACAGCAGACGCGAAGAAAAACTTTCAGACAGCTTCCTAATTTTCTCCATTTGAGGGGAAGATTCATGCTGTTCATTTTTTTTCTCCTCACTGTCACAAGCTTGGACACAGGATACTTTTCAATATAAAACTAAAGCAAGAATAATAAAATGGTCATATCAATTACAGGGAGCAAAAAAAAACACGCCATCAGAATAACCTTACAACAGTACAATATCTCCTTTGGACTGTTTTTGAATCCATTTCTAGCTCCAAGCGGGAAAAGTCAAAATAAGAGTACAGAACACATCTCTAGTTAAAAGTCACCGCAGCATTTACACTCATGCATGCTGTGCTCATCTCTCTGAGAGCACGTTAACTAAGTCATCTTTCAAACAATAAGGAGTGCCATTGTAGATGAGTGGATTGGCAAAGATCTTACCAGACAGCCTTTAAAACACAAATGGGCTGCACATGAGGTAATGCACCATATCACAACCAGAGATAAAAGCAAGCCGTGATTCACCACCTCTGTGTGATCCACAAACACAATGAACAAACAATGACCTCATCGCTCTTTCCCCCAAATCAGCTGGCTCAGGCGATGAGGTCACCTAAGATTGTGGAGACCGGGAACCGGTTTGACCTCTATCTCACTCTAACATCTGCTAACTTCTCTGATCATTCACTGGTGGCAGACGACACCTCCCTGAACCGAGCTTATGCAGCACAAGGAAGAAGCCAAGGAAGACTTTGACGTGGAGTTATTGAATGCTAAACGAAGACATTACTCCCAAACTAGATGTGATATTCAGTGATGTACCATGTGTTGCAAGCAGCTGTCTCTTCATTTCAGCCTATTCCTCATTAGAGAAGCTCTACTAGAGAAAGATCTGGGTTGTACACTTATAAATAGGATTTGGGTGGAGCATGAGGTTGCCTGCTGTGAAGGTGGGCTGCTTTGTCTCCCCACCCCTTCTGCTGTCACACATGCTGAACCCCACGTTGCTCGCAGCCTGTCCCTGACACCTGGAGCACGGCTGGAACGGCTGTAGCCATCATCTCGGCATTTCTCTCCGCACCCACAGGTTCCTCCCCAACTTCTGCTCCCACCCCAAGCCAACACCAGAAGGTAGAGTAGAATCGTCCATATCCCAAGCTGTATCTTTGGCCTTCGATTCCAGGATCTTTCCTGGCTGTGAGTTCTGGAATATTGGAATTAAAACAGTCACAGGTGCTGGGAAGTTGGTGCTTTGGCAGAGCGACAGGAACGACGAGTACCGCCTGGTTGGTGCCGGAAAACCCCTTTGGAAAACTACCCAGCCTTAGTTCCTGGTTTCGTAGCTCAGAGATTTGCTTTAGCTAAGAGTTCATAGGCAGGTATCCCACATGCAGCTTGATCCATTAAAGATCTGTAGCAAGAGGTGAAGAAAGACACTGTGCTTTGTTTCCACATCTACACTGACAAACAGCCCCCATCTACAGCATGTGCTCCCCCAGTCCCACAGGTATTCCCAGCTAAATCCCAGACTGAAATAGCTCTCGACCCATATAGCTCTGTCTCACTGTAGCTTCCCACTGCTGCCAGTGTCCACGTTCAGACCAGACCGTCCCAATCAATGGCCATAAATAGACCAGCGACTCCAGAATCGCCGTGTTTCAACGGCATGAGAATCAGCGTGAAACTCCAGAATTAAGGAAGCACCTATTACTGTTTTCTGATGGCTAACGGAGAAGGTGGATATTCTCAGCACTAGGGAAAGCGGTCTGCATTTGTAGGTCGGTTTTGGGTATGCAGTTACGTGGCTACCAACGAAATTGATTCTACACAGAAGTATAGATCAGCCTTAACGCCATTAACCCAGTGACTTCAAGGTCAAAGTCTGAATAATCAAGGGCAGGGAAAAGACCTGCCCATAAGATCAAAAGGCCCCGTTCCCCAGCCCGGAGGAAGTGCCATCCTCCATTTCCCATGCGAAAAGTGGAAACGAGATCATGTGAGGCGGGCATCAGACATGGCACTAGGCTGGCATGCAGCCAGCTGCGCAGTAGCCAACGCATGTAAATGTGGCACAGTTTGCATATGCGCCACCAGTGGGGGTGACACGGATGAATGCAACCTTGTGGAGAAAGCTGAATGGGGGGGGGGGGGGTGTGTAAGGTCAAACTCCACAAAAAACCAGTTATGTGTTCTTCTTGTCGTCAGTCCAGCCATTTCATTACTGTGTCTCGTCCTGATAATCTATAGGCAACTCCGTGTGTGGCTGAGGATACATAATCGTACCTTACCCAGCATCCTAACAACAGATTTTGCTCTGCCCATTGGTTACAAAATAACCATCTTAAAGCTAAAGTTCTGCGAGTTATAGAATGCGAGACATGGGGTGCTAATCAAATCTACTCTAATTTAATTCTCACACAATTCCGTTCTCCCCCACGCCGCTTAGGCCATGTGAGACGATAGTGTTTGTGATGTCATTTACAAGTCTAATGGCACATTTCCACTGGCATACGAGACCCAGACTGTAGCCAAACCATACCGCAAAGAAAGACGAGTTATATCTCAGTTCTAGCTCATTCCGATTTTCCACTGCAGAGGGTCGGCTTGGTAAAGGCGTTGCCAGATTTGGAGACCAAGGGTGACGTGAAACCGAAGAGACGAGTGTTTACTGTTCACACAGTGTATATTATGATTTATGATGTGCCGATTTCCACTTGCACGTCTGTGAGAATCACCGTGTTATGTCATCATCAAACGCTAACAAGATTAGCATGGAAATTTTCCAAGTTGAATTATCGGGAATACATCAATATATTGCAATGTGAGACACTACTGCTAACGAAAATTGTATAGATGCATATAGACATACATCAGTGCTTATTTCTTGCCTGTCCAATTGACCGATCATATGGTGGTGATGTAACCAGGTTGGTTTAGTCACTTTTGGCGCTGCTATGCAGGGCCATGTCAATGCGGGTACAGGTCGGGTACAGGTCGGGTACAGCTCACGGAATTTACAATAGAAAACCATCTCTCAGGTGTGGCTTGGTTCTCGGTGGCAGTGGAAAAAATGGCGTGTAAGATTTACTTGGAAAGCCAGGGAGAGAGTAAAGAAACGATGTGTAAGAGGATTAGGCAGCTCCCAAAACATATACAAAAACACTTTTAACTGACGGAAATCTGTAATTGAGGAATAAACTCTACAAACTTTAGTTAAAGCCATGACTTGCCCCGCTCTGCACAGCCAGAGACTCTTGGGAAAACTCAAGAGACTCGGAGATAAATGAATTCACTCACAAAGGCTTCCTAGCACAAAAGTGGACCCACGTCGTCGCTCGTCCACTGAAAAAACAACAGCGCAGATCGGCTGCCAACATCCTTGGAGCTTCCTCCCCTGGCTCTCCTGTCCAGAGCTGTTAAATGGTCATCTAGTCTGAGTGCTACACTACTAGTCTTCCCTGACTCAAGCTGAATTTTCAATGCCTGTGCCGCATTCCAGGCTGCTGCTGTACAGATGTACCTGGTGGTGAAGTTCAGACTGCAGAAAAGCCTGTTTGCAGCCAGCCCAGGAAGGAACATTACTTCTGATGTGCCAGGGAAGCTGTCACCATAACAAACTCCTTAGTCAGGGCTCCGAGGACTCCGTGCAGCCTTCTTTATTTCCTGGTCCAGTTTTCTGGATCCACTCATGCAGCTGCAGGTCTCACAGTCACCCAGACGCAGCATCTGTGGCTTTGCCTGTCTAAACACACCCACTCAGGCAAAGTCCCTTTCAAAGGGCACTCACAAACAGTTAATTTCCCCTGAAAAAATGTGAGAAAGCCGAAGAAACTGGTATAGGCTTGGGTGACACTGTACTTGAGGTGACACTAATTATATAGTCATGCTGTTACTCATGTATTAATTAACCACAAACTAAGTCTTAGTTACATACTTATCTCATGTTTGTTCATCATTAATAAATTGTGATGCATCTTTTCTCAAGCAGTTACTGTATTTGATACTATATCTGGAAATTATGTAAACCTTTGTAAAGTACGGAAGGGACTACTGAAGGAACAAATAGTGAATAACACAAGTGAAGCACTGATCTCATGTTTGTTCATGATTAATGAATCGTTACACATGTAACTGTTGTATTTGTTCATGATGTGTCCTTCAGTTGGAACCGAGTTTCTACTAAGTATCTGTGGCCGTTCGAGTAAAATGCTAATAATTCTTCTTATTTACGGAGATGATTATGGTTATTCAAGGAGCATTTACTGGTAAAACAGAAATGACTGACCCCCATAGCATCATTTCAGCCACATTTCAGTTTCACTTGAACAAAGGTTCCAGGGACCATAGAGAAATGCCATTTCTAGTGTATTAGCATGTGGGTCAATCTGATGTCGTTCCATCACGGCACCGTGTCAGTTTCACAACACTGCTGAGTCCGTGGCAAGAAAGCAGATGGAAGCTCCACGCGATCTGCTCGCAGATGACTCAAAGACAGCAGGTCAGCTGACTTCCTTGACACCACTGTCTCACTGGCCTGTTGCTCAACTAACTGCCTGGAAGCAGCAGAAGAGCAAACTGATGAGTCAATCAACGTTCCCCATCTCATCCCGCCCCATTTTCACTATAACCAGACAAGAGGAGCCTACTGCTGACATGACTTAGGTTTGGGAGCGCCGGTTTGAACACCCCACCTGAGATGATTTACAGCCAAAACCTGAGGGATTCCTTCCGGATCTCTTGCTCCTACTTCCAGCCATGTTGCCATGTTCAACGTAAGGGGCCCGTTGAACTGGTTTTGTGTGGAAAGTGGCCTGCTGTCATTCGGCTGTAGTTTCAGAGCGGTCCCAATGTCCCCAGCGGTCCCCAGCGGTCCCCATGTGGAAGCAGCCCCAAGGCCATAGCCATGGAGTCAACACTGGGGGGTGGGGGGCAAGGCCATAATTCCAATATATATTGGGAGGGGGGACATTGTGAACACATCTGAATATTATGCACAGTTTATATTATAAGTATGGACTTGTGCAGCCCAATACAACATCAAACCCAAACCGAGAATGATGTCAGACAGTGAATAATCTAGCGGTTTGACACTTTCTGAACTAGTCTTCCTCAAATGGTTGATTTTGAATCCCCAGGCCCCACAGAGTAATTCACCAAGCTGCACCACACTGGGGATCACATGACTGATATCCCCGCAGCTGTCATGCACAGGAACGAGAGTGTTTGCCTGAAGGGGGTCAGCAAGACCCCCAGGAGGAGCAGACTCAGCTGAGGCGTGTCAAGAACACATCTCTCGGTGTCAGACATCACAGGCAGTGTTCCGAGAAGCACGATTAAGTCAGGTGTCTATCTTCTTACAGCATCCATACCTGCTGTCCCTTCACACCAAGGACCACCACTGCAAACAAGGGCATAGTTTGACATTGGTGGAGGACAACTCAAAAATTTAAAGGTAATGGTCTATATATAGGGGGGTCACTTAAGCTAAATTAAATATTGAGGGGTATACGTCCCTCCTGCCCCCCCGGGTCCTATGTCCAAGTCTGCAGAAGCCTCTGTTCTATGAAACTTGACATACAACAGCAAGAAGTATGTGTATAACAGTTCATTATCCTGTTCGCAGGGATGCCCTGGTCCTGAACACAAAGCACATCTACAGCAGGCACAATCCGTGGTTTCATATTATGTGTCCTTAAGAAGACCAGTGGAAGAGTGCTGCTGCAAAGAGGCTCAGGATAACTGAGGCATACCTAACACTCCACTGAGCCCCTTCCACTCAAAGCCGTGACAGAAACCTTTGCCCCCATCACTAAAGTGCTGTGATGTGCTCTACAGAGCTGGTCCTATGCATTCTCTAGAACGGCATTCTCCAGTGAGAGAATAAGACTTTTATTTTTGATAATTATTTTTGACAGACAGACAGATAGACAGATAGATAGATAGATAGATAGATAGATAGATAGATAGATAG
>JABFEB020000035.1:16592713-16606768 GCA_019775895.2 Stomatorhinus ivindoensis | reverse complement strand
TATTACACTCAGAGCACGGAACAGGAGACATGGCGTTGTACTTACGTTTGGGCGTTTCTAACGGAAATGACGTCAATACAACACATTGATCCCAGTTACTATCAATGTCCACTACACCATCCATCTAACCACGTGGGTATTTCGATGTATGAGCCTGAAACTGGACCAGTCGTCTAGGTTAATGATATAGTACTTTAGAAGACCAGGAAGAATTTAACCCTGGAAATTTGAGCTGGTGATTACAACCACGTCTCAGTTAGCAATCATACGCAAAGACGACAGTAATAAAAGCATCATTTTCTGACCAATGTGTGTATCAATAACCAAATTTTGTACATCTGACAGCAGTGCATGATGGAGCGAGAGTAGAATCAGCAAAATGTCCACGTCTAGCAGTATAAAAGAAATTGAGTATGGAAGGCTAAAGTAAAACGTGAAGCAGTCATGGTCATGCTTTGGCTACCGCGATTTTAGCTTAGTGTTCATTTTGTTTGAGGACTCGTTCATTGAAATGGAACTAGTTAGCTAAATAAGGATTGGTTGGTATTCGTGCCCCCATCTCTGCTCCGAATAAATTCCCTGTTCACTCCTTTCATCGTCTGATTCTTACAGGACACGTATGGTAGAATCAGCCTAATTTGGCGCGTTATTCATGCATGTGTATTGAGAATATATTTATATTGGTTTCTGTACTATTTTCCAGACAGATTTGCTTTTAACATTCAAAGGGTGAACGTTCTATGAGAAGCTCGTCAGGGCGCTAGACAACTGTGTACGTCACCAGGTACTGTAGACACCGCGGAGTATCCAGTGAGAAAGGTGTCTCTGCACCTCAGTGTCAGGAATATAGTCCATGGTGGGGTTTCTGATCCACACACAGGGGCAGAAGAGAAGATTCCACTTCTTTGTGTCACTGAGCAGCAAAAGTCTACATACGAAACAGTGTGTTTATGTGTTTCGATATAGAATGTGGCAAGGTCACTCCTTCTCGGAACTGAAAGTATAAAGTATCTCTGTCGTATCTCTAAACTTTACCTCATAAATCATTTAAAGCGGGATATTTCGGCGTGTTTTCTTCTTTAAAGAGGAACGTGTCACAGATGTTTTCAGGGAGCTTCTTTTTCTGTGAGTCCTTTCAGTGCTCCCTGGGTTTCTGTGAAAATACAGTGTGACTGTCCATACTGATGACACCCTTGCTTGAGTGACCTAACCCTAAGCCTAACCCTAAACCTAACCCTTACCCTAAGCATAATCCTCGATTGCTGGCATTAGCTAGGCTTGGTCACATGATCACCAGTTACCATGGTGGCTCTCCGGAGGCCTTTCCCACTGTTATGAACCTTTAGGTGCACCCAAAAACACATGCAGAAATGCATCACCTAACGTGATGGTATACAGATTAATTTCTCTCCAGTAGGATGTTAAAACTTGGATTCTATGCGAACATCATAATTAATACAAACCTATACAGTATACTGCACTTACACTGTACCTGTACTGCCTAAATAGCCCATTTTATATGAAAGAGAGAGTACATATTACAATAACTACATAAAGTACAGTAAAGTCAACACATATATCAATGATATAGATGTTCATTGTCGCTATTACGTGTTATGAGAATTATAAGTTAGACAGATATGTAATGTACAATTATACTACTGACAAAACAGTCACTTTACTTAAACCAGCTACACGATGCACTACGGCCACTTACATCTGCTGTGTCCCATTAGAATTTTTAACTCTGTTTTAACCTTAGGGGACCTTGGATGTACATGCTGTCGAACGTTTTGAAGGACGTTAAGCAATTAATGACTGTATTTGCTTGCTATGTAGTAGGTAAAATATTGTCTGAAAAAGAGTGCAGTATGTCTGAATCTGCAGTATGGATGAGATGTTTGGAGAACAATACTGTACCTGTATGACGTACATCATTCTGTGAAATTCCAAAGTGTGCAACCAATTGACTCTACAATAATAATAATAATTGTTAAATATTAAGTAGGCCACTGGAGCTACAATCAGAAACAAGGAGTGTTACTTGCTCAGAAGCTTGTGTCAAGATGGATGCGCGCCTTTGGACTTCCACAGTTCTGCAGTGAAAATGGCAAGCCGCAGGTGTAAGTGTGCCGTTCGAGGCTGTAATGAGGAGGTCGGCACTTTTCATATCCTTCTCAAGGAACCAAACTGTCAACAGGCATGGTTGAAGTTCATGTTTAACACGTAAGTCAGGGAAACATCTCCCAAAAGCTCCCGTTTGCAACTTACGTACCATTCAGCTGCATGGTTCTAACTATGTACGTAGCTAACATTGCCATGAACTATGCTTTTGGGAAAACACACTCCCAACTTAGCAGGGGAGTAGTAGACAACATTGTCTGCGGTACTGACATTGACATTAGGTTCATGTGCTTCCCATAGCCTACTCTCAGTTAGCTAAACAAATATGCAATCGATACTGCAGTAAGAAAAAAGAATTTAAAAGCAGATCTCCAAATTCATCGCGAACAACACATTACAAACTGCTCAGCTTGCTGATTTCATAAAATCATTTGTTTGTGTGAGATGAGAAATAACTTCAATGTTCTCGTTACAATGCTGAAAACAACATTATGATTATGCTAACATTGTGCCTTGGCTGAAGAGGGATTATTACAGTTATGTGTGGCAAATGGTTCCAGGAAACATTGAATGACAAAACATACAGTTCATTTGCAATCTCCAAGCAACAGGCTGTTCCTAAACATCTGATTTCTCATCTGATGCAGGCTCAAATATACATGGATGGGCGCCTAAATGCTCCAAGTTTCACCTCACCTGTAGTGGTCTATGTTGATTCTGTGTCAGCCATCGCAGTGCCTCACTGTAAACCAGCCAATCAGAGCAGAGCTCATGAACATATTAATGAGCCCACCAAATAAGGGAAAACAGCCTGTTTCATTCTAGGACCAAACAAATAATCATGTAGACACAAGAGAACAATTTGGAAAAAAAAATAATTTTATGGCTCCTTTAAGAAGAAATTAATCCTCATTTACATAAATTGAATTAAATTACATAACTTGACTTTTTCGTTGATAGCTTTAAACAACGTGGCCAAGCTATGTCACTGATAAATATCCGGGTCAGATACAAGATTGTATGTCTCATTGCATTCGTACACTTCTCATGCATACATACAGTATGTACAAAATTACTGGTCACATAGTAGGCTTCTAAGAAAATTCAGTACATACTGTGTAAGTATTCAATTTTGGACACACCTCTTATTTTTACTAACACTTTCTTGAATTGGTTAGATTGGTTATGTGTTGCCATTTTCTTCTTTCTCCATTCTGCATTCTGAGAGCTATTTAAAGGGAACTTTAGGAGCTTAATACATCCCTGCAAATATATCAAACCACTTAAATCTAGACCTCACACATTTTTCAAATTCTGATTTGTCCTGGTCCTTCGGCATTCTCTGGCAAACACGACTGCGTCGCTTAACTCCAGGACTGTGTCCCAGCAACCCTAGTCCAGGCGAGGCACACTGATCTCTGTAGAATGAATTGTTGAGGGAGGAGAGTCTGAGATCTTGCTGACTGGCAGGTTGGTTTGATGGCCACACCATTGCCACCCATGAGTAAGGAGGTAGAGCTAAGTCGTGACCCATGGTCATGAGCTGTGGATAATGACCGAGAGAACAAGGCTGCAAAAATAAGTGGACAGAATTAGGCCTCTCCATAGGGTTACTGGGGACTCTCTGTGACAGGGTAAGGATTTAGGAGATCTGGAGGGACCTCAAAATAGAGCTCTGTTTATCTCTAGAAGAAAAGGCTGAATTGGTTCAGACATCTAACAAGGATGTCACTTGGTTGGCACCCAAGGGAGCTGAATCGGGTATGTCCTGCTGGTCAGAGTACCATGGGTGAACACAGGAGGGATCATATCTCCCAGAAGACATGTTTGTGCCCTTGCAATGATACAGAAGGTCTCGCCTGACCTGTTTAACATTTTGCCACCTTCACCAAGAAATGTGGTCTGGTGATGGATGTATGGAGAGTTGGGCAGCCATGTGTCAGCCTCCAGGTGTGGAACACACTGTCAAAAAAATGCTGTACATTAGCTTCCACCTAGGTTCCGTATTCCGACTGATGAACAGTCTCTTCCTTTTGTGGCAGTGGTGAACCTTCAATACCTGAGGCAGTTAGTTCATCTTTTCAAGGCAAGGCAAGAGTATAAGCGGAGTAGCCGGCGGCATCATCAGCAACAATGATAAGCTCCATCTTGGCTACAGACACCTTCTCAGGCCAATCATAGTGGCTTCTTTCCTTCTGTCAGTATTTACAAGACCAGGTCGTGTCTCTCCCTTCCCCACCCAAACTCTTAAAACTAAGGGGAGCAGCTGAGATTAGGGCTGAGGGGGCAAATGGAAACTCAGAAGGTCCAAGAGTCCTTGGGGGATCGTAGCACATCAAGTCGCCGTGGTTATGCATGTCTTCCGAAACGAATTAGCCCATTTACTTAAGGGTCTGCAAAAACCCATGAATATTTGAAGCCCCCCCAGCCACTGATGAGTATATACGATGATTTCCTTATCTTATGCAGTCAGCCTGCAAGCTCAGTAGTTCAGAACTTCTCCCTTGACACGCAATTTGAATGGGGGCACAGGATTCAGTGTGACGGCTCAAAAACTGTCCATGTTTAGAGTTTTTAGAGGACGACGATAAAGCAGGATAATCGGCAATTCCTTCCTCCTGCCCCTAAAGTAGACTGGGCTTTAAAGTTGTGCACCTTTTGCTACACGGTATATCTGCACCTCCCACCGATCAGCGGTATTATGGTAGTATTCAGCCTCTGAGACGCTCTCTAGGTTCTTCACTCTGTGAGTGTTAAATAGTAATGCAGGGTGTGATTTGTGTTTCTGGTTCGTGTGGGTGCTCAAGGTGCATTGACTTTCGCTTCATAGTTTCAAATGCTTCTGCAGACTGTAGGCTGAGGGTTGAATCTTGGAAGACAAGCAGGAGTCTGAGGCCTGGGGACTCAGGGAAGGGAAAGCTGGTCAGAAATGAAATCATTACATACCCACCCAAGGGACATTTCCACTCTGATGGCTCTAGAGCGTCATCAAAACCCAGCTTCTCCCCATCGAGGAAACAGGAGATTGCTTCACTTCATTCCTTACAAAAGTGGAGTCCCCCTAAGTGTATTCCGCAGGATCTCTCCGCTTTACTGCTGCTTCACACCTGCTGAGGAGGAAGGAGAAATGTTTCTGCAATAGGTGCCGAGCTCATGAAATGAACTGCCATGCTACCCCAGCCTGCGCAGAGAGAATCTGCTGAGAAGATACACGCACGGTCATGCACATCCAAACGCAGTCCTTTGACTGCGAGGCAAACTGTGGAAAACTCTGATTCCTTTTCCCTGTGCGTCACCCTGAGATAAATATTTAGCCTACAGACACTGTTAACATATAACAGAAAAGCCCATCAGCTCAAGGACCCTTGACGTACAACCATTTCTCATTCATTCGAACTCTTTATTTATCTACATAGCCAGAGGGATATTTGTGAATCTACAGTAACACTGAACTGGTTGAGTGGTTATAGAAAATATTTGGATGGATATTTGTGAATCCAGTCTCATAATGTGAATACCACCTGACCTGTACGTCTGATCTTTTCTCTGTATCAGTGTATTGTGCGCCACTTCATCTGGAAATGTGCAAAAAGTAAAACCCGCCATTACATTTCGAATGAATCTAAACTACGTCTGGGGCATGATGGTACTGGGGGTGTAATGTCTTAGCTTGGCATATATTTCATTTGATCAAGACTTAAAGGCCCAGGTTCGGGCTCGGAGCTCCGGGACATGACCTCAGAGCCACACGTCCACTCTCTGCGATGTTAGGCTTTGTTGCCTGGGATTGTGAATTTATGTGGGCATTGCCTTGCTTGACCCAATCAGCATCCCATTAAACAGTCCAACCTTCAGCACCACCCACCCAAAGAAAGACACACAGCACAGACCTCACCGGCCCTCGTCAAAGCCTCTAATGAAATCACCGCAATTCATTTCGTGTAACACGGACTTAATCGCGTTACGGACGGGGTCAGGAAGTGGAGTTCTCGGAGCGAGGGAGGCAGAATCTGGGCTGCCATGGTGATAACCGCATTAGACGGCATCTGGACTGCATTGTGGAGGTACGGTGACACAGAAGAATGAGGATCTTCAGCTACGTGAAGGCGTTCCTTGGGGACAGGCGGTGTACGGGAGCCCCCGCTGAGCCCCGTCCCGCTGGGACTCAGTACTGTCATTATACGGATGCTTCTCTTCAGCTTCCCTTTTCCCAGGGCGGGAGAACATCTTCCACTCTGGATCATAAAAAGGCCCAGTTGATGCTCTGGCATACTAAGCACAGCATTTACATACTGGTGGCTCTTCCAGCTGCCGTTGCTTAAAAACCACCTGGTTCTGAGGGAGATGCATTAGGATTGTTTTTTACTAAATAATCACATGGGGCTCAGTGGAATTTCCAAATGCATGCACTTTTCAGTATGGGCACACTGACGCTCTAATCTGATTGCTCAGCAATGGCAGCTTTCTAACCCTGGTCTCTGGCACTGGGTCTTATGACACACTAATAGTGATGCTTCAGTAAACGCTGCAGCGACATTCTCTTTTCTTCTACCCCATCGTGCTCTCCACGCAAAACACATACAAGTTAGGAGGTGTCAGCCAGTGTGCAGCCCCCCCCGGAGCCGGGGGCTTGAGGGCCTCGTTCAGGGGCCACCGCACGTGACTGTTTTGCTGAGGCTTAAAGTGCCAGAGTGCCAGTCACAGGCAGAGAGGCTCGACCCCCCCTGAGCCACACACCCCCCCCTCAGAGCAGCAGCTCCCCAGGCTCGGCCCCCGGAGAGCCAGCAGGTTAGCTGCCTCCACCCAGTTTCGGAGCGGAGCTGCGTACCATCTGATTCATGTTACTAAGGATTCCAGATGAAGTCTCATCCTGGGCTTTGAGCGGCTACCTGCTCAGAAGCCTTATTCCATAAGGGTGCCGCTCACCGCCACTGTGTACGTCACTCGCACGCTGAGATCACAGAGACAGCAGGAATAAAGTATAGGGAGGGCTATTCAAATCACTATCCTCAAGGGCCGAGCCCTGCTGATTATCCCGCCTTCCTTCACCTATGAGCCAGTGTGAAGCCTCTGTAAGCCAATCAGAATCAGTGATTAATAAACTAACTACCTGGGAGAACAGAAAACAAGGCCTAGGTTTAGAATTCGAGGTCCAGATTTGAAGAGCCCTGCAGTCAGGGGCCCCGTAAGGGGAGGGGAGAATTGGGATGATTCCAAGGGCCCCGGAGTGACAGGACTGGATTGGACTGGGGGCCCAATATGATATGCTTTCATGGGACCCAAAATCTTTAGCAGCGCCTCTATCTGAAGTGTAAATACATTCAAGCGAAGTCAGTTAAATAGCAGGCAACAGACAAATATGGAAAATTTATAAATGAGTTTTTTATTGACTCAGGGACACAGGCTGTTTATTTGAAATCCATTTTTCTTGAGTTGTTGCATGATGATTGCTGGCATAATGCCTATATCTCATCGGAAGAGAAGGACATAATCAGTCAGTTCTGTCAAAATGATGATGCAACATATGTGCCTCTACAACCTGGATATCTTTGTTTTAGATGTTTAAAACATACATCATATAATTATAGCATTACACAAACTCTTGAAGTAAGCTTTGATGTGTTCGTGCAATTTTAATACAGCTGTAACTGAATTGTTTGTTTTTTGTAATTATTTGTTATTAAGTGTCGGAAGGGGAGAAAATTAAAAGAAATGGAGCGAATGTTGAAAAGAAAGATTTCACTAGCTGATATGAAGGGGCCGTCTGCTTAAACACCGTGAAAGTGTAGATTCCGCTGCACTTACATTATAGCCCCGCTGAAGCCATTTCTCTGTGTGAAGCTGCAGTTATGTTTCATGTGAAGAGCTTCACCTTACCCCCCGCCCCCCCCCCCCCCAAACACCCATGCTAGCAGCCATTTGCCTGGACAGGACCTTCCACCTCCTTGTGGGACTTCTGTTCGTATAGGTCTCTCACTTGTGACACCCCCTTTTTTGCTCGCTTCCTGGATTGCTCCAATTAGCGTTGCCACCCCCGATGATAAAATGTGTGTGTGTGTGTGTGGGTCGGGGGGGGGGGGGGATCGATTACATGGTCCTAAAATATGGGACACAGCATTTTATTTTGCAGTACTTCAGGATGTTCCGTAACATGCAGGACCATGCTGTGGTATATCGGACAAGTGCTGACTTTCTGTTCAGAACATGAGCCCTGTTGGGTCCGATCACTCGGGGCTGTAGCCCTGAGTATTATAGCCCTGAGTATTATAGCTCTGAATATTTTAGCCCTGATACCAATTATCTTCCTTCAAAAGAAACAAGTCAAGCCCCAGGTAAACTTGACTTAGCCCCTGATCTTTTCGAAAGCTAGACGCTCCCCGGGTTCAGAGGATACCTTCATGTCGAGCCTTTGCACAACAATGCAGCATTTTAATTAACAGCCTCCAGTGAAGCTAATTCCTAAGTCAACCTGTCCCCTTGTTGGGGTAAAAACCACACCATCCATTCAGAGGTGCCACCCACCTTCGTCTGCCCCCAATTCCTCACTGTTCCAGGAACAGCTTTGGTCCCTCGCACTGCCACCCTTCCCTGCTGTGCCACAATCACATGCAGAAAATGTGCTTTGCAGCAGGAAGTGAAAGAGAACCAATGCATTAGCCTTTTCCACCAGGGAACGGAAAATATGAAGCCATAAAGCAGAAACCACATTGAGCCATTATATTCCCAGGCCTAATTGATCCTGTTTCCCCCGACAAATTAATTGGCTGGAAAATATCTAATTGGCCCGGCAAATGTCATAAAAAAGCAGGCCACTTAGTGCCAGTCGGCCCTGGGGCCATACTTCTGTGGGATTTTCCTCCATGGCTCAAGTCGGAGCTGTCGGATTCTTCCGGTGCCCAGGCAAATCGCAGGCAAACCTGAAAAGAGACACACCTGCGGCATCCGTCTCTGTTAGGGTCGTGTTTTATTTTCTGCGCCATGGAGGCAATTTTTGCTCCCACTGTTGGAGTAGAATAAATAATTTCCTGGTCAAGGCTGGGGGTGGGAGTGGGGGGAGGGGCACAGCCTGGCAGTACGATCCTGGAACACATGCTAATTTAATCAATGTGCTATAAATCTGTCCGGATGCTGACTCATGTGTGTCTGCTGCCCTGTGGGACCAGAACCAAGCCCAGTGTCCTCTAGTTTAAAGGGCTGCAGTCGCTGCGTGAGCCCCACAGTCCCCTCCGCAGAGAGGAGGCAGAGCTGCCAAAGTGGCCCAGTTTTAGGACCTGGGAGAGATGGGACGTTTAGCTCTCCCTGCTCGGGTCTCTGGGCCCCCAGGCCATCCATCCATCAGGAGAGGCCTCTGCCGTCTGCCGGTGAGGGATGCCACGCCCGCCCGGCCTTGTGCAGAAGGAGGCCCGGCCGAGCAGGACCTGGGGGCTTGATTCCCTGGCTGCAGGGAGCAGGTCCAAGGTGCACAGCGCCAGCAGCAGCGACGGTAGAGACTTAATTAACGAGTGGCAGCTTGTGTCGGATTTTAAATCAATGATGCAAATGAAGCGACTGCGAGCATGTGGGCCTCTCTGGCGCTGCAGATTTCGAGGGCAGCGATGGGGCGGGGGAGGGTCCTTTCATTGCCGGGGGTTACTGAGCATAACTCAGGCTATAAGAGAGGGCTGACGGTGGCTAATGCTGAGCACCTCAGCACCTGTGCAGGTTAAGAGCTGTAGGATCTATATGGCATCTAATGCTGGCGTTTGGGTCGTGGGAAATGTTACTGCCAACACCAGCCACCTTCACTGGATGGGCTTGAGTGATACTGAGCTGCATTCGGCCAATACAGAGCCTGCCGCTCCCTCTGATTACTCTATCCTGTATATTTACATTGTCTGTGTTATACAGCAGTGTGCTCCGACCCGATCCTCGAGGACCCCCAGACAGTTCAGGTGTTTGCTTCCTCCTGAAAATGTGGACTGTCTGGCAAGGAGCTGGGAGGGAGCAAAAATGTGGACTATCTGGCAAGCTTCTGGGAGGGAGCAAAAATGTGGACTCTCTGGCAGGGAGCTGGGAGAAAAAGGTGGACCGTCTGGTGTTTTAGGCTATTTATCTTCATACTACATATATATTTGCCAAGAAAAAGCATAGATTAGCATTAGAATATGTGCAAATAAATGAAACAATAAAAAATAAATAGGAATTTCTTCTGTTCTCCAAAAAGTCACTGATTTCTCGCTGGGCGTCTAGATGAACACGGCTTCAGTTCCCAAACCTCTCCTCAGCCGCAACATCAGCAAATCCATTTATTCCTTATATTTTACCACCAGCTAACTTAATTAATTAACATAATTAGTAAAATAATTTGAGGAATTAATTAGCCAAACACAATATGCTAGTGATCGAGTCAACAAATACACATGTGCCTTCGATGGTTCCTGCAAATACTGGAGTCAGATGACACATATTGAAAAGACATAAAATAATAGTTTTACACCAACATAATTTAAATATAATTGTAATGTAAACATTTTCTTTGACTGCCTAAGACTTTTCTAGCAGATGGAAGCATCTTCTTTGCTAATCAGTCCAAATTTTGTAGGACATCCAGCGAACAAGGAGGCCTCTGGGCCCAGTGCCATCCGATGAGCGCCCAACAGTCCATTTTCTTTGTCTCCTCGCCATTTGTCAGACCCAGTAGCACCATTGATTAAGGGAGAAGTATCGGCTTAAAGTCGATGCGAGGGGGAGAAAAAGAATCTGACAAGAGAAGGGACGATAAGAACAGCAGTGGATGAATCTAGGCTAGGAAAACACAGCTGTGACCTGGCAGCCAGGCAGCAGGAAGAGTGATTACCAGTTAGATGTCACTGGGAATGGGATACGCCCAGGAGAGAATACAGTGGTGTACTAAATAAATCCGTAACAGCAGACAAAGGCACTGGGACTGATTTGGATAATGCAGCTTGTGCATAATTTGGCCCTGAAAAGTGTATCATTAAAGATCTGTTTAAGTTGCATTCCCTCTGTCCCTTGTCTCTGTGACACAGATAACAGCGATGTTGCTGTCAGTTCAAATAACGGCATATTATTCATCTAAATAAATAGAGTTCTATTTTCTGTGACCTACAGTAAAAACACGACGATGGTTGTCACCCAGGCTTCTTGCCTGTCTGACTGTATCGGGCACGTGCAGTCACTCAAAGAGCCAGTAAGGACGGTATCAATGCACCAGCTCACCTAAACTGCACATCACTGGACTGCAGTGGAAAACCGGTGTAAGCCAATGGAGAACACGCACATTTCCACGCACATTTCGCATCCTCAGAACAAGAACTATTAAACCACAGGGCTCCCCACAGTGTCACAGTTAAAATACCATATAACCAGCTAGATCCTTTCAGCTGATTAATGCAGAGATTAGTGCAGTTTCATTGGGCGATTAAGAAAACAAGTCATGCACAAAAGAAAATCATATCTGCACCCTCTGAGGATCTACAGTGTGGCTCGCAAACAAACAGAATCAAATGAAAACTGGATGTCACACAGCATTAAATGCATTTTTCGGGGGAATGAAGCAATGCGAAGCACTATACCCATTACCAGCAATAACGTGACAAATGGAAGAGCATTGATGGTTTCTGCAGCATTTCGAGAGGCAGGAGTGACAGGGCAGCGCTGTCAGAGGGGGTAGCAGAACATATCAGTGTGTGTGCACTGCAGTCAGTCCTCAAGTTATGTAACTAGTTCACAGGCTGAAAAGTGGAAAATGGCTGTTTTGTAATCCTTCAGTATTGTACTGCCGTCATAGAAACTGTCATAGTCACTTATTATCGGCTTTCAGCATCCTGGCTTAACATTCAACCTGAGACCTCACAGGTGACCAACACTGGAAGGGCCAGGTTAAAACCATTGTACTGCTGGTATGGTCTTGCTTAGGGCTCTGCACCAGTGGGTCGTCAGGGCCATTGTTTGATGGCAATACTTATTTTTGAATATAGAGTTCAAATTTTTTTCTTACATTGTGTTGGTAACACTTCACTTGAGGGGGCACAATTATTGTTGTATTGCGCTGTTAGTTAATGTATTAATTACAAACTAAGTGTTAGTTACATAGTGATCCCATGCTTATTCATTATTAATCAATCATAACAGTTCATCTATTTCATGCAGTTACTACATTTCCTTTTGATTTGTACTTGAGTTGTAACTGAGTTCCTAACTTACTTGTGCCTCCCTCAAGTAAAGTGTTTCCATTACGTTTTAAGTCACCTTATAAAATCTTCTATATGCACATTGTGTCCTTGGGGCTGTGGAGTAACTGTGCAAACGTTTGTTCCCAGGGACTGACAAAGGAATTTGAACAAAGGTCCATTTAAGCATGTGGTAAATGTACGGCTATAAGGCGAATGTTCAGTTACATGACTGGGGGGGCCACTACGAAACAGCTGAGAACATTCAGGGATCTTCCTCTTCCCATGTTTTACAGGCCAGATTATGTACCACATGGTGGGGGGAGGGGGGGATCATTCACCAGCGTATTGATTGAACTCCTTTGTTTCATCGAGGAATCCCAGAAACAAAGTCCCCTGTGACTCACAGAAACGACAGAACCTGAAATGCACTCCATACCACAGCAAACAAATGAAACACCTCCAGTCAGGCTTGCTTGTTCTACAAAAACAAACCAAAGAAGGCCTGAAAAATCAGATATGACAAACACCCACAGTCCTATGGCACACTACCTAGGAACCTGAAATGCACTCCATACCACAGCAAACAAATGAAACACCTCCAGTCAGGCTTGCTTGTTCTACAAAAACAAACCAAAGAAGGCCTGAAAAATCAGATATGACAAACACCCACAGTCCTATGGCACACTACCTAGGAACCTGAAATGTTGCAACACCATGTATCATTTTTGGAAAAGACATGTTACATCTCCCTCTGCGACAGAATTATTTAGTTCTGCAAGTAAGTTCAGCCACGCCCCATTTAGGGACTACCCCAGTTACTGACAATTTGCAAATTCAACAGTAATCAAAAATAATTTTCTGACCGTTGTATGCATGCACTACCCGGTTTTGTACACCTGACAGCAACGCACACTTGAGTGAGAGAGATCTTCAAACCCGAATGCACCAAACGTAATAAATGTCCGCTTTATGAAGGATAAAAGAAACTGAGTATGGAAGGCTGAAATGAAGTCGATGAAGTCGTGGTCATGCCTCGGTGATGTAATGTGCACTTAGCGACCATTTTGCTTAATGACCTGGTTGGTGCAATGGAATTTGGTCTCAAAACGAGGGGTGGTTGTATAATTTTCTTCCTAGGTATGCTGTCTGAGTCTGAGGCCTCGATGAACAGTCTGATTAGAAGCAGAACAGGCCAAAGGCTGCAATATTTTTGCCACGTTATATACAATTTTAGTTGATTTTTAGTTGCTTTCCTAGATTGTAATACCCACCGCAAATATATTTAGGGAGCAGGATGAGGAGTGTCACCGGTTCATTTATAGTGTCTTTTTTCATGCAGCTGACATATTTACCCAAGTGGGTCATGCCTGAGAGGCGTGAGGTCCACACACTGCTGCTTTAATGACTTTCAGAGCCAGTAGCATGTCCTGGAGACGAGCTGATGGCCAAGTGCTCCAGATGCCCGCAGGGAACATGCCAGTGTGGCACCCAGCTCCACGCTCGCATGCCGCCGGGCGGTTTGCTGCTTCAACTCACTAGGGGACAGAGGAGTGTGACTCATTGCCTGTCATTTTGGGCGATACTTCTGGGGAGGGATTGGCTGTGATTAGATTACCTGAAGGAGTCATATGCTGAGGACACAGCACTGTCCCTCAAGCTTGGCTTGGGTTGCCACTACGCAGCCTGTTACCTGAGAGCTTTCTCAGTAACAGCATCCTTTCAATATCCCGCCCCCCCCCCCCCCTTCCACAGGCCC
>JABFEB020000035.1:16571461-16582762 GCA_019775895.2 Stomatorhinus ivindoensis | reverse complement strand
CTACACATCATAATACACATCATGCTACACATCATACTACACAGGATACTACATATCATACTACACATCATAATACAAATCATGCTACACATCATACTACACAGGATCACACTACTAGGCAGGAGATGCTGAATCTTCTAGGAAGATGCTGGATGAAATTGCATTAAGAACCAGAATTTTAGAAACAATTAGCAAACTGCACCAGAATGTAAATTTTAGTGACAGAAGGTCAGTTCTATTTTATACGTATGCTCTGTATATGAATTATTAGAAGGTCCAGTATAGATTTAAGACATGTCATACAACCTTGAAGAAATTTTAATACGGCCTTTAATTTTCTTTCCTAATTAGAAAATGCAGAAACTGTTTTAGCACTGCTTTGGGAAAAGTATTTTTCTCTTTGACTTTAAGTTTTACCTTTTTTGTTTTTGTATGGAAGTAAATCTGTGTCATCACAATTTGACTTTTATATGCCACTGAAATTCTAACACTGAATATTTATGCATTGAAAATATGCATCGGAAATTCGATGGTCCGAATTCACATGCAAAAATACGAGGTTAAAAAATACAAAGACAACATTTCAAAGTCGCTCCAATTCGACAGTCCGAATTCACATGCAAAAATACGAGGTTAAAAATACGAGTTGAGTTATACATCCGGGATAGCAAGGTTGAGCAATCGAATCTGCAGCTGCGTTTGACTTCATGCAGCCACTTATAGCACAACAGCAATGCATTCCAGTCCTGACGTTTGTATCCCAGGCAGTTCTGAGGCGTTATCTGCCATTCCTCCCGAATATCATGTAGAGCAGTTATAACTGTTTTTCATTTAATTTACCTGGTAAAATAAAGTTTAAATAAATGACATAAATGCTGTAAAAATGCACGTAAGTTAGTGGTTTATTTATTGTTAGTTACTGTAATGTTGCGCTGCTTTATTTGTTTAATTCCAGTCTGTGAAGAAGGCATTCAAGTAAAAATTGCATTGTACTCGGTACATGACAATAAAAACGTTGATTCCTTGAAATACATGTATGTGATCTTTTTCCTGGCAGCTATCTTTTTACACAGAGCCACTATACACAATAGTTTATTTTTTCCCACTGCTAACAGTTTGGATCAGGAGTTGTTTATTGTAAAAGAAGCAATGTGCATGCAGGTGATATTTGTATAGATTTATCTACACCCTTTTGGCAGTATGGCCATTGTAGTCAGGTCTTGAACTATGAGGAGTAGAAATTGTCCGGCTTAGCTGCAGTCAGTTTATACTCCAGCCCTGCAGCCGCAGCCAGATGCTCTTGCCACGTCAGCTGCAGACAGACCTAAGCCCAAGTCGAACGCAGCCACATTCGATTGCTCTGCCTTGGTATCCCGGATGTATAACTCGAATTTTTAACCTCGTATTTTTGCATGTGAATTCGGACCATGGAATTTCCGATGCATATTTCCAATGCATAAATATTCAATGTTAAAATTTCAGTGGCACATAAAATTCTAATTGTGATGACACAGATTTACTTCCATATTTTTTTTTGTTTTAATTGAGACACAGATTTTTACCACTCTTGACTATTAGAAACTTTTTCAAAAAGAGCAAAACAGCATAGTGTAGCATACTGACGTTCTTAGAGGACCTAGAAGGGAATTATGTAAGAAAGGGAATAGAGAATGAATGCTTTGAGACACACATGCAGAGTCTAATCTTTGTTTAACCTTCAAGCACTTGGCGGTCAAGTCTATGCACCTCCGTGTCTCAACGACACTGTACCTGTGTCCTCATCCAGGTAAATAACGTTGCTGTAGATATTTTCAGTCTGGGCAGGTACAAGTTCTGAGTCATCCATGTGCTTCTCTTGGTGACAGTGGAATGGCTAGGATAAGGAAACACATGTGAGTAATATAATTAGCAAAGTGGCTAAGAGTATTGTATAGCGATCAGCCCACAGGACCTGCAGTGGTGTAAAGCACCGGGCGGGTCTCACGCTGCATTTGCTCTCCTGCAAATTGAAGACGCTGCTGTACTTTGCTTTTGACTTGGACACATATTCTGCTCCCTCCGAAGAAACGCCTGTACAGGATGTTCACAGTTAATGAAATGTTAGACGTGTTTAGTAGTAATACGACACACTGAAGGCTCCTAGGGCCAAATTAGGATGCAGCGTATTGATCCGAATGGGAAATTCCAGACATTTGTACCATATGAGCTTCCTTATAGAAATAGCTCAGCGTAACATGAATGCTTCATAAATGCCACCCATGCCCATCATGACATCCCTCCAATTGCCCCCCCCCCCCATTTGGCCCATTCCAATTCACAGTCGTCGTCCCCCCATGGCTGTGGAAAGGACCTGGAAGCTGGTCTCACCTGCTGCTTGTCTCCTCTTGCAAAACAGCACCAAAGCTACCACCAAGAACGCAGTGCTGAGTGGTCCAACAGCAGCTACCATTGGGATAATGTTGTCCTGTGAAGCAGGTGGAGCTGGAGGAACAGCAGAACTGTTACGGACAGGCATGGTGAAGGACGGTCAATTTGTGTTATGGACTCACAAACAAAGGGGTTTATTTAAAGTAAAACAAAACAAGATACAAAAATCGACCATGAGGGGTCAAATCAAGGTAGAAGGGTAGAGCAAGAATTAAAACAGGAAACCACACAAAGCAACACAACTGGATACAATGACCTACTGAGGAACAAGGGCAAGGGTAGGTAAATATATACACAGATGACAAGGCTAATGTGAAGCACAGGTGTGGGCCAATACAGTTACTAGGAACAGCACAGATGAGGCCAATCAACAGATAAGGGAAAACTAGATAAAGGTAACTGAACAACCTCACAACAGAAAGGAAAGCCTGGATGACAGCTGCCTACTCAGCCCATTAAGCCATGCAGCAACTTGGGGCACAAGACAAACATAAGGAGCTAACACCAAACGTGATGGCCAGCGACACCTATTGGCCAAACGGGGAACTGGCTTACAGAAGGGGGCAGGACAAGGACCGATCCGGATACAGAACATCATCGGTCATTAGTCTATAAAGGCATTTTGTACGGCAGGAACATAACCGTGAAATGTTTCTTTACAGGTTCAGTTCTTTGAACTATGTGCTTTTACTGTATGAATTTTAATATAGATACTCCCCCTGTTATGATGGTCCATGTTACGATATTTTGACTTTATTCAATAAATTACAGAAGACATTCAACACCTTTTCTTTTATAAATTAAGCTAGTTATTTTGTCCAATTGTAGGCTAATGCTAGTGTTCTAAGCAAGTTTAAGGTAGGCTAGGCTAGACATGTTAGGTTAGGTGTATTGTATTAAAATGCATTTTTGCTTTATGATATTTTTGCCTTACAGTAGGTTTATCGGGATGTGATTCCATTGTGTCCCAGTGAGTGTCTATACATAGTAATGAGAATAAGATGGTCTTTCATTAGTTTGGAAGCTTCCAGAATCAACTGGAATAAAGGTCTGTTTATTTTACAATTGACTTTAGCCCAGCTGGAAAGCAGTGAGCTCAAACACCCCTTTTCAGAACCCAAACATACGTTTTCTTATGTGTTCCAGTTTGTTCAGTTGGTCCAAAAAAACGTGGATCTGAACTGGCGTTTCCCAGTAGCCCATAGTATGTGATTATGAGTGCCCAGGTATCCTGCAATGGACCAGCATCCCGTCCACGGTGCTCCCTGCCTGCGCTTCCTAAGATAGGTGGCAAATTCACTCTGACCCTGTATCGGATGAGCAGATATGAAGAATGGAGGGCATGGAAGAGAAGTAGTGGAATTAAGAAATTTAAGATAATTTAATTAACAGGCAAGGGTTTTAAATATTTATTAAAATATTGATTATTGTTGAACGACTCATTGTTTTACATTTCAAAAATTTGAATAATTAGTCTGAAAGCCTGTATTCAGCAAAGTTAGCAAACAGGGTAGATTACACTGAAATAACCCAATTTAATACTCAGAGTCAAGTTTTTAGTGTGACCTTATAATTTACTGTATGCATTTCTGCACTGATTCTCGGAAAGGCAGGTCTACAGATGTGAAGGAGTGATGCAGGAAGAACATAGCAGGCAGGCAGATCTGCAGGGACGCCTTTGCTCTCAGCGCCCTCCCTGTGACAATAACACAAGCCCAGTGTGTTTGGTCTTGCTGGGGCTGGACAGGGTCAGCTGGAGCTTCCTGTTTCTCCAGCACCCCTGTTCCCCTCCATCCTCAACCAGGCCAGGGTCAATGAGCTTGTCGTCTCTGACACCTCACAGGTCAGGACAAGGGTCTTGTTCCCAAAGAGACCTCCGGGGGGATCGAGAGTCACTGAACACATGAACAATAGATAAACATAGACAAGCATTCAGTTGTCACAAATGTAATAATACAAATATTCTGATGCAAAATATCAGTAGTGCTAGACAACAAAAAAAGAATTACCTTTAAGAGTTACCAGTGAAGTAATCATTAATATATAAGTCATACATTCCACTTTCCTCAAACGTAACTGGTGAGATGTGCAGAGGTATGTAATAACCATCAAAACCCTGAGACGGGAAAATCATTCTGGCATAGACAGGCTGTTTATTTTTTGCAGTTTCACGTGAAGCCGGTCTCCAGTACCAACGAGCTTTGTTGGTCCAATCATGCCGTTGGTTTATAAGCGTAACCTCACTGCTGTTGGACGCCTCTCTGTACAGAGTGTATGGCTTACTGTAGGAGTCTGAAAAACATCGAAATGAGGATCATAGCCGTGAAATGAACTGGCCGAAGTTAGACTCGACTGCTAATCTCAAAACAGTCATATTAAACCACTCACATTGGTTGACTTCTAACATTTTCATAACATCATAGATTAGACGTCCATTCTTTCTGAATGTACAGTGGTATTCTCCACTGCTCTGCATGTCAGCGCTGTGGATAATGATGTGGACTGTGTTGATGTACAGCAGAGTGGTATTAGGGATGTGATTCTCTTTTTTCTCCCACTGGAGCGTGACTGAATCCGGCAGACGAGATGCATCACAGCTGAAGCTCACATCAGAACCTATGACAGAATCAGACTGTGGCACGACAACTGGAGACACAGGGAGAATATTTAAATTTAGTTAAATTAATTTTGATATGATGCTATTACAAAGAGGAATAGAATGACAGTCCTACGTGAAACAGCAAACACATGAAAGAAAGAAACAATAATGAATAATATTATATAATTTAATAGATTGGAGAATAGCATTGAAGAGAATGAAACTGCTGTAAAACAAAAAGGAGTGTTGTGGAAAGGTGGTAACTTACACAAATAATCAATTTTGTTCTCTAAATCTATGCTTCCTTGGGGATCCCCAGAGAGGCCACATTTTTGCTCCGTTCCAGCTTTCTGCCAGACATTTTTGCTACCGGGAGCTAGGAGCAGTTTGAGAAACACTACTCTAAATTAGTGTTATATCACAGTGCAGTGTTAACCTACCTCTTACTGCAATCAATTCAGCCTGTGCCAGGATGGACCATGTTGGTTTTGTTTGTGAAAAAATATATAGTCCTCCATTTTCAAACTTAGGATTCCATCTGAATGCCATAGTTCTGACCTTGTTTAAAAGGTGCCCCTTTTCCCCATGTCCAGAAGTAGCCATAATCTGACAATGTTATTTTTGCTATTTGAGTTTGTTGGGTCATCCCACTATGTGAAGTCCATTCCCAACTGAATTCTGTCCCATTTGTAAGATCTGGATTTTGCAGAGTGATCCAAACGGGCTCTCCAGACAGGAAGTATTTTGTCATAATTAAGGCTGCAGTGAAAAAATATAGTGAAGTCAGTGGCCCTGAGTGCTGCAACATCATAAATCATTATGTTTCATTAGGATTCATGATTGATTCAGTAGGTTTTTCTCTGGGAATTAATTTTCATTGATAAATATTTCTTACATTTAATAAAGCTTTCTTTGCATAAATGTATTTGCTAAACAAATAATGGCTAAAAATAGTCTCCAAATCTAGATTAAAGTGTACGACAGCCCTACCCTCTAATTTCCTTTAATGTAACCTCTATTCACAAAATGTATTCTCAGAATGAAAACATATTAGTATACAGCTTATCTTGCGGTCTCATTAATTCTTGTTTTATTTAGACCAGACACACAAATACAAAACATCTGGAGATAGATAGGCACAATATGAGCTCAATAAAATGTGCATTAGGAAGTTTGTATTATAGTATTCTGAACATTGCATTGCTATTGACTCAAGTGAATAAAAGAATTACACATAAAATCAATTAATAAATATCTGGTTCATTGGGAGTTTGCAAAATATTTCATATGATACTGTTTTATGACACTAGAAGTTAACCTTAATGAGACTTTCGTAAGGGTTTAATGAAGTTTACAGACAGAATTTAACTTAGAAATATTTTGAAATTTATTAAATCTATTTAGATTATTAGTCAATATCATTCCAATTATAGTTGTGTTAAAAATTTCAGTGAAAGTAAAAATTACTCACGGTCAGCTGCGAGTTTCAGACAGTGTCCTGCTATTGACACCAGGGTCCACAATGGTGCCACTTTCATAGCGAAAGTTAATGCTGTAAATAGCCAGGAAAACAAACTGATGAAAAGCTAATTGTTTGAATTCACTTTCCAAAATACAAAAAAAGGCATCTTTAAACAACCAGCTTAATGCTATAAAGAACCTAAACCAACCTAAATGAATCTTTCCCGAAATCCGATTTTTTAAATCATCCAACTAACAGCATAGTAACATACAACTAATATAATAATGAAACAATTTTTGAAATATGACCAAAGAATGCGAATGATGTTACCTTGTACGTCCTTTGGTGCAGTTTTCAGGTTCTGATTTTTGAAAGTGCTGGTTTCTTAACCCGGATTGTGAAATGCGGTTGTGATTCAACTTCTCGTTCGCATCTTCCTGCTCCAAAGCAGATCCACAAATTGGGTGCAACTTTAGAAAGCATGAACAGAAGCTTTCGCTCAGGCTAACAGAAACTGTTATGTTGGTTGTTTTAACACAGAAACAAAAAAGAGACAAAACTCTGGGCCGGACCTGTATACTGGTAAGGAAGAAGAAACCACTACAGTGTTTATCAGAAGGTGCATTCAGAGCTCATTTCCTGTGAGCAATGCGGTTATGAAGTTTCTCAATTTGTAGTACACTGAATTAACCATGTATTTTCAGAGTTTAATTTAACTTGAAGTAACCTCTAAATGCATCAGTACATTATTTCTCCCTAGAAAGCAACAAATTTTTGTTATTGATGTGATCGAGGAAAAATTAGTTTTCACATTTGATATATATTTTCGGATTATAAAAAAAAGCAAAAAGAAAGTTAATAGAAGGTGCCTCAATCAGAAACAGACCCATGTCCAGAGTCATACTGTAGCGAGAGTGCCATACAGGCTATGCCGCTCAATAATGGGACAGGCAACAACGACTTAGAATGGGAGACAGCGCTCATTTGCCATGTGCCATTCACACACCAACCCACTCACACTGCCCACCGTGCTGCTCACGCCGGCTACTTACACCTACCTTACACTTACACCGCTCACGGTGGGCACACAGACACTGCTACTTACACCTACCTTACACTTACACCGCTCACGGTGGGCACACAGACACTGCTACTTACAACATGTAACATCCATCACTACACAGGACATTACGGTACGTACAATAACAACAACAATAACGTACAAATGCAACTGCAACATAGAATCACAATGGTTTCACAATCATCCAACAAGCAACTCACCTGCCACACAATGGGCTCAAATTCTGCTATTCAGTGCATAATGAATTGTCTTCATATCCAATAATGTAGGGTTCATATTGAACTGGCCACATGCGGGAAATTTACTTAGAATTCCACTTTTTTGCATATGTCATGTACCGCGCTCCTAATTAGTGTTTCCACCTGCTTCTGTCTATTTGGCTTTGCCTGCATAGATGCTCAGCGTGAGTTATTACCAAGCATCCTGCTGCATACTGAGCATCTACTCTGTCACCTGTCCCTACTTACCGTTCCTCCTCAGTTCCTTCTCTTTCTCTCACCCAAGCCCCCTTTGGACCTTCACAGTGTTCTCACCAGCTGTCGACGTGCTCACAGGACTGACTCCGCCGGCTACCGACGCCTTCACTTCTGCGACCCCGACCCAGAGCCCCATGTGCTGATTCACTATCTGTTGGCTGGTTCCCTTCAGTAAATCCCCGTTAACTGCATCCGTGTCTCCGAGTCCTGCTCGTGACATTTTAACATAAATTACCAGCTGACAAGCATTTGCTTGCAAGAACCAAATTTTATGGCTGACAAAAAGAATGTTCACAGACAGAGGTTGAGACTCAAGAAAATCACAAGAGACTCTTGAAGGGAGAACATGTTTTATTGTGTGAGAAGCTGGAGGAACAAGCAAGAAGAAACATGAAACAAGTGGGACAAAAGCAGAGGCGTTACTCTGAGAACAGAAAGACGCCTAATAAACACAGAACAACCACTGTCAGAATAAAAGGGATCTACCAAGTTTACTGAGAATTCTGGGCTGTCAAACACACCAATAAAAGTCATACCCAGAACAGGGCGGTGAGTAATGAGAGAGGTAGATGATGTTTAGCAAAATGTATGGGCTATGTTATGGTGACAAAGCGGGCAAAACCAATACGAAAAAATCAGCTGAGTTTCATCAGAGACTGGAAGGAAAACCACATGAACACTGTGTGAACAGGAAGATTTCTACAAGCAGGGTCATGATGCATCTCGCACTGGTTACTGGTGAATGTTCGGAGGCTGACGTTCTGATAGGCTATGCTGACTCCACATCTACAGTGTAGCCAAAAATTATTTGTACACTGTGGAAAAAATCGTCAAAATGATATTGAGGGTATTGAAGAACAAACTTTAAAAACAGTTTAATATGTTACAATTATGTGCATTGTGTAAACAAACAAGAAAAATTGTTATTCAAAACATATTCTGGAATTGTTTTCCAATCAAGAATCAATGTCAATTTCTCACAGTATTCAAATATTTTTTTTGGCTACACTGTATAGGTTTGTTATGTTTTAGCGTCCTATACTGCTTTGAACAAAACATTTGCCAAACAAATGTAAACATACACACTGGGTTTAAGGAAGAAAAAAAACTGTTTATGTACACTGCATGACTGAGGGTGGGAACAACAGATGCAACTAATCAACACATCACACCCTCAATTCCCAAAGAATGTCAAATAACACCCCCCCCCCCCAAATAACACCTCCTTTACCTTATATGGGTGACTGCTCTCATTTGGCATTGCGGAGGGCTGACTTGGCCACTGCATCCTATCACTCCACTACAAACTCCTGTGGTCTCTGAGTGTAAAAAACCATTGCTGGATCTAACAGAAAGTGCAAGGGCTCCAATTTTCTTAATTTACGAACAGATTCGTGGAAAGTGGGAATTGGAGGATATAGTCTAATGAGCCAATCAAGAATTTTACTGCCTAAAGTTGCTAATGACAGGCTCAAGATCCAACTGAGAGCAAGTCTGTAATATTAACATTCAGCTGATCTGGGCACTGTTCTGTACTGAGCTGAGTACTGCAATGCAAAGAAGAAATGCACCCCAATGTTTCTGTCCTGCAAACTTAGGGGGCTCTAATACATACTTGCTCTTGGGCACCATCCCTCCCGGACAGGCCGTCTTTAGCTTAAGGATTAGGAGGAAGAGTGTTGGACATCTTCAGCGTTAGCCATCAGCCCACATGCCTCGAAAGCCCGTATCAGCTCTCTCAGGGCATCCAGTGCATCTGCCGTGGTACTGCAGATTAGGTCACACTGTCGCTGAAGGAACGATATAGAGCAAAGAGTTACGCTACGCAGGTAAACCAGAGCTGAAACTGAAAAACACAAAGATCACAGGAGAATTGCATCACAACAATGAAGGCCGAGTCGCACTGATGTTTTTAGCCATATCGTGGCTCTCACTCCGATTGTAACAAAGTGTTTGGAGGGACTGCTTATTACCTCCCTGCAAACCTAAACCCCCTATAGTTTGTATACAGAACCAACTGGTCCACCGTCTATGCTATACCCGCCAGCCCCCACCTCACCCTGTCCCATCTTGGGAATCAGTCTGCGTACACCAAGACTGCTCAGCCTTAAGCACCATCATATCAGAGCAACTGCTGGAGAAGCTGAAGTCACTGGAGATACTGGCACCTGTAACTGGACCATCAGCCAAAGGCAGCAGCCGGTCACAGAGTCGGCAGCCACACATCAAACTCGGAGAGTACAGACTCGCCCCTGGGGCTGCATTCTGACCCCCTCCTGTCCACCCTGCTAACCCGTAACTGTATACCACTACATTCAACAACATCATCATCAAGTTTGCGAATATTACTACTGTGGTGGATTTCGTCAGCAAAGGTGAAGAAGTCAGCATGCAGGATGGAGGAGGAGCAGCTAACAGCATAGTGCAACCACCATAACCTCCTCCTGAACATTGACAAGGCTCCCGCAGAACAGCACCCCCTGTTCACCACAGACGGCACGGCGAGAAGGTCCAACAGCCGCTCCATTCCCTCCCAAGGCTGAAGCAGGTCCGCTCCCCAGTCCGGCCCTCAGCACCACATACAGGAGCACCCCTGGAAGTGTTCTGACCTACTGTATCGGGCACCGCGTCTGGTTTGGAAGCTGCACAACCTCTGAACAGAAACAGATCGTCGGTGGCCATCTCCCATCCCTGCTGGGGATCTTCAACCACTTCAACCAGGCTTCCACTGAGCCTCCAAAATCATTATGGACCCCGACTGTTCCTGCCATAGCCTGCTTTCCATTTCCGTCAGGGAAGACGCACAGGAGCATCCAAACCAGGACCACCAGGTTTGGAAACAGCTTCATTCCCCAGGCTGTGTGGGCAATAAACACTACTGCCCCCCCCCCCCCCCCACACTGAATCACTGACCTTCCCCACTGTACTGTACATTTGCTTAACAATGCATGCTGCTACACCCTTAAAACACACTATGTTGATAAAAAGATTTCTTCATGCCACTGATCCCTCCGAATTGCACCATGGATACGGGTTGTTTGTGGACTGTGGTTATGTGGGTATGTTACTTCTTAATGCTCCCCTGGTTTTTATTTTGTAAATTATTTACACTGTTTGTCTAGGAAGAACGGCGTTTCATCCTTGATTGTATGAAAGTGCATGATAAGATGACCATAAAGATGATCTATCTATCTATCTATCTATCTATCTATCTATCTATCTATCTATCTATCTATCTATCTATCTATCCATCCAT
>JABFEB020000035.1:16547678-16571361 GCA_019775895.2 Stomatorhinus ivindoensis | reverse complement strand
TCTATCTATCTATCTATCTATCTATCCATCCATCTATCTATCCATCCATCCATCCATCCATCCATCCATCCACCTCCTATCAGCTTGCCGTCACCTTCAGTGCGGTGATGTTCCATGCCGAGTTCTCCAGAGCCTTACTCTGCTTCCTCCCCTTCAGTTCCTCCTTCTCCCCAAGCCTGGAAAGGTTCTCATGGAGCTTCATTCCTATTGGGTAAGTTGGTGTTAGGTTAACACTTTGTGGAAGGTCATCCATTCAGCCAAACAGTCCAACTTATTTCTGAGGTCTAGATCTGTGTTGGACATCAGTGTAGGTGAAAGAGTGAGGGTAACGAGGTTCAGACCCACAAGACTACAGACAACTTACTGAAGGACCACAAAGAGGCATATTATTTTACATCAAAAGATATTTAAATGTATGATTTACTTTAAATAATTGTGAACTTTGAACAATAATACCTGCTTTATTCCATGCCATCAAAGATTTTTCAAAAATGAGTTTAGGAGATTTGAAACATAGTAGCAGCAAAATATTTTCAGAAGGTTACATGCAGCTGTGCAATGCTACATAAAGCCATTTTTGTAGAAAACGGTAATATTATTAATATAATAGGCATGTGATTATAACCTACATAATCTCTCACACACACACACACTTACCTTCCTTGCACACCTGCTTGATCTCTTCTTGTACCCTGTCTGCATTCTCAATCAGCCGTCTTTGTGCTGAGATCATCTAAGGTCCAGATTAGTGAAGCAGACAGAACTTAAAAGTATTGCACCGAACTGGAAGTGTAACTCGTACACAAAGATGCATTTACCTACAGCCCTCAGGTGGATGTCAGTATGATTCGATATGACTGTGTGTGTCGGTGCGGTTTGATATTATCAGATATTACATCCATCCAGATAACTCACAGTGCTGTAGGAGCCCACAAGCTTCTCTATGCTTTCAGATGAGTTCCCCAGCTCCTCTAGGCTGGGGTAGCCACCTTTCAGCACCAGACTGGCCCCTAGGGACCCGTCAGGGGCCTGTAGGAGCGGCACCAAGCTCTGAATGCACTGCTTGAAGGTGACCTCCAGGGGCAGCCCAAAGTGCTCTTTGAAAGTAATCATGGCGCTCTGTCAAACACAGATGAAAATGACTGATCTGCATGCTTTCCTGTCTTAGGAAGGCTGTGACGAGAAACCCGGAGCAGAGTAACAGGCAGCACACCTACCTGTGCAGAAACCCGCAGGTCTGTGGCCTCGCCCAGGGGGGCACTGGCAGATCGGAAGGTGTCGTCCAGAGCCCGGACGCCCACGCTGCGCAGAGCCACCGACTCGTGCCCCCGCCGAGCCCCTTTCTTGGGCTTGCTGCTACCTTTCAGCTCAGTGACGACCATGTGGACGAAAAGGCTGGCGTGAGGCAACGGCCGTCCCGTGAGGCCCATCAGCGGCACGGTGCGAAAACCGGGCTGCAGGCACTCGAAGCTCACGCTGTACTGGCCGATGAAGTCGTCTGTGATGTAATCGTCATCCAGCACCACGAAACGCAGGACCGCTAACTCAGGCATGCTTACCTGGGGATGGGGGGGGGGGGGCTGTCAGCACACACACTGCCTGCCTGAAGGGCTACGGGCCGGAACGGACCTCACCTGGAATTCAAAGGTTTCATCAAACAGTGGGTCATCCTGGTTCTGCGCCGCGGTACTGGTGCGTTCCTCGGCGCAGTCAGCAGACACGCCATGCAGCTCGAGCACCACGTACGGGTCGATGATATCCCCCTTGGCGCCTGAGCCCTGTGGTTTCGGCAGGCCGTGGGCACTGATCACCCTGACGCGCAGCATCCGGCCCATCTGAGCTGCAGGGCGGTCCGGCGCTGGCTTTGCGGCCGGCTGCAGCACGTACCCGCAGCCGCCGTTCTGCGCGAAATGAGCTCCGTGCACGTCCCGCACGGTCCCAGGCGTCTGCAGATTGCGGGCCACCAGCTGGCAGCCGGCCTTCCAGAAGTCCTGGGAATTGGCGTCGCTGGAGTCAGAGGACTCTGCACTTGGGCACACCCACATCAGCACACGCTCAGTGAGATCTACCAGTTCCTCTGTGCTCTCGCCAGCCAGCTGGGCCGCCTCATCCTCCCCCATGGAGCACACCGTCCAGCATGGGGGGGCCTGGGGCATGGGGGTGTTGGGAGGTGCCAGAGGGCTCTCATTCTGGAAGGCTCGGTGTCTATAAAAGCAGCGGCTACTGGAGTGATTCATAGCCAACAGCTCGGAAAGCTCTTCGCAAATGCGCCACTGCAGCGGATGTGGGGGTTTGGGCGCCATCTGCTGGTCTGTGAGCTCACCTCCCTCCCCCAGTTCCTCTTCCTCCTCTGACGCCTCCCCATCTGATGGCTGCTTCTTACCCACCAGCAATACCCGGCCCTTCAACTCCTCCGGGGAGGGTAGCTGAGACCCATCTTCTGGACTTGGAGGTGCCTGTTGAGCCCCAAGGGTGTAGAGCACAGAGCTGAAGACCTTGCGCAGGTGTACGGCGAGGACTCTCTGCTGGTCTGGGGAGCAGCGCTGGCAGAGGCAGAGCAACAGAGGGTAGGGAGAGGTCGCGAACGCAAACTTCTTGATGATTTCAAGGGCAGCACAGGCGGTGATAGGCACTGTAGGGGCTCGACTGGGGTCATTCAAGCTCAGACTAGTCTCCACAGCTAAGACTGGCTCACCACTAAGCCCATCTGTCACTGTGAGCTCCAAACAGCGGCAACCAGCCTGCAGAGCACTCTGCAGCGCCCCCAGATCAGCACTCTGCAGGTCCTCAGACAGGTAGGAGCGGGAGGACGAGTTGATATAATAGTGTGTGAGTGGCTGGCTCATATCCTGGCACACGTGCTGGTGTTTAGGGTCAAACAGCTGGCATTCGGGTGACTGCAGGAAGCGGGCAAAGCCATCCAGGCTGAGCAGGCCCTGCTCGCGTCCCCATGCCGACGGCTCGAAGCGCCGCACGACGTCCAGGCAGCCCTCGGCCGCGGCAGGGCAGAGACCCTGCTCCGTCTCCAGGAATGCCCTCAGCGCCTGGGCGTCTAGGCACTCCCGGTCCGGGCACAGCTGCACCAGCAGGAAGTAGACATCAGGGCGGGTGCAAAGCTCGCAGTAGACCTCCTGGAATTCCTCCAGGGTCACATGGGAGGTCAGCTTCTCCTTAATGCGCTGGATTTCCTTAAACCTGAGTCGTACCTGGAGGTGACAGGGAGTGACGGGAGAGAGAGGAATACATGGGGGGAGATGAAATGAGTAGGACAGGGCAGTTAAAATCATCCCCGTTTTATTTGTCTGGAGTACAGGGAATACCCAGCAGACTGGGAATGCCAACACAGCATCTTATTAGATTCAAGGTTCTTTATTTGTCACAAGTACAGCATGTAGTGAAATCCACCCTGATTCGGTCCTGAGACTGTGCAATGAGGTTTAGCAAATTAAATTAATGAAAATATATAGAAAACATATATCCCAATAACATTACGGTTATGGGCATCTGTACAATGTGCAAACAGAGCAGGCTATTTACATTTGTGCTGTAAAGTGCAGTGTGCTAGTTGCTATTGGACCTTATTATGTTCTGTTAAAAAGCTGTAGCAGTATGTCCTGATTTAGAAGCGTTATGGCCAGTGGATAGAAGCCCTTCCTGAGCCTCTCTGTTTTTGCCATAATACTCCTGAAGCGTTTGCTAGATTTCAGCAGAGCGAACAGGCAGTTACTGGGGTGAGACGGGTCTTTGATGATGCACCATCTCTTAATGTAAAATAGACAAACAACTAATTATATCCTAGCCGTTTGCTTAACCGCATTTGTCTGCTTAGAGACACTCGATTGAGAGCGATCAAAGACTTGCAGTGTCCTCCCACCTTGGTCTCCCTGATGCTGGGAGACAGCCTGCAGATGGCAGCCACGGCCGCGTCCTCAGACACCACCCCGTAACCGGTCTCGTCGTCCTCGCTGAACTCAGCCGCCAGCCAGCTGCGACGCAAGCGGTTTCCCAGGCTACCCTCGTCCACGCTGCCACGGACGGACCCCGGGTGCGATATCAGGTAGCGCAGGCCCGTCACCCAGATGTTGGCCACTTCAGGAGAAAGTGCCACCAGGTCCAGGGACTGGCAGCCATCGCCATGGATGATGGAGAAGGAGGCCTCCTCCGGCAGGCACTCGGCGGTGCCGCTGTGGCAGAAGGTCTCGGTGAGCTTGCCGGCTCGCACCTCGCACATGGCGCTGATGTCCAGGCGGGCGCGCTCGCTGTCTTTCTTTGAGGGTTCCCAGCGCAGACAGCTGAGCGAGGGGTCCAGGGTATAGAAGCGGTAGTAGATGCGCGAATTGGGTCGCACCTTTCTGAGCTCACAGCCGCACTGCATGAAGGCCAGGCAGTCGGCAGCGCTGCTCACCTTCTTCTCTGAAGGCGTGCTGCTGAAAGACACCGTCTTCTTCCTCCCTCCTGTTTTGTGCCCTGATAGATCCTAGAAGAATCAGCAGCAGGTGGGAGTCTAGATCATTTTATAAGGGGGGCAGGGGGCAGACCGGGGCCTGTTGTTCTTTTGGGGGGAGGCAGATGCATTTGACCTTAATGTCCTCCAAGTTTTATTATAAGAAGCAAAAGACAGTTTTGAAAACCAATAAGTTATTTATGCGATGCTACGTTTTAGTTAAAAATAGGTAACTCACTCTCATTTGTTGTTTAGAATCAGACATAGTGTAACTCCCTCTGCACTCTCCCCCCACATCCCCCCACTTTTATCTTCCCTCCAACTCCATCTTTCAGTACTAAAGTCCCTCTCCAGAAGCTATCAAACATCTCGAACACCAGATGGATCATTCTCTCCTGCAAAGCTTGCCGCTCTCCCGTTCTATCAGAAAATCACAGCAATTTTTGCCGCCTGCCCCTAACTGCCCCCCACCCCCATGACACACCGTGTGGTGGCTCTCTGTGCTCTGCGGTACCACTGAGTGACGGACCCTGGGACGTGGTGGCAATACTCGGCTCTCAGTGACACTCCAGTACAGTGGCCACATTGTCATTACTTTTGGCCAGAGGCCAGAACACAGACAGACGGACAGCAAGAGTAGACTGACATACGAGAAAAGGAGAGACGATGACAGAGGACACAACAGCAGTTAGAGAGCTCAGTATCTACAGTTAAACGGGGATTTACCGTCAGAGCCAGTTGGCCAGCTAAAATAACCAAGTGATCGACTCTGTAAAGGTACTTTTGTCAGAGTTTGACTTTCAGGCAGAAATGCACAAATAATATGGCCCAAAGTCAGCAGTCACCAGTCCGATGTTAACAGGATTCAGAGAAAGTGATCCGTTCTGACCCCAACTGGAATTTTATACAGTGAAGCAAAGTTAACATCATTAAAACCACTATTGTCCTGCTATCACGCCGATTAGAGTGATCAGCTGTCTCTGGATAATCCATCAGACGCAGACACCAAGCAGTGGGCACATACGTGTGCCCAGTGGGAGTTAGGATAAATATGAGACATGGCGTATTTTACGAGAGCCGTACAGTTAATGTATCGCTAACTTATTTTAGGAAACGATACGCATCCCGACATATTTCTTTAGATCATGTAAACTTGCCAAAATTCATGTGGGAATATCCACAGCAGTGTAAATACGTTTAAAGCATCTGATCTGAATTAATAGCAAAAACAGTAACAGGCAAAATAATGACTATGTATTAGAGCGAAGTACAATTATGAACACTTGGTCTGGTCGATCTATACAATTAGCCTATTCGGTATTACCTGCGGGATTCCTCTTGTAGTTGTTTACGTGATTTCTGACTCCTACCTTTATTATGCTGCTCCTGCGAGGAGTCGCTCTGATCCCCTCCGGAAAACCGGACTCCGGGTCCAGCGAGGAGACTCCGCTTCGCCTCCCTGCCCGTGACATCCCTCCCGGCGCAAAGTCCGCTTCGGTCCCTCTGGACGCGTCCCTATAAGAGTCCCGCTCCGTCATAATCGTTAGAGCAAGTGCTAACTGCAGTTACTAATTGAATTTGTTTACTAGTGTATAATATCAGCACCAATTGGTCATTTTTTAAATTTCTCGTCGAAAAAGCGATAGTTAAGAGGACTTTAATAAAGCTGCAATGGTAGTGATTGCACGAATTTCCTCCGTGCATCTGCAGCTTCTGGCTGAGAGCAGGACGACAGTCATTCACAGGGACAGTAACAGTCATTCACAGGAACAGTCACAGTCATTCACAGGGACAGTCACAGACATTCACATGTAGCAAATTATGTTTATTGCAAGGAGAGGTGTAGTGCTTAAGGCATCTCTCTACTAACTCATCTCAACCTATGCTGACTATTTTATTAGAAATAATAAAAAGAACGAGTTCTCTAATTAAACGCAGGCTACTATATAAGTAAAAGCAGCACCCGCTGAATAGTTGTAATAGCTGTATTTATCCTTAGGCAGAAGTAATCCGAGTGATGCCGATGTGGGACCTGCAGCCGTAGATCGTCTGCTGGAAGTGCCCGGCCGCAGTGTGAGTGACAAAACCCGGCGCGGGGTTTTCCAGCATCCCAGAACATCGTGCACGGCGCTATGAATACTAAATGTCACAACGGAAAAATGTTGTACTAATAATTCATATTCTAATCACTTATCGTGAACAGGTCGCTGTAGAATTGACACTTTAAAAACATTATTATTCAATATAAAACCATTAAATTCAAACTTGTGTGTATTGTTAACGGGGAACATTAATGAGAAACATGACCGTTTCTGGTTTATCGGCGGATGTCACCAGGTGACTTCAAAATTGAAGGAATATGGTGGTGATGGTTTAGGACCATAACCGTAATACATTGTCAATATAATCACTCCAGCTCGGCACCAGCCTGTACGGCCACTCCAGGCTGTTTGTCGGTTCGCATACTGAACACAAGAGGGCACTAAACGATCGTGAATTTATTTTTTAATCTCAAACCAAGGAAGTAATATGAGCACCCTGTTTCTTTCAAAGTCATCTCATATTGACGTGTACAAAAGAAAAAAATATACTATAAAACACGTGTCAGGTGGGAATAGATGGTTTAAAAAACAGAATTTCACATGCAAATGTTGCTACGCTGAATAAAATGGAGAAGAAGAAAAAACGAAAAAATCACCAGCTATGTTTCCTCTTCAAGAACTTTTACTGAATGATGAACATGCTCGTGATCCTCTAATGTATCAATCAGGCACAACATCCGTTCCAACACAATTATGGTGAGGAACATGCTCGTGATCTCCCCCTAGTGTATCAATCAGGCATTATACTAAATAACTAAATCGTTGTAATAGACATAAAAAAACAATTCTGCTTCTACCTTCAACATTTTAACATGTACCTTTTTATAGTTATTCAGTCCAACAACCTTTAGAAAAGCAATCTTAACCAAAATACTAATTTTTAATCACACAAAAAGCAGATAAGATTTATTTTAGTTACGAGTGTTTTGAATCCAAATGAAAAATAAGTACATTTGCTAGACCCAATCTATAGTCTCCGAGGGGACCGAGTGTTCAGTGGTTAAATTCCCTGGGGGAGAAAGCTGTTTTCAAGTCATACCTCTCTGACTTTGAGGCTGCAAAACCTTATACCAGACGGTAATGCGTAGAAGAGAGAGTGAAAGGGGCGGCGCACTGGGAGCGATTCTGTAGTTCACACATAGCTGGTTGGTGGTAAAAATTGTCCAGACAAGTCTGTGCTGTGATTGCTGCTCAGTTACAGAGGGTCACAGCAAAGAAGCGAAATACACGTAGCAGTTGAGGCTCACATTTTGGGTTAAATGTCAAAAAGGGGAAACATTAAGAATTAACAAAACATTAACAAAAGCGTCATTTTAAAAGTGATCAGAAACATTTCTTCGGAATCACACTCCATGTCATCGCAACGAATAAGTTTAAAAAGTTTAAAAAGTAGAAGTTTATTAACAAGCTATATAGACCAAGGCACACTGATGCAGGTAAAATGTCACCCAATGTCACCCCAAACAACGCCGACCCGTGTGCTCCACACCTTCTGCTTCAGTGCATTTCTCTTCACCAAGATGCCCCCAAGTATTCAGTAACAGGACAGCGGTGCTGATTGTAATATACATGGCTATGAACAGCTGAGTAGAGAGGGGTGAAGATAAGGTTGAATAACTAAACAAGATTAGGCAATCAGTAAGATTGCTCAATCTTCTGGTTTTCTCACGTCTTCTGAGACATAAACTCATCAAACCACAAGGTTTTGGGGATTACCTGGAGGAAACCCCTGAAATATAAAGAGGGCATGAATACAGAATGAGGATAAGATACAACAAGACCCACAACATCGCAGCCTCTTCTCTGGACGGGGGGGGGTGTCATCCAAGTGGTCAGTCTCATGGTTCTAAACAAACCTTGGATGCTGAAAGAATGAGCAAATGAAAACAATCAAACACACAGCTTTTCTTTTGGTGAAGCTTTTCTTCACCAACCTTCAGGAACATCCAATTTTCATACTTTCCACGTGAAAATTTTCAAAAGGCAAGACAAGCAGAATAGTTACTAATGGCCATTTGTTTCACCAGTTTCACAGGGAATGGTGCCAGTGTTACATTAAGGGAAATAGGGCATTATAATTCCCCTCTCCTGCCACTAATTTGAGACAAGTGGCTGCAGCTGGTGCTGGGACATTAGCTGCTCCATTTGCCCTGGACACTATCCCCCCCCCCCCCATCAGTGCCATCGACTCTCATTCCCTCATGTTGGACAGCTGTTGTGTCATATGTGAATATTCAGCTATCTTCTGTGGACATATTTGGCTAATAGGGTTATCATGCACTGCCTGACCCTCTTCCTGTTAAAGGCCTCTTATGCTCTATATCTGGGTGCAAATCACAGTGGTGGAATGTAGGACAAAATCTAGGATGCAACAAGAATCACTTCCTTTCTTTTCGGTTTCCCTCTTGAACAGAACCGATGGAGAGTTTAACGGGTCAAGCCTTGTGCATGCATTACATGGAAAGGGACTAACAAGCTCCAGATTATCAGACACACACTACAGCCCGACCATCACCATTCTTCTCTGTCCAACGAAGAGAAAAACCTAGAAAGACCACAGCGAAGACCTCTACCTAGGTAACAGGGAGCATTCCCAGAACTTTACTCAACCTTATGTGAAGGTCTTCTGAAAGTTGGCAGAGAACGTTCTTACTGTAACGTTATTTCAACGTTTTACATTTTAACAAAGGTTCGGTCAATGTCAGCAGGATAATGTTACTGCCTTAGTATCCTTTTTAACAAAAGGGTGGAAAATATTGTTTTATGATTAAAATACTGCAATTACACCATCGAGCCTTGTACCTGTGACCTCTGAGGTACAAAGCCAGTGACCCCCACTGCCCTACATCTGCTTCTACCCCATTATTCTTAGTTGTAGTACTGGGATAACATTCTGAGAGCATCAGGAAAACTGGGCACCTTGATCATTTCCATACCTTAATCGTAACGTTCGATAAATGTTCGGAGAATGAAAAATTGTTAGCAGAGTAGCAAGCAGACACAGAACTCTACACAATGTCTGATCTTTAAAACATTTCTTTCATTGCCCCTTGTATTAGTCTATGTATATTGAAGTAGTGGCTTCCAGATATTTAACCGTTGCACTTGTTTGCACTATAATATTTTCTTTAAAAGTGAGAGCCAGGCTGTCTGTGCGAATGTTCTCTCTGTCTGGAATGTTCCTTCAGCTCCTCACCTTCTTAATCCCCCCAAATGTTCATTCACTCAGATACAACTGAGTCAAACTGCAATCTCTGCTCATGACAAATGGACTGAAATGTGGCTGAACGTCTCCAACTCCAGCTGTTCAGCGGAGCTGCTTGGACATCGCGTGTTCAGGGATGACCGTGATGCAAACCTCAACAACAGAGAAGGTACTTCTCTACAGCCACAAATTCTGTCCTAACATTAAACTGAACCATTATGTTTTATGCATGAGCTGTGAGAGGTTTTACTCTCCGATAGAATGTTCTTCTCTTCTTGTCACTGGGATAAATATCCCATCACACTGCATAACAGCTGCTTGTTGATCAGATCAGATGACTGGAAAATTGACATTCTGACTATCATTGGTTATTTGAATCATACCATTGTAAAAAGTAGGTTTCTTAGATATAAGCATCTGCTGAACTTTCCACGAAACTCCCAGTTACTGTTTCAGTTGATGCCATTTTTTTACTGATTGCGAGCATCAACATGAAACATCATGGAACCTTCTCTGCTGTTTCTGTTCGCAGATGTTGCGAAGCTCTGTGAATGTAATGAGGCAGGGCTGAAATAAACATAACCATGAACAAACCCACACTTAGGGCATACAAGTCAGAATATGGTGAAATTCTGGAATTTTTGAGACACCACGGAATAAAGTTTTATTACAATACCCCGGTATATGTGTAATAAAACAGAGTCCAAACTGTAGGTCCAGGTTTACTTCATTATTTTTTATGACAGAGTTCGTTTTAGTGATGAATCCAGATGCAGTTTTCACAGTGGCCATCATGACGCGGCAGACCGCGGAATTTGTGAATGGAAGGGAAATGCACTTCCGCTATGGCTGTCTGAACCTAACTAGTCTGCATGGCTGTATTGTTAACGCTGATTAAAGAATACGCACACGGAGTTAAAGCTCTGCAACCGGTAAACAGCAGAAAAATATATATTGTCTGTCTCTTCAAATGAAAAAACGGAAACCACAACATAACATTAGGATTCCTTTAATCAGATATCAGCACTGCAACAAACTGTACACGTCTAAAAACATTTGATAAAGTATTTACCTTTGCAGACCCCGACTTACCCATTAACCCCGTAACTCAGACATTTCTCATAAACGCATCCCCCCTTCTCACACATACCCCATCCGTTTCCTCCTAAGGATCATTTCCTCCATGGAAAGAAACTCGGCGCTCAGTCGTTGACTCAACACCCTTTCTGGGTGGTAGACAGTCGCACCCCCCCCCCGAACTCTCCTTTCTTTTTGCAGTCCAGTCACGGCCCCCTCCCCTTTCCCTTCTCCTCACTAGCGCAGTCTCCCTAGTTCCTCCTTCTCCAGGATCTCCACTGGGTTCGCCTCCAACTTTCATGCTAGTATCTTCTGCATTTTCTTAATTGTTTTCATTATATCTTATTCCGGGTGTTCTCAGAAGTTAACACCAACGAGACGTTTTTATAGCGAAGTTTTTACCATTCGAACATCAAACAGAAAAAGTTCTGCTTTTCCTATCTCAAGAAAACAGAAGTATTTACTTGAACAAGAAGTAATTTTATTATATTGTGTTGGTGCTAAAGATCATACAGCCTGCTTCCAGGATGGAGCGCTTGTCCCACTGACGTGGCGGCTTCTTCTGGCTTCGGCCCGAGTCCGCTGGTCCTGCCGTGAGTGAGCATGGGGTGCGGGTTGAGGAAGCTGGAGGACCCGGAGGACAGCAGCCCCGGGAAGATCTACTCGAGTCTGAAGAGAGCGCAGGTGGAGACCAAGACTGACACGGCGTATGAGTACGTGCTGCTGGATTTCAGCC
Source organism: Stomatorhinus ivindoensis (assembly GCA_019775895.2). Classification (NCBI taxonomy): domain Eukaryota; kingdom Metazoa; phylum Chordata; class Actinopteri; order Osteoglossiformes; family Mormyridae; genus Stomatorhinus; species Stomatorhinus ivindoensis. The sequence goes on along the minus strand of JABFEB020000035.1, from coordinate 16,559,797 downwards.
TGGAAGGTGAGGAAAGGAAGCCGGGTATGACCGGGGTATGAAATGTGAATGCAGGTCCACCTATCTTTACAATCAAGCTGTTTCAATCAAAGAATGTAAACTACATCTTACAGGGTTGCCAGCGCTCACGCATCAGGCGTGACACGCTTTCAGATTCGAACGCGCACGCAAGAAATCTTACAACAAATCCATAGTATTCCACTATAAAACTAAAATTAGCTACATCAGAAGCGATTGGGTAGTTTGCAAACCCTACTGAGTACTTACAAGGTAGTAATTGTTACATACATGTAATTGCCTGTGCTAAATTATCTGGAATTGAAAATCTCATGCCAGCCAGGTGACTAAAGTTGGTACCCTTAGTCTTTAGTATCTGAGTTTATGCAAGTTGCATGAATGCTGAAGCACAATTGCTGATTATCAAAGTATCCGATTTTATTTACATATACTGTTTATGCTGCTGCCCAAATTAAGTAGTGTTAATTAAGCAGGGAAAGGGAGAGGTAATGATGTGGACTTCGGAAGCACATCACAATAGAGACGGGCAGATTCTTCTTTTCAGTAGCCTACTTAGTTGTAAAGTTATACTGCCTTCTGTATGTCTCTGGTGATTGCAGTGGCGGTGTATTTGGTCACATTAGATGTGTAGAGGGTGCTTGCAAGAAATGAAGCACGTGTACATACTTGTGATTACGTCGGCTTGTGCAGTTTGACGATATTCGGTAACAGACGATAACAGAGAAGTAACCTGGTGTCTGACCGGCGATTACGGCCTTTGTCGGGCGCACAGACCTGGGTTTCTCGCATGGCAAGGTAACAGAAAGATTCATCGTGTGGCTTTCCGGCTTCAGCCGCATTGCTGTTTTTAACTCTTCATACATATTTAACAAAATCTTTAAAGTTTGTGTTCCATGTATTTATCTCAGACTGTTTTGTACGGTTGGCAAGTCACTGGATGTTAAGTGATTTATCAGTACGTCGTTCCCCCATTTTCATGTTTTTTCTTTAGGCTAAAAAATGTAAGTGGCTAAGTTGCGCGCTCTCTCTCTCTCTCTCTCTCTCTCTCTCTCTCTCTCTCTCTCTATATCTCTATCTCTATGTCTATCTCTATGTCTATGTCTGTTTATTGAACATCTCGACATTATCATTTATCTCCTACACAGTAATCATAAGTATCCAAATGCCCTTCTTGAGGGATACAGACGCCTGTATCCTGCATCTGTGAGCAGAAGGCATTTCTTTGTTGCTGACATTAAATGTTCCCCTAATAATAATAATAAAAAAACACCTTGTTACTTGTTCATTGAGTTGATGTATGTTTTATATAACATTTTGAACTTAACTACTGCAAAGATAAGCTGTGACAAAGCAATGCATCTGCCACAATGTGCGTTTTCCAATAAGAAACATCCATGTTGTTATATTCTGGACACATTGTCTCTATGGATGGAAAAACAACTTAAACTGCAGATGTATCCAGTTAAATTTTGTTCTAGTGGATTTGAGCTGAGATCAGCTTGGCTGGTTTGATGTCTTAAGACAACTACTGTCAAATCTCATGAAGTAGTGTTTTCGTCTCCTTTATAACCTTCCCACATCTTTTCCATCTGTTTTCGAATTCAGCATCTCGCTCCTGCATTTTTCTCACCCCTGCCTTCCCTGTCCTTCATTTCCCCTGCTCTCTCCTGCTTTATCCCCCCTTCATCTTCTTTCTTTTTTATTTTCTCCCAGGGAACAGAGAGTTCAGTGTGCAGTTTGTTAGAAGTGTGGGATTGTGGGGTTTACTGATTGGTGAATGGCAGCGGGTGTTTGCCAGCTGAGAGTGGGGGGGGGACACGGACAAAAGCACCGGCTTCACAATTTGTGTCACATAGGAGGCTGACTGTGGGGACGGGAAGCTCTCCAGGGGCTCATGGGCTTCCCGTCAAACCAGGTGTGACACTGCATTCAGGGTTATGGGATAGTCGCACATAGGCAGGACATGGTGTGTGTGTGTGTGTGTGTGTGTGTGTGTGACCACCAGCATCATGTTTTGTCCTTTTATTTTTTTCATCAGTGTTGTTTAATACAGTGTTCAGATCAGCTTTTGCACATTCTGGTATGTGTTTAAATAAACTTCACCACTAGTATCTGTAAGTCTTATAAAATCACATTTACATGGAGCATAAAATCATGTTTACATGGAGCATTTAGGCCGTAAGGTGGTCCAGACAGCTTTCCTGAATTGTTCCTGCTGTTGTTCTGTGACTGGCGATTAAAAAAAAAAAAAAATGGAGCAACTGCTAATTTTGGTTCACGGTCTTACTCTTGTTCTTTTCTTGTCGCCGCTAATACAAAATATATTGCTTTCAGAAATTTGCAGTGCACTGGTGCGATTTAAAGGATATCTATATGCAGGAATGTGCGAGTACATATGGCTGTCTGAGCTGGATGGCTGCTGGCCAGAGCTTCAGTGTGAACCCCAGTCCATTAAAACAGTCGCGTATTGTAGGGTAAGAAAGTGTGTGTGTGTGTGTGTATGTGTGTATTGGGGGTGTTTGGGATTTTTGAGGTGAAGTCGTCCCTGACAGAATTGTGAGTGAAGTATCGGCCACTTGCCAAATCTAGATTCTGCCAAAGCTGCCTCTTATCTCTTTGTATTGCTGGTCCAAGGCTGTGACACGTTGGATCTTCCATCTGTAGCATATAATATACAGTACATGTGAAATAACTCCCATATTCCGTACAGCCGTACAACCCCCTGGACGTGTTTGTTCAGCAGATTGTTTTAACTAGGCTCTGAGTGACACACCATGCTGATATACTGTCTGAATAATGACTTTGGTAAAGACTTCAAGAGCAGCTCATAAACAGTAAGCAACATACCAGGCTTCTACACAGGCTGGGGTGTGTGGGGACTGAGGCTGGGGTGTGTGAGGACTGAGGCTGGGGTGTGTGGGGACTGAGGCTGGAGTGTGTGGGGACTGAGGCTGGGCTGTGTGGGGACTGAGGCTGGAGTGTGTGGGGACTGAGGCTGGGGTGTGTGGGGACTGAGGCTGGGCTGTGTGGGGATCCTCATTATGCTTCTAGCTGTGTGACATTTAGCAAATGATTATGTAGGTGTATAGTGCGGAGTAGAAGCTCTGCACTGCATTGTCCCTCCAGAGGTAGTGCGAAAATTAGTCTTTGAAACTAGACTTAACTCTTGTCTTAACCCATATGAGAAAGTGATCCTTATTTAATCCCCACGGGGAAATTCCTTTGGCGTAATCCCATCCTGGTCTCCATGAGACACACAGACCCATGTGTATTTAGGATCAAAGCACACGGTCACCCAGTGCTCCACGCCCCTGGGGCAATTAGGGACAAGGGCATCAGTTTGCTAATCATGGGAGGCCTAACTTGCTGAGGCCCATCCATCCATCCATCCACCCACCCATCCATCCATCCATCCATCCATCAACCAGTGGTGTATTCTGGAGTTAATTATAAAATTGCATTACATACAATACTGTGCAGGTAATCTAAGAAAATGGTGTTAAAATGATCTTCATGTTGATGTATAACTATGATTTTATGCCTGTCAGAGTGTGTCAGCTCAGCCATTTTAAAAACATTCCTAAGGTCACCTCAGTATTTGCAGCAACTGTCCAATACATTCATGTATTTTTTTGCTCGACCACTAGCTCATCTCGTATCATATCAACTCCCCACTGACGTTTTTTTTAAACAAATTAAATTAATGTTGTAATGTTAAATTGTGTTTTTTGATCGGAGCACATATTCCCTTACTACTCACTGCTCGGGTAAACAGCTTTAAACATTCCCTTTGATAGTCTAAGGCTTATGCACAGTACTGTATATAAACCAATTTGTAATGTTCCCTGCTTGTCCCGCCACCCAGGCAGCCGGCCCACAGTGCAGGGCCTCTCCTCCCTCCTGGAGCTGCCCCAGGCCCTGCTGCCCTATTACACCCAGGGCTACATGCTGGCCGCGCTGCACCCCATCATCCTGTCTGCGGGCCGGAGCCGCGCCCTGCCCTGCAGCTTGCTGTACCGGGTCGTTCTGGCCCGCCTGCGCTCCAGGTACCACGCTGCCTTCGTTCGCCTCGTTCCCGGACCGGCACTTGATATTGTACGACGGCGCCCGTTCAGTATGATTTGCTGCAGAACGACCACATCCTCGGCACGCGTGTAGCCTTTCTTAGCCGTGATCGGTCTCTGAAGTTAAGGAATGTCAGCGCATTGATGAAAAGTCTGTGTGTCACATATAAGCCCTTTACAGACTCAGCATGTACGCATTGGGTTTCATATAAGACATTGCATTTAAGGTTACCCCAACTTGAACATACTTGCTTAAAACCTGCAGTAGTAATTTCTAAGAGTGATAAGACTGTGGCATTTAAGTCCAGGTTTCTCCTGTGTTTTCTATATGCATCGTTCAGTCGTGAACCTTTTGCTGCTACCTGCTTGTCAAACCGTACGCTGCTGTCCATGCGGCTCCCCTGCACGCTCCTGAACCTCTTCCTGAGCCTATTGGTACCCGATATAGGGGCTTCTTTGGGTGGACTGGGTCCCAGTCTGAGCAGACGAGGACCAGACCGCAGCCAGTGAGAAACAGGAGAAACCATGTAGCCATTTTGACGAGTGGCTACACTGTGTTTGAGGGTCATTTTGATCTGGGGTCTGCACTACATACAAGGACTCCCGAATGTCAGTGGTGCTCAAACTGTGGCTCAGTGAATAATTGGGACGATTTCCTGAATATGCTTAAAGAATGCACTCCCTGCTCGTTCTGTAAGGCTTTTTGTTATCAGTCAATTACCAAATTTAGCCATGAGGGACCGCCTGCTTCGCGGTGTAAGATGTAGGTCAGGAGGTGAGAGATCCTGGTCTGTCTGCCTCAGCAAGCAGGCGGTGACCCTGGATCGGAGTGTCCCTGTGCTGAGAGCGGAGATGTGGCCCCTCCCTGGAGACTCCCTGACTGAGGACGCGGTGCGAGCGCTCATTGACAGGGTAGGTAGCTCTGCATGTTTGTGCCTGTCCCGCCCACTGGCGTGTTCGCACCCAATGAATTCTCTCCTTGAACCCTGTGCCTTCCGGTGCAATCCGACTCCTATTGTTTTCCTTTTCTTATGCTGAACCTCTGGACCATGGGTCACAATCCCCGGGGGTGTTGGCAAATTGTTGGGAGGGGGTCACCAGATTTTCTGAATACGCTAAACAAAGTGTTTCACGTTTATCATCACTTGGGTAATATTAACACATTCGTCTCGATTTAACCAGTGAAGGGATCTCTTCTATCTAGACCACACTTGGGCAATTACTTTAAATAATCAAATTATTAAGCAATCAATTAACTGTCCATTTATCAAGAACCATTTTCTAATGATTCTAATCTTTGAGGCTCATTGTGTTGGAATGGATATAGCAGTTGTATTTATGGTTTTTCATGGGACTTGAACATACGTTTTTTATCTTAATTATTGTGCAAAATTTGCTTCGCGTGCCATATTCGTCCTGCGAACCGGGCTTTGGCCCAGCGCTGCTCTAGACCATCAGTAAGTAAGTGTAAAATACTGTATGGACAACCGACAGGCCACACCCCTTTTCCAGGTGAATAGCAGTGCCCAGGGCGGCATGAGGTTCGTGGGCTCTGTGCTCCAACACGTCAGATCGGATATCCTCAGGAGCAATGGGAGGATGCCCAGCCCAAGGCAGAGCTGCCGTTCCCCCCCAAGGACCCCACCCTGCACTCCACCTCAAGTCAGGGACCAGGAGGAGTCTGTGTATAGCCCTGGTGAGACCCCCAAGTATGGCAAAAGGATGAGGGTCTATGTAAATCTCACACAAACTAGGTGCCACTGTTGGTCAGCCAGAAGCGGAATGGTGTGTCTTTCCAATCCAAGGCTGACATGAAAGGCTTCTTCACACAGACCTCCAGCTGCTGGTGTTTTTCCACTCCTGGGCGCCAGGCTGCGCCCCCCTGGATGCCCTGGCCTGCAGCTACCACCAGGGTGCGCTGTCCATGCGAGTGTCACGGAAGGGCCAAGTCATCAGTGCCTTAGAGGCTGATTGGCTGGAGCTGACTGCTGCGTACTACCGCAAGGGCTGGTCATTGGTGGACTCTTTTGTTTACTGGGATATTCCCAAAGGTACTGCTCTGATTGGTAACCAGGAACATGTATTGAAAATCACAGATTCTTTATCTTCCAGGTGTTTTGGTTACATTTTGGATACTTTGTCCATACATCTAGATAATCTTTGGTAAAATCAGTGGTGGGAGAATATGACACTTTAAATATTGTTTTGAATATACAATTCTTTTCCACTTACTCTAAACATACTATACTGTATGTGGTAGTCTGCGTTTTCTCTGAGGTATTTATTTCTGCAGTCAAAAGACATGATTTCATGGAAGTGCAAGTCACAGATTTCCCTTTATCGTGATTAATACACAAAGTTTTTCTACCTTGTTTAAGGCTGAGTATTTAAGGTAGGCCAGTCCTTCGTATCAGGGTTGAGACAGCAGTTGCATTCAAATCTGCAAATATTCTGACACAGCTCCACATTTAACTAGTGAGTATATCACTGAGGGCGTTACTCCTGCCTGATAATCTTCTTCTGCTACAGGAGAGCCTGTCCCCAGGTCTCTGGAGGGCCTGTTTGTGTATGAGGAGCGGGGTTCCAGTCCCCCATCCAATGACACCATTGTTGTGGAACAATGGACTGTCATTGAGGTAAGTGATACACAGAAATAGGTACAAGATGTGCATTGTACACGTTTGTGTCTCGTGTCCTGTGACCTTCAAGAGGTCCGGTGTCTGTCTAGATTTTGCAAATTAATGATTATTCACATAGCAATTTCAAGACTATTTATTCAGTCCCATCATGCAAAAATGACATTCACCCAAGAAGTTGGACATTAAAGACAGCTCTGGAAAAATTCAAGGCCACTCCATATATTTCATTTTTTAATTTTTTAGAAAATTAGAAAATCTGCATTTTTAAATCCTGGATTAATCCTGGTTCTGCTGTCAGAGGCTACAGTGCGAGGCACACTATTTCCAGGCTCAGAATTTCTAAGACAGCAGTACATAAGAATAAGGTGAAGCAGGAGACACTGGGAACGACCAAAAACCAGCCAGATAGAGGACAGAAGCAATTTTCTAATGCCAGAGATGACTATTAACTTATCTGTCAGTTTCTCATGAATAATAGGATGACATCAAGTGACCTTCCAAATGAATAGGAAACATTAAGTACAGGTGTGAAGTGCACTGCTAGGACAGTGTGTATCAGGCTCCTAGAAGCAGGACTGAAGACCCATAAAGCAGGAAGAAGCCCTTCATTAATGAGGAACAGGAAAGAACCAGGCTGCAGTTTGCAGAAAAACATACATTATTCATAGAAGCGCACACATTAATTGAGAAATATTGAAACAAAAAAATGTGCTGTGGTCTTTTAATTTTTTCTGTGACTGTATGTACATATTAAATCTGCACCACATATACCGTCGTATAGATGTACATTCACTGTTTGTCGCTCCATGTTTCTAGCTGTTTCTAGCACTTATTTAGCAGTATTCCGCCTGGATGCCAACATGAATTTTGTCGTCTGTGTACTTGTGCATTTTGCAATGACCGTCATGTTTAATGCGATGTGATGCATTCACACTCTGCTAGCGTCGTGCTCGTCTTCCTCAGGGTGCAAACGTGAAGACCGACTACGGGCCGCTCCTGCACACGCTGGCTGAGTTTGGCTGGCTGCTCACCTGTGTCCTGCCCAGTCCAATCATCCGCCATGACAGGTCACGCCCTTCGCCACCTGCCCCTCCCCCACCCCCCTGTCCCCCGCACACACCCCAGACTGTGAAGGTCTCTCCTTGACTATGTTTTTTTTCTTTCAGCGAAGGGAATCTGGCCACCAAGCAGGTAGTGTTTCTCCAGAGGCCAGTCAAAGCCAGACCCACACAGCACTGCACCCAGGTGAGGTTACAGGCCGCTGCCTCACCGATGTCTCGCCTGTTAGATCTATAACCGTCAGACCAATACGCGGCTCACCATTTTTTGACCTCAGAGATTGCAAGGTCCTGATATTGTCTCTAGCATTGCGTTACCTTCCACGATCAGGACCACACATAACGGGTGTGCTGGTACGCATTCGTCATATAAAGCCGCAATATTTTTTCATAGTGGTGGAAATGCACATAAAATTAGTTTGCATTTGCACTGTTATGACAAGAAATTTACATGCATCTTAACATTTATAAGGCTATAGCATACTTCATTTGTGGTGTAAAAGTTAAAACGCACAGTAATTTCTTGATTTAGAAGTACAAAAAACACATAAAATAACTACTCAGTGGCAGTGTTATAAAAAGATGTCACACACAATGCTTTATATGACAAATGTGTAACTTGCGTGCCACCTTTCTGTATCCCTGTCCATCATCCTGCCCGCGTGGCATGGGAATGATGCAAAAGTCTAATGACGCTGCCCGTAAGGTTTGGTTGTGAACGGTAGACTTGGAAGGTAATTGACTGAATGAGCCCACAAATTTAAAAACATTCCTTTCAGTATATGTCTTTGCCTATGGAACATTCATATTGCATCAAATGTGTATCTATGAATATTGAATTTAATTGTTCCTTTAGACCAGGATGTGAACTAGAGATTTTTATAACCGCGAAGAGGTTTGACTAAGACATTGCAATTGCTGCCGTCATCATACTGATGTGCAATTTTCTATTGAGTGACGATGACTTAAGACTGAGTTGATATCATCTGAGCAGAACCCTTTACTCAGGCTGGATCTCCCCGGACCGAGGCCCCCAGCCTCACTGTGGACCCACACGAGCAGTCCTTCTGCACGGCTGGCACTGGGGTGTTCCCAGTCTTTGGTGGAGGTTACCCAAGTGTCCTATCCCAGTTGGATGATGGGGGGTTCGAACCGGATGAAGGGGTGGCGGAGGTGACCTGCATGTGACCCTGCTGTCCTAACACTCATTTTTGGCCACAGATTAGGCAAGTTAGACACAAGTGGACACTTTGACATTTCATAAAGCCATATTTCTGTCTTTAGAGAGTTTCCTCCTTGATGTGTAAGAACGCTGCAGGAGAACTCTTGGTGTAGCTGCCGATATATATTCCTGTTGCTAAATGTGACATTCCTCGAATGTTCACATAGCAGTGGAATAACTGATCATGTGGGATGGACACACCATGCTGACAGACGTGCAGGGCGTACTGGTGTCAGCGGTGTGCCCCGCCATACTGTACACGCACGACACCCCCAGCACCCCCACTGTGGCCCTGCCGGAAGCATAGATCACTGAAGAAATACATCCACGAAAAGCACATCCAGCACAGAAAGACCATGTGGCAAGTAGGGGGGGGTGGGGCTATGGAACGGTTCACCCTGAAACGTGTGCACTTCAACCTCTGCTACTTTTCAATCCCTTCTCATTGTTTTCGTAATCCTAATCACACTGGTTTTGAATGGACTAGTTACCCACAACCAGAGGCGGACATTTCGGGTCCAGGAACCAAAAACCCGAACCAGGATTTTGTTTCAACCAGCCAGTTTACATACTCTGTGACTGTGAGTATGCAACTGGTTGGTTGAAACAAAATCCTGGTTTGGATTTTTAATTTCTGGACCTGAAATGTCCGCCTCTGCCCACAACTTTGTGCATTCTGTTGCCAATTGCCCCACCTTCCTTCGAGGAGTGATGTCTTCTTTAACGCATAAGGCACACGGTCCACGGCTCCTCTACACATATGGAGATTGAGCAGCCAGAGCTGAAACATCTGCTAGGAAACGTGCTGCCAGACTTTATAAGGGCTGCTGTGACAGCAGAGCCAGAGGTGCCAGCGGCAGAACTATCACACAGTAACCTACAAGCTGCTAAAAACAGCTTCTAATTTAGTAGCCTGTGAATCACAAACGTTTATGTTTTATAAACACTGACACTGTATAGGATACGTTGTTGAGCACGATGTGCAATTGTTTTTGTTTTTCTTGGTTGGGAAGAGAAAGTTCACACTTTGCAAGTAAAATTGTTTTTTTTCCATAGTTTATATCAACTATCACTGGAAGGTGATGTTCAGCTTCAAAATATTTCTGTACATTTGATGTGTTGCCCTTAAAAATAATTCAGGCGTTTTGATAGTCTTTGATGTATATATATTTTTTGAGATTGAAATAACATCAGTATTACTGACTTCAAGCAGTACTGTACCATAATAATGTTTTATTCCTTTTGTGGAAGATAATTCCTTTTTAAATAAAGCTTCTTTACCTTTTCATTTTATATGTGCTCCATAGAAGTACTATTGATATCAAAATGTTCCAAACATCTCAAATTCTACCCAAAAACTGACCAAAAAAAATCACAAAATCCAATATAGAAACACTGCTTATTTCTTATAAATACTGCTCTCATGGGGTCCACCAGATCACTAAAACATACCATTTTGTGTGAGAATAAAGAGCAATACCCAATTTACAATCAGATGAGTCAGAATATGAAATGATTTGGATCTTTATCACAACTCACGTTATACAGTTAAGCTGATAAAATGTGGATTTCCATTGTTTTGAGAAGTGTGCCACCTACAGTCGGGTTTTGTAAAGACACCCTATATCCTACATCACCCGTCACAATTGCTTTATTACTCATGAGAGCACAATTTTCGGTTGACAAAATCTGTGGGAGAAAAGTTGTGCATGTTATGTGTATCATTAAGGATGCCATCAGTGGTAGTTCAGGCGTACTTGGCACCCTGGCTGAAATCGGATCCCCCTTCACCCCCCTGACCAACAGCCCATCTGCCTTTTTGCCAGGATCCTCCCATGCCGCATATATACAAATACCACGCATACAGGATACTTTCACTCATAAAAATACGCGTTTGCTAAAAGTCCGTCAGCATTATAAATATAAAATTGTGCACACTTGCCTCTTGCTTGTAGTTCGCATGCACATGAAGCCAAAAAGCTAAATAAATAGCATGATCGCACAGAGCATACATACACTAAGTAATAATAATGGTCAGGATAAATATGGGGGCACAGTGCACTGGGTATACTGGAGCGACTCTGAAGGGAATTGTCAGGTAGGTATCTACAAAGCCTGCTGGCACCCATGGTCAGCACTCATCCAAAGCCCCCACCTGGGACCTTTTCAGCACTAGGCATAGTTACAGATCTGATTCATACCAAACTAAAAACCATACTGCACACGTCATTAACACAGATTTAAGCTGACAGCTTCAGGATTTGGCATCCCAGCGAAAAGCATGGTTCACTCATCTCCGTAACCCTGGGATTTCCACTGTACCCACCAGACGACTTCGCCTTCCCCCTTCACCTGATTTTTTTGTTTAACACTGCTGTCCTGTTCTTAACACCCAGCTACCAACACATACTTCACACTATATCATCATTGCTTAGCTATAAATTTATACCAGAGCCAAATGCTCATATCATATTCAGAAGATTATGTTCTGCACCTGGCATGGTACAGTGGGCGGCGCTGTGGCTTCACACCTCCAGGGCTGGGGGTTCGAATCGTTCCTTTGCTGTGTGTGTGACGTTTTCAGGTTTTCCCTGTGTTGTGCAGGGTTCCTATGTGTACTACAGTTTCCTCTCAGTCCAAGACATACATGCAAGGTAAACAGCATCTTTAAATTGCTTGTGGTGTATGATATTGTGTGTGTGTGTGTGTGTGTGGGGGGGGGGGGGTATTTTGACCCTGTGGGGACATTTTTAGTCCCCATAAGGGGAAATTCAGCTTTATAAATTTAATGGACAGTGGATAAGTGTACCTTACACTTGTGCTCTGTGCTACCTCGGATAAAGTCCTCCCCACCCACACACAACCCTGACCTGAATAAGCAGTTAGAGAGCCAAAGTTTCCCATAGTCCCACCCAACTGACGAAAAATAATTTAACTTGTTTAATCCTCGGCAAATACCTCCCCAGCTGCAGAACAAAGGGCTGGACACAAGGTTCTGAGTGGGGTCATTGGTCGAGGTAATCTCCTCCACCACTGCTCCAGTGTGCACTGTCACATTCTGTAGTTCTGTTCAGAAAGTTGTTAGTGGAGGAGCAAATTAGTTTTAATCTGTTGGGGG
>JABFEB020000035.1:16513028-16523300 GCA_019775895.2 Stomatorhinus ivindoensis | reverse complement strand
GTGAAGCACTTTGTGGCTTTTGCCTGTGAAAGGTGCTATATAAATAAAGATTACTTACTTACTTACTTACTTACTTACTTACCATCATAACTCTCCCCATGGGGGGGAATATTAAAATACAGGCAATAATAAACACACTTCAGTGTTTGTTTCAACAAAACATCACAGCCTTTTATCACATTTTTAGCACATTTTTAGAGCAAATTTGTTTAGGGGCAGTTTCTTTTAAAAGCTTTCTTTCTGAAGAAATTTGATTAATCGATTTGTTTTACAGCAATTTCCTTTTGTAACAATTGTATTGTATAAGCATTGATTCTACAAATACAAACCATGTTCCTGGACAAGTAATATACAATGTATAGAATAGTGCGGATTTCACATAAGTATGAGGCACTGTGAATGTTCTTTGTAAAATCAAGTTAGCAGAATCAAATTAATATTTTTTTTGTTTTATGTCTGCAATATATCGCCAACCAATATTAACTGGTCATTGTTCTCATTAATAAATATTATATTCTACCAATTTTTACCTACTGTGGACTAGATAAATCTGAGTCCTCAGTGCACTACTTTTTGCAATTTTTTGTGTAAACAATTGCAACTACATAGTTCTACATAGTTCTGCAAATAATAATATTTTTTAGTTTTTGGAATATCTTACATGAGTACACATTAACCTAGGCATGCACAAATTTCATAGAAATGTTTCATCATGTAGGAATACATATCTTCCCATTAAAAAACAGTATGATAATTTAACTGGTTTTTATTTAACCTATCAAAGACATAGTAAGTACACTATTACATTTACTATGTTTACTAGACAACCAATCAAGTGACATAATCTCCCGAGATTTTATATATTATGTAAACAAACTCTTACCCAATAAACTTATGCCTTAGATCAATTGTCTTCTTCTTATCGAATGTTTCTCCCATTCTTTTGTGATAACAGAGCAACAGCGATGATTTAGCCTTCTCTTATTAAATGCAATAAATAGTCTCAGTCATTTCAATGTACCGTACTTAACCTTGTCTTTCCAATATCATCGCTGGTATTGTTGACACAGGCAGACTGGTCAAAGGTCCGATCTTCCCATGAGACTTTTTTTCCCTCTGGAAAAATGCATTAATTTTAAGGTAAGATTCCACCTGCTTGTTTAATGTTCCTGGTGGATTTATATTTTGTGATATCCAGCAATATGAAAATAGGGTTCATAAAAAGGGCACTTTTTATTTGCCCAAATTTAGTTTAATAATTAACAATGAAATTTAAGTGTGTGCATCTGCGTGTACATATGAAACAGAAAAAGGTGTTTAAATTCTTCTTGTTATTTCTTCCACTTCCATTGTCAGTCACAGTCCTAGTCACAGTAAAAATATACAGGTGTTTCTTTCACTATACAGTGCTACAGTAATCACTGGGAACTGCATAGTAAAGGTAAATGTTTTTTAGTGGTGCTGACAGAAATGTATACAGCATATATAATCAAACAAGAATAATAATCAAAAAGTTCACCAGCCTCCATAGGATGGGTCCCAGACATTTTATTAAATAAAATTCCCCAGTCCCCATGGACAAAAATTATATCTACAGTATATTCCTAACCTATTTTGTATTCATGCAGTCCGGTATAAGACTATTGAAATTTGAAAATGCATAACTGGAATTCCAAATATCCAATAAAAAAATCCAATCAAACATGACTCATGTTTCTCTCTATAATAAGCTACCACTTGGAGGGAGAACCACTTGGACACAGTTAATCTGTATGTGTTACACAGAGTACAATGAACTCCATTCCAAATTTCTGTAATCCCAGTTCCCTGTTTCTGAGCAAACAGAAAAGTAGTTTTCCATGTAGTTAGGAAAGTTCTTAGACAACTATCTTGAGTCAATATGTTGAGGAAACCTTAAAAAAAGATTTTTTAAAAATTAAAAATTAGGTCCCTGAAGCAAAAACAATCAATTAGATTTTACACTCCACACTTAGTCACCAAGAAGTGACTTGGGCATGTGACATTTAGTCCATTCCAAGGGTCTTGAGCTGCCTCTCGATATCCTCATCTGAAATAGGAAGTACATTGGAAGTAGAGGGAAGTGGAACGCTGTGTCCAGCAGAGGGAGCTCTTGCCAGCTGTAGAAAATAAATGGTAAGCTTTTCAACAGGTGCTCATTGCCGTTTTCGTCATGTTTAGGCACAATTTCACCTGCAAAAGTCCATAACTTATTCAAAATATTTAAAAATCACATCAATTCACACGATGTCATGAATTTAAATATCCTGTTATTCTTGCTTAAACCAGGACCATAAAAACATTACTGAATAGCGTCAGTATGGTGATCCTGAAGATATGTTTCTTTAACTAATTTCTTATTGATACTGATAAGATCACCCCCATAAGATAAGGGCAACAGCTACACAGCTGGGTCAGTCAGAGACAGCTGTACTTTTGCAATCTGATAATATGCTTCCTTTTGTTTGATCGCAATAGGAAATGCTTAAAATGCTGTGAATAAATGTAATGTTGATGTGGAGGGTTACACATAATGCATAATAATTATGCAAATACTGACATTCAAGGATTGTGCTTAAGCAATTAAGAAAAACTTTTAGAAGAGGTATTTACCTTGTTATTTGTATTTTGTTTCCAAGAAACATTCCAACAGGAGCTATAACCAAATAATATATGGAGAAGTAGCTATTCACTACATCCTTACTGGGCTTCATTGCTAAGGTAGGGTTAGGTTTAGGGTTAGGGTTAGGTAGTTTGTGCTGATCCAGAAACAGTGCAGCTCAAATGGGATTAATGCGATGAATACCCTTTTGTCACTTTGTGACAGATTGCAGATACTAACAGAAAGTCATAAATTAGCATATAAGAAAATGGTGGATCAGAGGAAAAGGTCGTCTCACCTTTCCTGAGATCTCGATTCCAATTTCATCCAGCACTTGGTTCACAATCTCCTGAGATTCCTCTTCATCACTGGACTCATCAAAAATCTCATCCAGGGTATTATTGACTAAAAAAAAAAACAATGACAAAATCATTATCATTAAATTTTATTAGCTATTGAGACTATTTTCATATAGAAACATCAACAGTCACAATAGATACTGTGACCTATAGTTACTAGTCCTTCGTAGTTAATCCTTCATTATGATCTCAAAAATATATCAAACATATTGGCAAGTGGACGAAGTCATATTAGTCCAGAGGCATTCAAAGCTAGCTGCCCCTCCTGTCACTGTTGATGCAGAACTCTAACAATCTCTATCAGAATCACAGATTCTTACTCATATCTTCTGTCATCTCCATCTTCTGGTTTTCTTTCTGGAACTCCTGCATTGTCTGCAAGGTCTTTATTGGGTCCATTTTCTTATTGACTGTCTGCATAGTCTAAAGGAGAGTGTAATTAGTCAAACCCTGGATATAGCAAGCTAGTTCGCTACAGCACCTCAGGCATGTCACCCGATCTGCTACTCTGTTCATTGTACATTGTTTCATCTTTATTTCTCGTGAACATACAGTATTTATATCATGGAAGTGGCTGGAAACAGGCCAGATCTGCCATACTTCAAAATGGTTCAGGAAAAGCAAGTCACGATTATTTCGTTTTAATATTTGATTTTTTATTGTTTCCTGAAAGAAAGGCAAACAGAGATTAATCAGGCTCTTGTGAGACCCATTGTAAAGGACTCATAACCATTTCTAAAAACGACACACACAATTATACCCTTCCATCCAGAAATGCCCCCAAGTTCACAGTCCATTCTCAATACCAACAGAGCAAGGACACGGTAATGATAGAGGTGATGAAAGCAAAAGCTGTGTGACTTCATAGGTGTCGCCCTCAGTTAACACCGATGCTTTACTTAGCAGCGACAGACCGTTTAACTGATAACCAAAATAAACTAAGTAGCATTTTCCTGGGGGTATCAAAATTCCCTGAGACACACACAGCTGATCATACAATAGTGTTACAACCGTGTCTAGTGTTTGGTCACCTAGAATGGTGTTTGTTGTGTGTATATACTGTACATGGCAGGCCGGGGCAGGGGGGGGAGAAACGGAAGAAATGAGACCATAATGTTTGTATATAAAAGAAAATGGAACAGTATACTTTGGGGGATTTACAGTTCATCCAAAAGAGTTCTTCTAGTTGTAAGGGAAATAAAGGAGAAGGTCAGATGTCTTGACTCTAGTTATGGTCAAATGAAGCTTAATGAACCATGTGCTGTATTCTTTGACCCCACCAGATGGCACCCTTGGTGTGCTTTGGGGCATGCTTTGAGCCCATTTTTGAACATGTGTCATCTTGAGTCAGATAATACAGCAAATGGCTCAAGAAGCTTAATTTGATCACTACAATGCTCCCAATATTATTGCTTGTGCTGCAGCTTTTACAAATATGCCACATGCCTTGTTTTTTTCACATAACGAATTGTAGTGAAAAAAGCCACCATCAACCCTCAACAGCAAAAGATCATAAAACCTGATCTGCATGAAATATGCCTGCAACCTCAGCATATAGTTTACTACTTCAGGTGTAGCAGTACTGATGGCCAAATAAAGCTTCATGAACCATTTGCTGTATTTTTTGATCCCACTAGATGGCACTCTCTGTTCAAAAACGGCTCAAAGCATGCCCCAAAGCAAACTAACAGCACAATGTATACGTGCCAAAATACAGAAAATGGTTCATAAAACTGAATTTGGCCATCTCTACTGTTGCAGCACTGCAAAGCAACAGCTCTCAAAAATCCAAGAGCAGATGGGAAAATCCTAAATGAAACTTATCCAAAAAATTTAAACCAAGTGTAATGGCACCATTTTACTATTCCAGAACTCGTTTCAGCAGCTTGTAGCAGTGGTAGCAACCATAGCCTCGCTCTGGACCATCACAATTGCATTAAATAGTGCTGCTAATGAAACAGTCAGTGTGTTCATGTTCTTGTCGTCTCCAATCAAGTCAATGTGGAACTGGAAAAAAAGAGGTTTACCTCAAAAATTTATATCACATAGGTTCAAAAAGAAGGACACCCATAAAAAGGTGTTGAGTGGGGGGAGGTATATTATACACATATTCTCGAAGCTGAGAATGGTGTATCAATCCAGATATTTATCTCATTATCTCGAGATTATGCCACAAAAATAATTTCAAGCACACCACTGGCCAGTGTAGCACTTGTTGTTGACACGGAGTTGGGTAGCGGGGAGGGGGAAAAGGAGGACAAGGGGGCTAAAAGAAGGAAAATACCCCCAACAGCAGGCCAGATGGTCCGGATGAGCCGTCACCCTAGTACTGTGCTGCCATCTGTGTAAGTTTGCAAACACAGGAAAGTCATTTTCAGCCATCAGTATGTGCAATTACAGCGAGATACTGAAGATTATTTTTATAGCAGAGTGAGTGAAAACAATTCAGTGTCTCTGCTGATGCTGAAGTTCAGTTGTATCCGCCTGCACCATGGCGGTGACCCCCTAGATTTCTGCAATGTTTCAGTCTGTCGGTCAGTCAACAGAAACATGTGTCTCCTTTCCAGTAACCTCAGTGCTTTGTGAGTGACTGTTCTTAAAAGCAGGAGAGATTTTAAGCAAGACGAGAAACAGACTCACTCCAAAGACAGCTGAACAGATGGTCTTCCTTAAAGATAATATTACACAAGCTCAGTGCACAAGCACTCACCCTACTAAACCCTATGAATCATATTAAATTATAAATCAATGAGAAAAAAAGTTAAAAAATAAAAAATATAAATCAATGAAAACAAACCTTTAATGGTTCTGACAAATGTAGGCTTATGAAGTAATTAACAGATTCTGCTGAAAGAGATGACATCACATCAGTGCCAGAATATGCCTTTAAAAAAGATACCTCCATTTATCCATTTTCTGAAACCATTGATCCTAATCAGAGTCACTGGGGGTCCAGAGCCTATTCCGGAGGCTACGGGCACAAGGCGGGAAACAGCCCAGGTGGGGCACCAACCCATCGCATGGCACACTCACAAACACCAGTCACTCACACATGCACACCTACGAGCAATTTGCTAACAACAATTAGCCGCACATCACAGGGAGAACATGCAAGCTCCACATATATGGAACCCTGGTGCAGACTCGAACCCATGTCCTAGAGGTGCTGCCCATGTATAAAGTCACCTGCATACTGTTTTTGAAGGTTTATATGCTGCCACAGTGCTTTGGCTTCCATGGAGTGCTACTTGGCCACTAGATGTCGCTATGAAACAATGTTTCAGCAAGGCTCAGTTGTTCATTGGTTCAATCACTTCAAACTCCCAAAGGCCCGTGCTTGCCATGTCTACAAAGTACTAACCAAAGAACAAGAATGGGGCATGTGCTATGAACAGAACGCTGTGTAAAAATAATCTCAGAGGCTTTCTTCAGTATCTCGCTGTGACTGCAGATGTTGATGGCTGTTTACGCAGATGGCAGCACAGTACCAAGGTCATCTCAAGTTTGTTTTTGTGTAAATTACAATACTCTCCCCATGAGGGAAAATCATAAAGCATGCTTATCAAAAGATCTTCAATGCAATCAAACATCCCACTACTTCAACTCTTTTAAATTCTTTAGAAGCAGATCGCTGTAAGGGCAGTCCTATTTTCCCTAAGAAACCAGAATCAGACATCGCATGTCATTAAACATCAATGAATAGGCTCTTACTTTGGCTGTTGTAGACATAACTCCCGCCATCTTCATCTGAGAATTTAAGACCTTGGTCTGCGTAGACATGGATGTGACCTTAGAACTAACAGCATAGGTGCGGTTCTTTTGTTTCCTCAGTTGGACCAGCTGCTTGGCGAGGATTTTGCAGGCCTCCTTGTTACCGGTCTTGGCCATTTTCTTGATTTCTAGCTCCTGTGAGAAAGGTGTGAGTGATAGACCTGCGCTTTCTTACCGACAAGATATCCTACAGTTTCATCACAGAAGAAAGAAACGACAGCCGATTAACTGTAAAGCTAATAAGTTAGCAGCATATGTGGGTGGGGTACGTATCTGGCTTGTGACTCAGGCGACTGCATAGGTTCACAAAATTTCTCTCACACCTCCTCCATCTTTCCGCTGGTTATTTATATTTGTGTGTTTTTCTTTTGTTCCCTATGCACTTGGATCCAAGTCAAGCTAATGGATATATTGATGTTTGTTTGTTCTGACCCTGTTGAAACTGCATCTTTTTTATGTCCAGGAAAATTGTTCTGATGTGCCCGTGTTAATTTGATTCAGTCCCAAAAAAGGAGAAATGCCACAAAAAAATGTCTATCATTTTCTTTCCAAATTCCTCAGTCACATATCTGTTACTTACATATACATATGTGTGTGTGTGTGTGTGTGTGTGTGTGTGCGTGTGCATGCACGTGTGCGCAAAACTCTAAGCCAGCCAAGGGAATTAATATTTCAATTATGGTTATGTTGGTGTAAAGCTACGACTATATCTCTGTACTGTGTCAAATTAGCCATTTCAAAAACTTAAAGTCACTGACTTGTACACCTTCCTTGGGTAATCAATACCTCATGTAGTTAATTCACTATTTTTTTTGATTAACTAAATGAGCTATTGGTAAAATTTAACAATAGAATGGACAATAGAATCCCCAGGAAAGGATTGGGAAGATTATTTACATTGTTTCTCTCTTCCTGGGTTACAGTGAATATTATCAATCAAAGAGCTGTGGCAGAAGCTGATTTTCCCTTCTTACTAAACAAACCAATAAAGGCATAAATCAGAATGTAACACCTCCTCTCCAGACACCAATAAATGCATTTCTTAGCACCACCCTATTTCTTTTGAGGATTCACATTAAGTTGACATACACAGTGCAGCTCAGTAAGTCATAAAAATACAGATTCACATTATTTTGTGGTAAGGCTGAAATATTAGGCAATAAATGGCTAGTGTTTGATTATGATTTGCAGTCCTGTCAGCTACACACGCTGGGCTGAAGATGGAAGTGGGAGTGACAGATTGGCTGCTGGCATCATGAAGCACTTGATAAATGTGGACAGGGACATACGGATTTTCACATGCTTAGAAGAACAGTGTCAAAATGGATGAGACTTTATGTGCGAACTGTACTTCTGCATTGTACATCATCTATTTTTACATCTACATCAGACGCGTAACAGAAGCCTTTTCATCACAAGGAACGATGCTCACATCACAACTTAATTTGGCTCAGGGAATGTTCTAGGACTGAGTAAAGAGGACATACTGTATATGCAACTTCAAAATATAGGCCAAAAAACGTTTCTGAACCAAAAACAAGAACATATGCATGCACAAATACACACACAGACACACAGACACACACACACAAAGCAAGCAATCAAACAACATATGAAGATAGAACACATGTATTATAGAGCAAAAGATATTAAATTGTCAGAAGCAACTAAAAAAATAATAAAATGCAAAGAGCCGAGCCATTAGTCATACTGTTTATGCAAAACTGTTCTGATGTCCATTAATTCTGAAACTTCCAGTAGAAATATTTGTATTATGTAATTAATCTGACAGAAAAACACACAAATAAAAAAAATCACTCATCATCGTAGTCATTTTCATTGTTAAATGAAAATAAAAATGATCAATAGACAGACAGACAGACAGACAGATAGATAGATAGATAAGAAGATATACTGAATAATTAATAAATAAATCTTTATTTTGCTATGCACAGGAAGTCAAATTTGCCATCTTTTTTTCAGCACGACAAGATTCCTGCATAATAAAAAATAGCTATTACTTTATAAAAATATTTTTGTACATAAAATTGAGGAGATTTTAGCAGTACTCTGGAGCAGTTAGGGCTAAGGGCCAACAGTGATATGGCTACATCACTGGCTTTGGGATTTGAACCCACAACAGTTCTGGCATAGGTATCAGATCCCTAACGGCGAGAACTACACACTGCCCCATTTATGGCAATTTTAACTTAAGTTATATCTTTGGCTTCAGGTAGCAGCAACTGTGAAATTGTAAAAAGCACTTACATTCACAGCACTGAGCTGATTCTGTCTCCATAACACCACACTCACCATTTGCTTCTCCTGTCGTTCCAGTGCCCCTCGATCCCTGGTGATCTGTCTCTGTGTGCGCAGCAGCTCCTTATGCTGATCTTTGATGATGTCTGTATCAGAAACAATGCTTTCTAGACCTCAAACCATGTTGTTGATAATCAAAGACCAATGAATCATCGGATGGGTTGATTTTTGTTTTAATGTGACTGACGTGTTGCATGTGAATGTGTTGCATGTTTACAAAACACAGATTTTTAAAAATAAATAAATAGTGGGAACTAGACCCCGGATATGTTTTTAAGCAGTGCTTAAAGTACCAGTTTGTACCTTTATGGATACAATTACTTGTCACTGAAGTTCTACCCTCAAGGATCTGCCAGATGTACCCTAGTTGTAGGTAAATGCATATTTTAAGGCAAAGACATAGACTCTGAGGAACATCTTGTACCACTGGGGTACATTATTATCTCTTGTACCATTGGGGTACATTATTATCTCTTGTACCATTGGGGGTACATTATTATGTCTTGTACCATTGGGGTACATTATTATCTCTTGTACCATTGGGGGTACATTATTATCTCTTGTACCATTGGGGTACATTATAATCTCTTGTACCATTGGGGGTACATTATTGTTGTTTGTATCTTGGGGAACAAAACTGTATGAGGATCATGCCCTTTTTCTGACATTGCATCTGGTGTCTTTCAGTTTGATTCAATTTGATTGCTTGAGAGTTTACCAAGTAGTTTGGTTCATTTAAAAATGTCTGAAATTGCAAAAACAAAATGGTGAGGACGAAAAAGATCACCTTCCAGATGTTTAAGTGTTCGTGAATTGAAAGCTTGTTCATTGCATGTTTTTCACAGGCTTGCATTTTGTACTGTGCATCTTGCAGCCTAGAATGTTTTAGGTCACCTTGTCTGTCTGATAGCGTGCCCAAGGCACCTAACAAGAGCGTGTGGCAATACATTATTACAGCATAGATACTAAATTGCTCATGGTGCACAGAAAAAAAGGAAGAAGGAAACATGTCAGAAGGAGAGGAACCAAAAAATCCTCTGAGGGTTCAAGATGGACTCGGCAGCCAATGCCCAGGCAGCCAATGCCCAGGCAGCCATTGCCCAGGTAGCCCATGCCCAGGCAGCCAATGCCCAGGCAGCCAATGCCCAGGCATGCGAGTACTGCAGAATGCAAAAGAAATGACCAAGCTTTCATAAATCTATC
>JABFEB020000035.1:16482223-16501474 GCA_019775895.2 Stomatorhinus ivindoensis | reverse complement strand
GAGCAGTTTCACCACTGGGTCTATGAGCAGTTTCACCACTGGGTCTATGAGCAATTTCACCACTGGGTCTATGAGCAATTTCACCACTGGGTCTATGAGCAAGCACTGTAATCTCAATTGCTCCAGGGACTTACTGCGTTCTCACTTGTTCATCACTTTGGATTGTCACGTCCGCAGAGACTAACAACCCAGGTGCAGCTACAGGGGTTTATTACGACAAATAGAACAAATCCGGGAACAAAACAGGACGTGTGGGTTCAAAAGGGGAACTGGAGATAACTAAAGGCAGAGGAAGACATGGACCAAACACGAGGAGGTTCAAGGCCAAACTAGCACGGATTATGCAGGCACTGACACAAACAATTACATGGGTAACGACAATGACCGGACTGGGACTGAGGAGACAGACAGGCACCCTTATACATGATCAACAAGGGTACAACAAGCAACAGGGGGAACAGGCAGGACATGACATGGGCAAAGGTATATACAAAATAAAGAGATGTAAATATGCAAATAAAATATACAACATATTGTCCCAATACATTACAAGACTAGAATGACACAATGTATGCCGTCTGTGTAACGGTATATGGAAGGTCATGATGTCTGTGTAATTTTATGGTGATGTGTGATTTCTGATGGTACATGTAGATGTGTATGTCTATGTGAGAGCACATGATGATGCATACCTTTTGTGTGGTGGAGTGATGATGCATAGAGTCTGTGTGGTAATGTGTGATTTCTGTGTGATGATACTGCATGATTCCTAGGGGGAACATGTCCACAGTTTAGGTATTAAATCAGTTTTCACCTTGTAAGAGTAAAATTCTCAGCCCGTGGCTCCAAAAAGGTTATATATAGGTTACACTTGTAGAATAATTAGATGTAATATGGATTTGCATTAAATGTTGCATATATGTAGTTCATATTTTTACATTGCCAGTAAGCTGAGATTGCAAATGTACAGCAGCTGCTTTAGTTTCAATTTAAAGTAAAATTTAGAATGGGAAGAATAAATCTAGAATAATTGTAACTTGATATAAAACGTTTGATGAAAAACCTTGATTTGAAGAGCATCTCTCCAGTTTTACTTTACTAAGAAACAAAATACACTTTAGTTTGTAGCTACGGCTGGAATGTAGTCACCTGAAGCAATAGTTTTACAGTTAACACTTAATATTCAGATTTACAAATAGGTGAAATACAGGGGAATGTGTGAGTTCAGTCCAAGGTTGTCACAAATATTAATGGCATGATAATTTGGTCAAGCAGAATCTACACCATTTAATTTGATAAACTCCTAGTATGTCATACCGTCTATCTTATTTGTTTCTTTGCTCCAGGTGTTTAAGAGGACAAAGTAGTGCAATCTCACACATAACCAATAAAAATGAATCTGAAAAATCCATCCTCAAGAAATCATGGGAATTACATTCCATAGTCTGTTTTAACACATAGTATTGCCATCATAAGCAGCCAATGAAAATGATGTTTAAATGATCTTTAAGTTGGTATAAAAATATGCAATAATGCCTGTCAAATAGTGTCAGCTTAGCCATTTCAAAACCTCTGCTAAAATCACCCCAGTATTTCCAGCAACAAACCCATGTACTTTCTGACTTGGGAACCAGAACACCTCGCGTAGCTAATCAATATATCTTAACTTATTTAAATGAATTAAGTTACTTAATCAAGTGAGCTAGTGGTTAAATGTAACAAATACACGCAGTGGCTGGGGTGCCCCTGAGGAGAGGTTTGGGAACTGAAGCTGTGTTCATCTAGCCATCCAGCAAGATATCAGTAACTTTCAGGAGAGCAGAAATTTTGCAAGTTTTTATTGTGTTATTCTAAATCTGCATATGTTCTGATCTTAAAATGTTTGTTGTTTTTGTTTGTTTTTGTTAAATTGAGCCAATTTACTTCCCACATAAATTGCTTGAAATATTTCTTTTGACTGCCTAAGACTTTTGCACAGTACTGTATATCAGAGACATTGTTGCTACATAGAGGGTCAGTGGATATTACAGTGAATCCCATTTTCAGAAGATATCCTGTGTCTTTCTAAATAATTCCTGTAGCACTGCAAGTCTGATTAGGAAAACGGGGAAAAACAAGGGGGCTAGATGTTCCACCTCAGGACAAAACTGGTGATGAGCTCACAGTATACATAGTGATGTAAAACACCAAAAATAAGCTGGTGATGAGCTCACAGTATACATAGTGATGTAAAACACCAAAAATGAGCTGGTGATGAGCTCACAGTATACATAGTGATGTAAAACACCAAAAACACTAAAGGCACATGCAGCACATTCAACCATAATAAAAATTGCTCATCATCAAATACTTTTACATACAAGGAATTTTCTTTATATTGTGCAAAACAATCAAGACAAAATAATATATTGTGTACAAAAACAAAATAATGTGCCTAGTTTAGATATTGTGCATAGCGCAATGCAATGTATAGTATCAAGCCGGTTAGGTGTTTGCTTGGGGGGGTAAAGTGCTTAATCTAAAGTAGCAGCAGATGGTTAGATAGGTGGGGGGAGGTTTACTGCTGAAAGGGAAAAAAAGTTATTTATGCATTTGATGTTGGTATTGATGGGCCTCAACCTCCTGCCAGGGGGGAGTGTTTGGAAAAGTCCATACCCAGGGTGGGGGGACGTCACCTGCAGCACCTAACACTGGCTTCATGGTCCTGGAGGTGTGCAGGTCCTGAAGCAACGGTAACCTGCAATTGATTACCTTCTCTGCACTGGGAATCAGACACTGCAGCTTGGATGTGTCCCTGGAAGCTGCAGCAGTGAACCTGACAGTGATGGAGGGGGTGAAGATGGGCTGTGGTGGTTGGATATAAGGTCACCATCATTGTCTTTGGCTGACTGACCTTCTTCAGCTACAAATTATATGAAAATTGTCCATACTGATGGCCTCCAAGGATGCACAAGAACTACAAACACAACACAAGAACTACAAAAAATTGATTCTACAGAGATGAGTGGGACTTCAATATTTTAAAACTTCACTTTGACTTGACATTATTTATTTCAGTATTCTGTCACAAAAGCTAGAAATATCGTCCACTGAACTTAAATAATTTGGTTACAAACTTGAACACATGCATGAAACAGTTTTTACGTCACCTTGGAGGGTTCGGTTCTCAGTGATGAGAGAACACGTTCAGGCTGCAGTTCCCCAAGTGCCTTCACTCTGTGCCTCTCCTAAGCTTTGCCCTTCTAATGGACTTTTAATAGGATTCATTTAATTCCAGGCCATGGTAATTACTCATAACATCCCTCCACAACTTGACTGAGACAGCATATCTTAAAGGCAAACTTGATTTGAAGTTACAGTTCATTAACTTTGCCGTATATCCTGACCACAAGAGACTTCCTTTTTTCTTCACGTTTATATACCATTCATTCCGAAGTTGTTAAAATGTAAACTTTGTAAAATGTAAAATTTGACTGAAACTGCAGTGTGGATTTGGATCATACTGCAATTTTAATATTTTATTGGAGATGCGCACTAATTTACAGGTACAAACAGAACTGTGACTAGCTACTGTATCTATTATTCCTATAGCTGCAGTGGGTTTTGCCACTGTTCAAGCATTTATGTTATTTTATTACAAAAAACTAACAGAGAAATGTATAAAAGACATATAAAGTGTCAGTTTCATTATTCCAGAAAATTGTGATCAATAGCATTTAATTCGTTTTATGGCACTGTTCCACAGCACAGCATAATTTGCAAATGGTCAATATTATAACTCGAAAGCTTAAAATCTACATCAATACAAATCTACATCAATACAAATCTACATCAAGACAAAATAGATGGAATGCCATTATTGTCAATTTCCCATCAAACCAAGGCAGTTCCAGAAGGACTTTGTTCTAACACCATCTCATCACATTTGACAACAATGGCAGTGAGAAAAAGATTAACAAAAGGGGGGAAAAAGCTCCACTCACTGTCTTTGGGAGAACATTTATCATGCATCTTCTCACTGAATGCATGGGTGCATTTTAATTTGCTAACATACTGATGAGGGCAAGTGGCTGTACGCAAATGCCTACAATTCTACTAGTGAGCCAGTACTGCTGCAGCAATCTCTGACCACAGCAAAGGTCCCCTATACACACTGCTTTGAGGACCAGTATGCAGCAGAATGTCACTTACTTGCCAACAGCAGGCTTTGACAATGCTGAAGATGAGTTGGTATTCTAATATAAGATATTTTTCTCCTATAACAGTTATTTAAGCTAAGCAACTGAATTCTAAATGAATTATGTATCTAGATATATTTATATGTTTTCAGGTTAAATACATCATTTCTTTTATGAAGTAAATAAATGCAACTTATAATGCAGTGACTTTGAAAACTGTGTGAATTCTAAGGTCATTGACTTTATTCACACTGTCACAGCCAATACTGCTACTTCAAGCCTTCAGGAATCTATAGACAAATAGCTATTCTACTGCCTAAATTTGTATTATACTTCATAGGGAGTCGAATGTCATATATGTGGGTGCTACTGTCCATCACAGCTGATTGGTGTTGATGTGAAGTTGCTCACTGTGCAGTTGATACAAAGGTTATGTCATAATTAATGGCAGCTGTCAGACTACAGATACCTAGATGGTGTTCCGTTCAATTGCCCAAGCAGTAGCATTTCTAGGAAGACCTGCTGCCCCCTGTGGTGAGAAAGTTGGTCAGGATCACCCTGGGGTGTTAATGCATCTGTCTTCAGATGATGAATGTTTGAATATTAAATTTTCTAATAAAATATTTACATTTTTAATTTTGACTGACAACAGCCAAGTCCCAGTGACAAATCCTTGGATTTGTGTATGATGTTCCATACAGGCACTATGAGGTATAATCACGCCAGTGTGAATCACATCAGTTCCTGGGTCTCCTGCAAAGTTTCAGCAGGATCCAACCAGTGGTCATCTACACTAAATCTTCTTGTTTTGAACATGCAGTGACTCTATCAGAGACTCTTCCTGACTCGTTCACCTTGTCACAGAGACGTAGCCCA
This sequence comes from Stomatorhinus ivindoensis, assembly GCA_019775895.2. NCBI lineage: Eukaryota > Metazoa > Chordata > Actinopteri > Osteoglossiformes > Mormyridae > Stomatorhinus > Stomatorhinus ivindoensis. Next base: position 16,496,420 of record JABFEB020000035.1, on the reverse strand, counting down.
TGATTCGTAGGTGAGGCTAGAGGCACAAAATAAAAGACCTTTAAAACATAGGCGTTACTAGGGGGACGGGTGCAGTATTCAAAACAGTGCTTTGCCTCACCAATATTTTCGAGGATTTTGATTTTGAAATATCAATACATTTGACGGTAGAACCCGTTCTCATTGAGGGGGAAAAAACTTCTTAACCGACGGTTAAAACGCATAAACGAATATGTACACTAAATATTGAAACGGACGGTAGCCTATATACGCAGGTGTACAGGCGAGGACATATTATACAGGATTAACCGTGAGGGGACGGGTTCGACTCACAGTCACTTAAAGGATCAGATCCGTCCCTGTTCAAGATCTCAGCTCATATCTCACCAACGCAAACCAACACAACATTGCCAATTATTTGCGCCTCAGTCCTACATCGTCGAAATTAAGATCAAAAATTAAAGAACCTGTAGTGTGGAAATGGCATAACACAATTAAAAATAAAACAAACATGAAAACCGCCCATTTTTTTCTCAATGGGAAAAAAACAAAAGCTTGTTAAATGTTAAATGTAGTTATATGTCAGCAAGGTTCGTTTGGTTCTGTTGTTTGCATTTTCAACCGACAGGGGGCGCGTTCATCCCAGGAATAAGCCGTGCCCGCCGATGACGTCATGGGACCGGTGGAATTTGATCGAAACGAGAGAAGGTCCCATGGAAAATTACCATCATCTAAAGCAGGGGTGGGCAATCTTATCCAGAAAGGGCCGTTGGGAATACGGGTTTTCACTGCAATTCCGTAATGAGATTACTAAATAGAGGTCTGATTGACTGGTGAGTCCTCATACCTGGGTTTGAACAGCCGATCTAAAGGTTACCAGCATACTCACACTTGCCCTTTGCGGATAAGATCCATCCCTGATCTAACATAAATGTAAGGAAATGCCGTCACCAGCAAGGACGAGAATTCTTTTTTCTATAGTTAAAGCAAGTTTTGATCAATTGGCTTCCAGTCAGGATCATATGACATTTTATTTGACACTAGTTTCTTTTTAAAATATAAGGAATCGAAAAATGCGGTCGAAAAAATATCTGCACGGTTTATTTTTCAATAACAGATGATAGAGGAAGCATATGAATATTCCGCTGTTTCACTGACGACACACATTGTCCCCCTGCCTTCTGCCCCTGTGCTATCTGGGACAGACTCCAGGCGCCCCCTGCAACTCCACTGCATAAGTGTCTGGAAGATGGATTCGGCGTATACGGTGTTAGTGTCCTGTGACCATTTCGTCACAGCACTGCCTAGCCTGTTCCTGGATGTATGTAGCTTGTGGGTATCTGATAAGTTTTATTTGGTACTCAGTTTATGTGCAGTGTGAGCTGCTGATAAAATGTCACAGGGCTGCCAACTATCAGGCATTTGGCGTGACACTCACGCTTTTAGACTCACAAGAAATTTAAAGGCAAATCTATATCATTCTACCATAAACCTACAATTAGGTACATCAAAATAATTAGGGTAGTTTGTAAACCCTGCAGACTATCTACCAGGTGTTACATACCTGTAAATGTGAATATAGTGTATACAGACTTGTCTTGAATTGAAAATCTCACGCCAGCCGGCTGACAAAAGCTAGCAATGCTGCAATTGTAATAACTCATTGTGCTGTGATTTCCATATTTAACTATGTGAGAGTTATAAAATAAGATGTGAATGAAGATGAAAGCTAAACACTCAATGGAACGTCACCTCTATTTTCATCTTTAAGATAACCAGTAGAACAGAATATGACAAAGCCCTTATAAATCAGTGCTGTGGACACAGATGGACTTTCACAGACTGTAAAAATTAATATCAAAGATAAAATGATGGAATATGTGTCATTCATACTAGAAAACACCTGTCTATGTTGGTATGTGTATCATAATTGAAAATGTAAATAAAAAATCCTTTTTTAATAATGTGGATAAAATCAAACGGACAATACCTATTTCTATGCATCTTCCATTAAACCTATATAGGGCACACAGGTTTCAGATTTCCAGCACAGTTGCTTGAAGATGGCTTGAAAACGTTTATTTATTATCGTCCATCAAAGCTGTAACATTTTTATGAATATTTAATTAATATTTTTTAACAGAATGTGAAGTTGGAGAACTGCCTAGATAATCTAACCCTTTGTCTTGCTGGTTTTAAAAAACATTCTTCCCAAGTGCCAGACTGCATTTGATACTGGAAGCTCTTTGCCATTTTATGTGTAGGAGGCATTTAGCAGTATACTGTACTGCCCTTTGTCCCTCATTGACAAGTTCATAAACCAAGAGGGTTACAGTCTTCAGAGACCCCCTGAACATCAACAGACGCAAACACTACCTATACAACCACAGGTCCTCAGTGGCACTTAGAGGACCTGGCAGATATTTTGTCCTTGGCATCCGCTGATAGACCCGAAGTCAGTTGTATTAGGTTCTGGTTTTGCATTTGGATGCAAGAAAGTTATCAGCTTCTGACTTGCAGATTGGATTAGATTATCGAACACAGCCTTGTAGAACAGACAATCAGAAGACTACACCTATGAATACTGAACCTCAATCCAGACCAGCTGCCTTGTATATTCTTCTGTATAGGCGAGATTGGGAAACACTAAAAATCTCTGTTGCAGGAGATCGTAGACTTACCACTGCAACTTCTGATCATCGGGCACATGGAGTGTATGCGTCACAGTATGGTCACTGCCAGATTAAGATGCCCAATGGACCAAACAGGGCCGAGGCCTTCAGAAGGAGCTGAATGCCACAAGCTGCCAATCTCTAGGAAAGTCACTCTGCATGGACAATACGCATGATTCTCCAGCATCCCTGACTGCTATTTTAAGTGAATCTAAATTAGTGCCTTGTATTGAAAAAGGGTTTCCATGCTGCGCATTTCCACTTGACTTTCGAAATAAATTTGTTGTGGCTGTTTGATGCTACTTGGACATCCAAGCTAACTAAGCTTAAAGCTAGACAATGGAGTATTCGGTGCTTACACTTCAGCAGGACTCCAAATGTTTAAACCGCGAAGCACATAACCTCAAGCAGCCCTGCATGAGAATGAGCACAGAAAGGCTGACTACAATACTCCATAACCAAGGATTCATTGATATAAATATTAATGGCTGGGAACCAATTGTCATACAGTTCCACATCCAACGGCAGTCTGTAAGGTGTAACAGTCACCTCACATTGCTAATCAGTTTACATTTTATACAAGCGTTTCACTCGATTGAAGATGTACAAACTATAAAATGGCGTGCACAGGACATTGCTGTACACCCCCTGCAATTACAAACGGTAAACAAAAACTACACAATGTAAGGGTTAGGAAGAAAATAAGTGAATGTCTCAGTGCCAACAGAAAACATTCAGCCCACAGAAGCAACTGGTTTTGCTACTAAAACGCCGCAGTAAGTCTGTCCCTAGTCACTCTTCTCTTCCCCTTGGTAATGTCGGTACTCTGGCCTCAGCTCCCATGTGTTTTTGTGCGTTCCCTTCACATTGTAGATTCCAATGTCGTGCAGAATCTCCTTCAGGAATGTCTATAGTAACAGAAAGATAACAAGAATGGGAACACACATAAAATCTTTAAATATATGAACTGTTATAGCCTAGATACTGATCCAAGAAGTGCGCACAGGACACGGATCTTAAGCACGGGACACGGATCTTAAGCATGAGACACGCCAAGCCAAGTATCGGTCTTGTGAAGCCATCGGACTGTTGGCGAGTCGGTGATTGCCCACCGCGCCATTGTGTGCAGCACGGTTGAACATTGCTGGTCCTCATTTGTGCCGTTTTGCCCCATTAAGTGTGATGAATCGCCGTTGTAGTTCTCTGAATGGGCTACATGTCAGTCGTCACCTCCTGCCGTGCTGTCGTGTTTTCCAGCTCAAATTTTCACAAATTAAGGGAGATGACCTTTCATCAGCCTTGGCTGGAACTATTTTTTTTGTGTGCACCCAACTTTAGACTTTTTTTCCACTTCATGTTAAGATTTACCCACATAATTTAACAAGACAAAAGTTGTTATAAGGGAATAAAAATTTAAATATTTCAGACTGTTCCAAGTAAAGATATTTACAGTGGCCTAGAAAGTAAAAGTCATGTACATATGATCAATCAACAAGCTTGAAATCTGATCATCAGATTTCAGAGTCTTCACTCAGAAGGGCAAACTCACCACAGGCTGCTTGGTGATATCTACTAGGTCTTTTATGTTGTAGTACTGGTGCTTCTCGAAAGCAGAGAAGAGCATATCCAAGACCTGCTGCTTGTCACCACGTGCCCGTTTGCCCTCTTCCTTCTTCTTCTTCTCATACTCCACCTACAAGGGGCGGGGGGTGGGTGGTTGCAGACAAAGACAGCCTCCATATAGCAAGACAGCCTCCATATAGCTAGGATGCCCTCCTACATGCTACACATGCATGTCGAAGAGACTTACATTGTAAGTATGATTAGAGACAGGCTTGTAGTTTGTGGTGACGGGCTTTTCCAGCTGCTGTGAAAGACGGACCGGTTTGGACGACTCCTCGATCTGTAGCCTGGATTGGATGAGCACAAACTCAGTAAAGCATGAGCCCAACTGTGTAACTTCGTCAGTGAGCAAGCGGGTTCATATTTGGGAGGAGGGAGGGTACCAACCTCTTCAACTGCATGTAGTTCTCACTGACTGCAGGTCTGCACTCAGCACGCTGAACCACTACCCCTTCCAGGACAAGCTTGTCTTCAGAACAGAGAGATTACAAAGTATTCACTGACAGTCAATGCATGTTGACAGACACTTTTTAAGAGCTACATCATTCTACACTCTAAAATGCACGCTAGAGAACACTAGAACTTGCTATAAGAAAAAAAAAAAACTGCATTTCAAGAACTTGGCAATCTGCCTAAACAGTACAATGTGCGAGTCATTCACACCCACCCCCCCGCTGCTACTTACACAAGACAGGCACATCCTTTATTCCTTCGCTTAAAATATGCATGATTTATTGCTTCTTACACCATATACTTTTGCAGCGGCTGAACACACTGAATAATAAATACGTCATTATAAAAATTCAGTAATGTTATGATCAACAGCAAAACCACCTTTTCATCATATCACACTGTAGTGCTGGGAGTAAATTAATCAGTAACACTTTACTTGACGGGGCACATATAATATAGTGTCACACTATTTATGTATTAATAAACCACAAACTAAGTCTTAGTTACAAACTGACCTCATGTTAATTCATCATTAATGAGTTGTGACAATTTTTTTCTGAAGCAGTAATTATATTTGTCACTATATCGGGTAATTCTGCGAAACTTTGGGAACTACTGAAGGAACAAGCCATGAAACGTAGCTAAATACTGATCTCATGTTTGTTCATCGTTAATGAATCATGATTCATCTCTCATCCCAAGCAGTTACTATATTTGTTACTACATTTCTTAATTCTGTAAACATTTGTGAACTACTGAAAGATCTGCTAAGTACCTACTGTAGGAACAAGTCAAGTCAAAACAAGTTAAATTCTGATCTCATGTTTGTTCATCATTAATGAATCACGATGCACCTTATCTCAAGTAGCAACCATATTTGTTCATGATTCATGATTCATACTTCAGTAGTACCTGAGATATTACTATTTGTGCCCCATTACATAAAATGTTCACTAATCCTGAAAAATATATATAATCACATTATTATTTAAATAGAGATGAGCACATTAACTCCTTGATTTACAAACCTATTTTGTTTAATAGAAATCAATTTGGAAGGTGAAAAAATATATAATCAAATTTTCCATCATCTTATGGGAGAATTACCACTTGCTCCAGAACAGCAAAATTCCCTCAGAAATAAACCTAAAACATATGAAACTATTAAATATTATTCTGTGCTTTGAGTCCTTCTCACAACAGTAGATGATTACCGACTCATAACTACAAAACGTGTGAATAGCTGCTCTCACTGAACACGATGTTAGGATTACACAGAATGGGGATGGTGGTATGACTGAACAATTTCCATAGCATTTCAGGAAGAATCGTATGGAGGTGAAGGGGAAGGAGGAGAGTGCTGAGAAGCCAGTAATGGAGGTGTGGGGACAAGGAGTGCACAGGAGCTCTGGAAGGTTTTGTTCACTTTCAAACTCCAAAAGGTATCAATTCTCCAGGCTCGAATAAGTCACAGTCCCAATCTCAAGCAAATGCATTAGCAAATACGCGAACACAAAACAAAGTTAAAATTATGAGTTTCACGTTAAGACAACTATTGAAAAGAGGGGTTCGCCCAGCCGGGGGCAACACGTCGGCACAGTGGTTGGCACTGTCGCCTCACACGTCCGGGACCAGGGATCAAGGTTCTGCCATGGCTCCATGTGTGCGGAGTTTGCATGTCCTCCCCGTGTCATTGTGGGGTTTCCTCTGGGGAATCTGGTCTTCCCCATAGTCTAAAAACATGCTGAGGTGAATTGGGGTTAGTGAATTGGGGTTGGCGTCTGTGTGCCCTGTGATGGGTCGGTGCCCCGTATTGGGTTGTTCCCTGCCTTGGGACTGGGACAGCCTTTGGACAACCCCGCAACCCTGAACAGGACAAGTGGTTACAGAAAATGGATGGATGGGTTATTGCAGCCCGAGACAAATTCCATTTCATTCCAATCTTACACACATAGAATTTCACAACAGATAGTCTGGCAATAACAGCCAGCAGAGCTGAATGATATTCGAATGCTTCAGAGCTGCTCAATCATTTTCCCATCAATTATAGAATCCACACATTTTGCAAGCGACTGAACCTCCCTATATTCCATACAATTTAAATGCACCATGGTTTGTGTTGGACCACCTCAGTTAGCACTAATTAGATACTGGCCGTTTCATAATCAACACATGGAATGGAAAAATCTCTGATGAGCTGGAAAACAACCAATCCTTCTCTTCATGCTGTCTATGCCGATGGTTCTACAAAGATGACAGCAACAAAGATGTTTAATTGTTGGAATAAAAAAAGAAAAATTCTTTTACACAGTTAGGTTAAAACTTGGATAAAGAAATGAAATGGAGCAAGGTAATCATTTACTAGGACACTTTGCCAGCATCTGAAATCCTGTGCAAATATAATATATTATAGGCAAACAATTTTGTGGTAAAATTTAGGCCTAATTCTCAATAGGTGCTATTCATGAGGAGTCATTAAAATCAGGACTCTCTACAATGCATTCAGTTGAAAGCAATATTATTCAACATTATAGCTAAAAAGTGTCAGCGAAAAAGGATTTTTTTTCAGTTGAACAACAATTGTATATACTAAATTAAGTCGGAGGAAACAGTTTGCATTTGGTTTGCAAGCACTTTTTAAACGGCAATCTTCAAACATTCTGAAGAACATGAATGATCCTAATGATTAATTTCATCGATCCATGTCTGTTGTGTCACGAGAAGAACTTCTAACCTACATGAAGATAAAAATAAAGTCTGAGGTTGTACATACCGGCATTTTTTTGTTCCCTCAATTAGAATCAAGCACCCTCGTTATCCATTCTTAAGGCAAACAGATGGAGTAAAACTAAATGCAGTCTTTCAAACGGGGGGCGAACGAGCGTCCTTCTCTGGCAGCCGTCCCCCCCCAGGCAGCCCGCCCCCCTCAGCGGCACGCCTTTAAACAGCTCCCACGCTGCTGGCAGTTTTACATCGTTCCCTATCAAGGCCAGCAGTGCTCAGACGCCACCCAGCTCGCTCACTCCCTCTCATTCACATGGCTGTGTGGGAGGCTGGGAGCTCGGCGCGGCACAGAGCAGCACCTCGCAAGGATGGAGAACCAAGGGAAGCACCTCAATCCCGACCTGTTGCAGTCCAGCAAGAGCATCAAAAGATCCTCCTCTAGTACCATCACTCTGAACGTAGGGGGACACCTATACGCGGCCCTGAGGCAGACACTGGCCAGGCACCAAGGATCCCTGCTGGAAGAGATTGCCAACGGGAAAAAACCAGTGCAGCATGTGGACTCCATGGGGAACACCTTCATTGACCGGGATGGACTCGTCTTCCGTCACGTTCTTAACTTCCTGCGACTTGGCGAACTCATGCTGCCCAACGACTTCAAGGAAGCGGGGCTTCTGCGACGTGAAGCCGAGTTCTACCACCTGGGAGCGATGGTCCAGGCTATAGACGACTGGGAGCAGCGTCAGAGTGCTAAACAGGACCCTGCTTTTCTGGAGGTTACAGACAGCCATGAGCGATCGCAGGGCCTGAAGGTCTACTGCAGTGACCCCAGGATGATCGACGCGGTGAAGGGCCGTCTGATGCAGGTGTCCAAAAGCCGGCTTGATGTTTTTCCTAAGGAGTTTGAGGTCTCTTCCAATATCATTCAGTTCCGCCACTTCATTAAGTCAGAGGCAGGCTCTCGGCTGATTATAATGAAGGACAGCACCTTTGTTTGTACGGCCGAGAGCCTAAAACAGGAAATAATAATGCTGGCACTAAGAGGTGGCTATCGTCTCCTCACCAGTCTGGATAGCACCCACGGCTCAGCGGTTCAATGCGAGGCTCTACACTTTGTCAAGTGAGCGTAGGAACATTCGTCAAAAGCTTTGCAATTAAAGGACCATAAAAAAAAATTCTTTTTACTCAGTATATTTCTTTCCCGAAGTAAAGCCACTTCAGCCTCTCTTGCATCGAATGACAGGGCTTAGATGTAATTATGGTAATTATTCTGCTTTATGTGAGACTAGTTGATTCTGAAATTGAGCAGCAGATATGAGCTTTCTGTAATGAGCTCAGCTTTTATAACAAATTTTAACTAGTGAAAATCTCTCAAATATTTAATCTGAATTTTAATGTGTAAGTGGTATATGATGTGTCTCCATGGTGGGGGAAAAACTGTCTTGATGTTTAAGAATGTGAAGTTTAGAAGAATAATTTAATGAGTATTACATATTTAAAATGTTCAGTCCAACTACTTACTTGTAGCTGTGAAGTGAATAACAGAGTTATAAGCTTGTACATTAGCCTTTAAATAAAAGTGGAAAATGGCTTGGTTGTAGTGGTTGTGTTTGTCTACAGAAATACGTGAAGCTACTATAAACTCTAAAACATCCGTATGCCTCCCACGAAACGTTGAGAATGAACAATGACATTGGCTTATCAATATATATGCATCTTCTATGCATTGAAAGGTTCATTTTTATAAGATCCGTACTTCTCATGCTGAAAGACAGAGTAGCTATAGAAACTGCACGCTGATAATTGAAAGCGTTAGTAGCTATAGAAACCACAGCACTGTGCTTGCTAAAAGGCTTGGTAATGATATTAGTTAAGCAGTTTCAATCAAGATATTAAAAAATTTACAACTGAAACAAGTGATATTGTACAATACTGACACAGACATGATAAAAGCTAAGACAACAGTACTGTTGCAATATTCATTTTCGTATAAAGACATTCCTTAAAACCCAAGTCTCGCATAGAGTGATACTTTTCAAACCCATATAAAGCAAGAGACTTGGTTATTGTGATTAGGAAGCATATATATCAAAACATGTATTTTGAACATTACATTCTAGTGTTGTTTTTAAGGAATGTCATGAAAAAGAGTTATTGTGAGCCATATACAGATTAGGAACTAATGGAAGTCAAGCTGCAGAACTAACAATCATAAGAACTTTTTTTTTTAAACTTTTTTTAAATGATGACAGATACCCCTGAGAAGCATTCAGAAGTTTCCAGTCCAAGCCAGAGGTCTCAATAAGACTCACCTGGAGCACTGCCATCAGATCTGTCTTCTGACTGCCCTAAAGAGGGAGAATGAGCTGCTGTCAACAGGCATTCACAACAAGGACACAGCTGATGCAAACCTGGCCATTAGTGATGTGCATATGGCAACCAGAGGGACGCAGAGCAACCAGTTGCAAATAGCCGACGTCTTGTTCAGAATTGCATGCAATGCACCCACAATCTAGAACCCCCCAATTTTACTCTTCACAACACTTGCAAACAACATATGCACACACATAACAAAATACTAACAGTACTGTAACTATCACCCACATTTTGATTTTGCCAAACACATGAGCAAAGTTATCAATCCTTCAACGGGTAAAAAATAAAAAATAAAACAAAAAACTGGAACAAACTGCAAAATGTAATTCTGGATACAGATCAGCAGAGAGAGAAACAGTGTTCCATCAGGATATTACAACTGAGTGAACAACTTTGTTGTGAAATTCATTAAACTCAAATTGCTGATGTTAAACAAGGAAATCCATAGGGCAGGATAATTCACAATGCATACATTTTGACAATAATATAGATCATCTCTCTGAACACCTGAAAATACTGTGAAATGACCACAGTGATGACAAAGAGAAATCACGTTGTTACTTTCTGACTTCGTATTTCCCTTTTCTAGGAACTCTACAAACTTCTAAGTTCAACACATATATTACCCAAGAGCGAAAAACAAATTGCAATGAAAAGGGAATCTCTAAAGCCATCAAACACTTTAAAATCCAACATAAATTTCATCTGTCTACGTATTTACAGCAAAATATTCAAAATAACCCGTCAACTTATCTAGAGCATTCAAAATTATCAAGCAGGTAATTTCCCAATTTGCAAATCTTGATTACAACTCAAAGCTACACTAACCTGTGATAAATCCAATTAGTATCCATGGAAACATGATACCTCAGTAGCCAAGGGCAATACAACTATACAGCTCAGCATTAAAGTATGACAAGCAGAGATAGGGGCAAGCAGACAGATCAGCGCCAAGCAAACGACAGCACGTGCCCCCCCCCTCCCCCCCCCCCCGCACATTCTAAAGGTCAATTCCACCATTACACTGGCCACACTGGCAGACAACACTCCAATGGCTGACTTTCCATTTCTATCGCAGGGCTACATTTTATAAAAATAAATGGAACATTTGTCCCTGCCCAAAACATCTGAAGCATGAACGATCACAATCAGAAGCAAAGCGCCTTAACTTAATTCATAATAATTCATAAGTTTCAATTCAGAGAATGCACAGAGGAGCTTTAAATAGCGCTGCGCATTTTAGCACGGCCTGTTATTCATTCGCATACTCTGTGAAAAACCTGTTGCTTAGCAACTACTTAATCAGTATTTGCTGCTTTCAAGAGCTAGATGTAAAACTCAATAGCCACAAGGACAAAAAGCCTAGTGGAAAGAGTGCAATTTATTTATAACTTAAGTCATTCATGGACATAAACATCCTATAAATTGTGTTACTTGTATTCTGTCAAATCAATAATAATTAAGACACCAGCTTGGATGACATTAATTAAACATGTGATCCACAGATGAAGCTCATACAAAAACAAATGTTTGGTCTCATAGTGGATCGGGTCAGCAGAGGATCGTAGAATGTACAAACCTACTAGTGAATGCTATAATAACCTGCATTGTGTTACTGGGTTTTAATAACCATGCTACACTAGCACACACCAAAAGCCCATCTCAATATCTTTGAATCGCTTCAAGCTTTCAGGAATGTTATCTGTGTAAATGGGAGTACCCCCTAGATTCAGCAATGACAACTCCATCCCAGGCTTTACCTGAAGGATTCTCAGTGAAGACAGCTAGTGTCTGACCACCAACTGTCTGCATGGTGAAAGGGTGGTCCCGGGGGGCGCGTACTGAAGATGCTTTCTCCCCAACACAATCGATCGCTGTAAGCTCCTCATTCAGAGTGAAAGACACCTGGGGAGGGACACATCACGCTGAGCAATGCCTCACCGCGTCATCTGGTGGAGTCGTGTGGCATTTATAGAAGATCAGTCAGTTATGATATCAGGTGACACTTACCTCAGCTTTTCCTTGGTTCCTTTGGTTTATGTAAAAAAAAAAAAAATGCATTAAGCAATATGGCAAGTAAATAAGTAAATGTGTTAGAAGAAACTGAACACATCTACATTACACAATTGTAAAAAGCGGTTTATTAAACGTCGGACAGCTTAAAACGTATAAAAAGAAACGTCGCAGGGACGTGTGAGTGGTACACATCCTTACTTTAAAATTCTGAGTTTGCCGACTTCCCCTCTTCCCGATGCTTTTGCCCACTGTTGAGAAAGGTACTTCGGCACCTACAACGAGACAGGAGTTTGGTGCAGTGACAAACCTTCCCGACCCATTAAATCTCATAAGCATGTACAATTTCAAATATGTTAAACAAAATGTTAATTCCAATTTACAGGCTAAAGTTTTGATTGCGTTTGTTAGCATAATTTCGGAGTTTTATATGGAATTACACACGTATTCCAAAGCAAACATATCCGTGCTTAATTATACTCAAAGCTGTAACCTTCATAGGTTACTAGGGAAAAACATTTTCGAGCCCTAATTGTTCCATGATATATATAAAAACACCGATTAGCTGACGAGCATTAGCATGCAAACACTATAGTAGTTAATAAGATCTACGTACCTTCACCAGCCACACACCAGTATTCTGTTTGGCCCCTGTTAAATCAACTTCGCCCTTTTCAGACATAATTATGTAAGTTTGTTTCTTAAAAAATTAATATGAAGCCGTTATTTCAGCTAACCGAGCAGCTGGCTAACATAAGGTAGCAACAGTGCGAATCAAGCTTAAATTTATAACGGTGGCTCTGAAGGGTCAAACAGTACGACGCGACCGAAATGACATTTAAGGTTGAAGCGCAGGCACCCTGGTCACGGCGAACAAAAAGGTGAACTTCTAATCATTATACATTACCAAGCAAGCAGTATACGAAGCATTAATTCATTCATATTCGAAATAGTTCCAGTGCTGTCGTAATCGAAGCAATCCATCTTCTTCTGAGCTTCTTATGTATTATTCCTGAGTACAATACTATACTTAAAGACTCGCGACTATCGCCCTATTGTTCAAAAAGTGCGGAGTTCCTACAGTCAATTTGCAAAATTATGCAAATTGGCATGTGTGATCCCTACGATGGACAAGTAAAAGTGGTGATTCCTGCCCTTCGACCTCATTGTGGATTGTTTGGATTGAATCATAATAGTTGGAAGATACATATTGAGATAAATTAAGATTAAGATGTACTTCATTGATCCCAGGGGGGAATTCTGATGCGTACATTAGCAAGAACGTCGTGTCCAGGCGAACACAGAATGCCACACAAGATGTAAAGAGAGTACACAAAGTGTAAACAACGTGAAAGCAAATTTAAAGGTTATGCAGTACACAAATGAAATATCCTGTATAAACCCTGAGAAGACATCTTGAATAAAATATAGTGATACTACAGAAAGATGTTACAAAATGTTGTAAGATAATTTAAAGATCAAGTCATGCAGGTTTGCAGAACAACGAGAAATACTTTATCAAAACAATATCAAAGGTACATTATCAATACAATAATAATTATCTTATTGCATTTATAAGTTGCCATAACATGTTTTACACAATTTATAGTTTTATACATATGCATCTATACTTGGAATAAACGTGCAAATTGTGCCAAGTATAACATTTATTTTATTATTCCGATGTTACTTTTACGGCTGATGAACAAGTGCTAGTTGCGTCATTCTGCGGAACTGATGTGTTTTCATTTAAATATTAAATTGGATTTGGTGCAATGAATCATCATTGTGGACCCGCTGCCTCGCTCCTTTGTCTGCTTTCATGAAGTGTCACTGTCTACCAGTCACTAAAACAAGGCTTTCAAACTAATTTCGGTTAAGGGGCCATTCAGTCTCAGGTGGGCTGATCTATGTATAGTACGCTAAAAAACGTCACCAGCACTTCTAAAGTTTAGTCTGGAAGGGAAAATGTTTCTAATTCATCCATTACGGAAATGTAATGAGGCTAATACGATAAAAAACGACGCCTGATGACAAACCATGGCATTTCAAGTAACAGAAGTTCACCTGCCCAGATGTCAGTTTCAGTAACATAGCTGCCGATCCGTGTAATTCATGAGGTTCATCGCCGAGTTTTGACGAAGAAAGAAAACTGAAATCCTGCTATTGCATTTCTCGTGGCCAGAGCTGGCATCTCTGAGCATGAATTTCTACACAAATCCACTATCCGAGTATGATTTGCGCTGGCTAGCATTCACAGCAGCATTTCTGTTCTACAGACTACGTGCTGCGATTTCTTGTTTCGCTAGTGACAGTTTAGGGTTGCCACCCGTCCCTTATAATACGGGATCGTCCTA
>JABFEB020000035.1:16449485-16477662 GCA_019775895.2 Stomatorhinus ivindoensis | reverse complement strand
TGTGCTCTGGTACTGGTATCCCAGTTTCGATGGGATCCGCCTCTGCTGGGCAAGGAGGTGTAACACAAGGGTCGTCCCAGGCTCCTGCTCCTGCTGCTACCGGCTCCCGTTTCAGGGTGGTGAAACTAGATTGCAGCTCTGAGCAGTTCAAGAAAGGCAGGTGGACGTGCACACAGTATTACGACAAGGAGACCTCTGCTGCGGCGGCGTCGTGTTGGTCAGACGGCGGGCAAAGGGCAGCAGAGAGTTCAACATGCTCAGAGCGGGACTGCACAAGTGGGAGTTCTGTTGGCAGCACGGTCAGCACCCTAAGTCATTATACAGAGAGTGTGAGCAGTGGGGAGATGGGCGGCCCCCCCGCCGCGCAGACTGCCCACCAGCTGCAGGAATACTCCACTGCTCCTGCCCCTCAGGCCTCACTTGCTGGCCTTTCTCTGAGCACATCCCAGTTGAAGGCTTCTGCCAACCTTCATGACATGAACTCGCTCCTGAAGCCTAATGTAGCGCCCTCTGCTGGACTTGCTGGTTTAGCTGGGACCCAGCAGCAGGCTTCTCTACACCCAGCTGTTGTCCAGCAACCCCTGGCCTACACCCAGGTTCCCCAGGCAGGCCCGGCACAGGGCTTGCCAGCCTCGGCTCCACAGCACCAGTTAGGCTTCACTCAAGTTCCTACCCAGTTGGTACCTGCTCACGCTGTGCCACAGGTCATCTCGCCAGGTGGGCAGGCTGTGACAACTGGACCAAATCACATGCCCCACATGTCTGGCACCGCCCCTGCTGTGGTCTCTTCTGGGACTGGCCTGGGTCTAGCTGGACAGCAGTCCACAGGCAGCGTCCACTCTGCAGGGTCTCAAGCCCTTCCTTCAGCCTTTCTTCAGCAGCCTTCCTCTTCCCAAGCTGGGACACTGCTACACATGTTGCCCAGCGGCTTATCGGGGCTGGCTCAGCCACTAGCGAAGACTCAGCTCCTGGGTCAGCAGGTTATGGAGCGCCAGCAAGGCAGCGGAGCTCAGAATTTAGGGACCCAGACTCCCTCTGCAGGTTCCTCCAGAGTCCCTGCACCCAGCATAGCTCCCAGCTTCCTGGCTGATGCCCAGAGTGGTCCTTCAGTGCAGAACTGCAGTGGCCTTGGCGTCATACCAGGGCAAGGGGCCCAGCTTGTCGGCGCCCAGTACTCCAGCTGGTCGTCCATTACAGCCACACAACTGGAAGATGCTCAGCGGCTGCTCTTTCAGCACAAGACCCTGCTTTCCCTCCCCAAGGTGGCAGCTGGAGAGTGCACTTCCGAAATCCCCAGATCTTCTGGTCCTGATGGTAGCGGTGACTGCAGTACCTTAACCGCTTCGGCTGGCCTGCTGACGAACCCCCCTGTAGAGGTGGAGGACGAAAGGTAAGCACAGCTCTAACTTGCTTTGTGTTGGGCTCTTCTGGGTAAGTACTGGAGTGTATATAGAATGATTACTGTAGGAGTCACCAAGCTTAGTAATGCAAAATGCAAAGAATCTTCTTAGTTTCTTCTGAGTGCTTCAGCTTTTACCCGCAGTCCAATAAGACTGTAGTTAAGTGAACTGGTGGTGTAAAATTCTCCATAGTGTGTGACTGGGTGTATCAGTATGTGCTATATGATGGACTGACATCCTGTCCAACCTGACCCCAGTTTTGCTCCCTGTTTCCTGGGATAGACTTCAAGCTCCATGTAACTGTACTGTATAAGCAATTTTAGACTACATTCCAAAATATCCTAAATGCTGCAAGTGGTAGTATTTGTTAATGGTCTTTTAAATCTGAGTTTGGAACATTTTAATTGAATGGTTATGGAAGGGTTATTTTTCTGGTTTAATGACCGAATGGATTCGTTTAATAGGGTGCTGCTGTTTTTGGCTGCAGTGTATTCTGTTTGGAACTGGGTGGCCCCGGTTGCCATGCCACCTCCCAGTGACTGACCGCAAACTGCACTCTGCATTGAGTTTGAGAGTCTAGAATGCAGTGCGAGTTTGTAGAATGTCATCATCCCCTGGGCAACAGCGCCCATTCGGTCTTAATGAGTATGGCGTTCTCATAAATGACAGGTCACATTTTAGCTTCCCCTATGTTCTTGGATAGTGGCTTTCTGCAGTGTTCCCGCTCGGCCACCCAGGCGTTCCACATATATGTTGAACTTCCACAACTAGAGCTTTTAATCAAACTAATTATTAACTAATAGGAACTTCAAATGTCTTTGTTGTGGAATGACTGGGGATCCACTGGGATTCATGTGATGATGATAACTTTTAATTTTTTTTTTTGCTGGACAATTATACTTTTACTTTGCAAATTTCTGTTAGCATGTGTCATGGAGCGATAATGATTTTGTCCTTTCATAAAGTTAATATGTAGGTTAAATCCTTTAACAGACCTTGTCTAAATATGTTAGGAATTATCTGTACATGTCTGTAAATTCACCTTTTAATTGGCCTTAAAAAAGAATGTGGCATATTCTTCTTTTTGTATTCATGTATGGGAGTTCTTTAGTATAACAACAACTCCATATTACAGTTATACCCATAGACATATAGCTGTGTTGAGGTTTGTATTTGTGGAATGTTAGAAACTGTATTAAGCGACATCCAACTTGAGGACCCATGTTCTCTTCATTTGAATCCCTTCTGCAGCCAATAAAAAGTTTACTCACTCTAGAGCTTAAAATCATTTGATTAAAACCTGGAGGGAAAACTGCACACACACAGTCATTGACCAATTGGAGTGTGAGTTTTACTTTACTTTACTTTACTTTAACTCTTGCATTATGCTGTGGAATGAATGTTTTGTTTAAATTGTGGGGTCATCAGTTCTCCATGCCTGTATGTAATGGGGATGTCTAATAGGATTCTTTGTGGTAGGATGCAGAGATTGGCTTAGAAATGAGAAACTGACAGTTTATTTTTATTTTCACAACAGCATACGGTATGTCATTACAGAGATTTAGATAATGTATGCCACGTTTTCGGTACAGACATTATTTCTGCCCACAATTTGATATTAGTAGTATGTCTAAAATATTTATAAGACATGTATTGTGATGGCCAAAAATTTGTAAGCTGTATAAATTCGGTGTATAATTTTGCTTAATAAATTAGTTTAGCAGAGTACGCCACATGTGACTGTTTTGGTATATCATGGAAGCGAAAGCAGCACAATGAAGTGTGGGAGAAGGAAGGGATGGCTCAACAGTCGCACCATCTTTCAAAAGAGGAGATATTGTAGTTAAACAAGGTAAAAGATGTTGGCGAGTGGCAGCACTTTTTGTAGACTGATACTGATACTCATGGTCATGGAAAACCTGGAAAAGTTTTGGAAGTTCAAAATAATTTTTCCAGGCCCTGGATAAGTTTTGGAATTCTTGAATAGAGAGAGAAGCTTATGGAGACGTTTTGGAAACTAGCCTTGTTCATTTTTTTCCCCGCTTCGTTCCGCAATGCACTAACAAATGTTGGAGTGGAAGTCAATAGTTTACTACCTTGGTAAGCGTCCATTTCCGCGCAGATTTCGCATATTTGAGATCGCTGCTTTTTTGCTTGTTATTCCAGTTTTAATGGTTTTATTTTTTGCACGTATTTGAATTTTATTGATAAGTTTCCTGTTTTTGACTCAGTTTGCCTCTACCAATCATAAGGTATGTATAATTTTAATATTGGGAATAATTTTCTTAATTGAATGCTATTTGCATGTTGGCAAAAGTTGTCCACAGTCTGTGTTTATTTGGTAAGCAAGTTGGCTATTATCGTACCGAAAATTGTAGTATTACTGTCGTGCAGTATGCGGGACGCGGAGCGGAGACAGAGGAGCGGCAGTCAGGAAATCAGGGAACACGGGGATTTAAAAAGGGGCAGGCAAGAAAACACGCAGTGACATTACAATGACCGGACTGGGGAAACAAACTGAAACGCGGACTAAATGCAGAGGACTAATGACAACAACCAGAAACAGCTGATCACGTGGGGAATCCGCCTGAAGTTTATGAGGGGGCGTGGCACACGGAAGGAACGGACGATCGGGGCGCGACAATTAGGCTACTATCTAAAACTGCATGATAATCAAATTAAAGCGAAATTGTGGTTTTTGGAAAATTTTCTTGTGGTACTGATAAAGTTTTGGAAACGTCTTGGAAATTTATTCTGCCAGAACTGGGGGAACCCTGATATAGTTTTCATTTCACAAATTTTCTTATGTAGTGTCTGTTTTTGTTTCAGCTTTTGTTCACGATAACAGCACTGGTTCCCAGGGTTGTCAATACTGATGCATCTGCTGTGACTCTCACATTCATGCAAGAAATCTTACGGCAAACCAATCTTATTCCATTGTAAACCTAAAATTAGCCACATCAAAAGCTTTGGGGTAGTTTGCAAACCATATAGACGTTTAAAGTAATAAATCTGTTGCATACATTTATATGAGTGCTCAGACTTGCAAATTTAAAATCTGGGTCCCAACAAACCCATGAACTAACACACTGCCACTGTCAGTCATCGTAGAATAAGCCCAGATTATAGCCAAAACACTTATTCAATGGAAATTCTATGGCAGACATGTTTATGGCTTTAATAATGAGCTACACAAACAAAAAGCTCTCCATACTAAACAAGAACAAACAACACTTACGGTGGTTTTGCCTACTCTTGCAGTCCATCATTCAGAAGAGCACCTGTGTGTTTTCTCTTCAGGGGCTCATGCATAGCACTAGTGCACCTGTAGTACGTCATCGAAATTTGCACGCTGTGCAAACCGCCTTCTTGTTTGGTGACAATTTGAACTACTCACATAATTACATAGTGATATTAAAGGATTCATGTGTTATAATAAAGCATTTTGGAAATATCGGTAATTTCTTTAAAATAAAAAAAACTGCATCGATTTTTAAATATGCATTTTCAGCGTTATTGACTACGTCGAGTAATCGAGACAGCCTTAATCTGAAGATCTCATTACATGTCATCTTTCAGTTAGTATTTATTGAAGGATCTGTGTTTACTGTGTACATCAAGTAAGTGCATGTGATCATGAAACAAGTTCATTAGTTCTTGTTTCATATTTATATACATATTTACGTGTCCGCTTCTGCAAATCATGCAGAGGCGTTTATTAATCATAAAGGCGTGTACTAACTTTTCAGCATCCTGAAGTGAGAACATTGGTCTAAGATTTGCAAAATTCCTCAGATGGAATAAGGCTGTTTTACCAATGTTATTTATGTGAGCATTTAGAGACCAGGCTGAGTCAATAATGGCACCAAGGCTTTTAACCACTGTGCTTACGTTGACTATGGAGCCAGCGAGTTTTATGTCGATAGCACCCTGGGCTGCCTTAGGTAACTGCATCCACACAAATGATGTTTTTGCTCTTTTATCTTCATCTTGCGTGTGCTGTCTTCCTTCCGCCATATTGGCAAGTAATCGAGAGGGAAAAATTTGTCGATGCTTTTTAATAAATGACTTTTATCGAGTAGTTACGACGGCTCTACTGTATACCTGAATAACAATCAAGGTTTGAAGAAGAAGCCGTTCATTGTGGAAAATATGCAAGATTAGCATATCGTTAGAGGAGAAAGCTTTTTCAATTTAGCACTATACTGCAGGAATATAGAGTTCTGGGACACTACTTGCCATTTGTCTCCTGTATACATGCAACAAGAATTGTCTGCATTCTTAGCAGAAAATTGAAGAAATATAGCAATTTAGAAGCCCCTATGAAAGGCGCATCTTGCCTTCACTCCTGCTTGTAATTTTCATGGACAGGGTACAGTATCAAAGCTGTGGCTGAAAAGGTGCCTGGTGTATATTTGCACATGATGTCATGCTTTTAGCCTTATGAAAGTTGACACCTCAAAATGCAAGGCTTTTTGGATTGTTAAAATGGATTGCTCTGGGTTTTGTTCACGAGTGAGGGTAAGAGGGAATTTGAGATACTGAGTTTTGTTAGCACTGAGGTCCTTTTGTAGTTAAGTGGGAGAGACAGACAGACCATGAGTCTGAAACCATCCTCATCTCAGGAAAAAAGACGTTAAAAGTACGAGCTGCCAGAATTATGTTTTTCCATAGGGTTTTTATAGAGGGAGAGGAGTTTGTAAGGTCCTCGATAGTCAGTGTTCCTTCCAATCAAAAGGAATCACCTGAGGTTATTCAGGCATATGTAAGGATGCTGCTTGAATGGCTCCCAAAGAAACTACTCTGGCCACATCTTACTGAGCAAAAGCCCAGAGGAAGATGCTGGAGAGATTAAATCCCTCAACTGGCTTGGATCATCTAGGGATCCTTCAAAATTAGAGAGCCTGTAGCCGTGGAAAAAGACGTAGTTTGACCTGCTTAGCCTGCTGCCGGGAAAAGCAGAGGGTGACGATGGGTGATGGAGAGCGCAGTAGGAAATTGGGGGAATGTATTTGTACATTATTAACCTTGAGGGGTGGGGGCACGTGAGCTAGGAACGGTATGCTGGTTATCTCCTGGTTATTATAACCAGCCAGCAGAAAGCAGTACATTTGCCAGTGGATTATTATGGTACCTGTACGAAAACAATGTTTAGTTAATCGAATAGTGGATCATTGAAAACACGGGAGAAAGCATTTTGTTGTGTTGTATTATGTTCCTGAGTATTCTGCACTGTAAGGGACGATCCTATATATATTAGTCAGTAATACTGCTTTGTGCGCCAATGGGATGCAAGCTTGTGCTGTTTTTCCTGCATATATTATGCAAATGTAATGGCGCCTGCGGATTGTCGGTGGCGCCGGGACGAACTGACCTGGGAAGGAGGCTCTTTGTTCTGTGCGATTCTGCGGGCTGGCCGCTTATGCTGGCAATCCGACGTTTTCGCCTGCAAAAGCTACATCAAGCTCAGCATAAGGAGAGCGCAACCATGACGGCTGGCGAACATGCGTCTCCGTGATGCCGTTTTGCGCGGATGGCCGCTGTAGCATGACTCCCCCCTGCCGTATCCTGACGATGGATTTTGGTGTTTGTCAGCTCAGAAATTTCTCGGAATCATTTTTATCATCGTTGCTGAGTGCGGAAAATCCATCGCTGTTTTTTGATAATAGGTAAATACCGTTTCAAACCACCTTTTAAAAAATATCCCGAATAAATATTGGGTATGAAGGAAAACGACGCTGACGTTATTTGTCTGGCTTAACATCCTTACGCTGCCGAAGGCTGGCAGTGTGCAGCTCTGCACGGCGCTTCTGTGCGTTTAATCTGGTTCATAAGAAAAATACTCTTCGCCTGCAAAGGTTTGTATGTAAGAGCGAGTACGATGTGATGCATATTAATATTTTCTGCATTATTGATATATTACAGCGAGTTACTGTACAGGCTGATGTAATGAAAATAGGTCATTTGTGTCTGCTTTACGGGCTTTGAGAGGCAGGGAATTCAAAGCTGCACAATATCACGATACTGATTCATTTGACAAGAGCCATCGACAAACCATTAAAGTATCCACTCTTATTAATAATGATATTAATATTACATCATCATTATTATTATTATTCATTAATTTGTATACTAATTGGATTTTCCCGTTTTGTCTCTAGCTCTTCTGGTGCTAGCGTGGTGGCCATAGACAACAAAATTGAACAAGCAATGGTAAGTGGGAAATGTTTAATTGATACTGTAAATAAATGAACCTACTCTTTTCAGTAGTTTATTAAATTAACCAGCTTATTAGTTGAGGCGTTGCTTATTAGGCAGTTATTGTGTTGGACTTACTACCGGAAGTGTGCAGGTCTGCACCTTGACATCGGAGTGTTTTAGTGATCTAAACGATGTTCGTTTAACTTAATCAGTGCCACTGATGACATAACTTAAGTACTTGATTTGATATGGGGACTTCATGATTTACATATTAATATCCAAGGAGTGCAGGTGAAAGACTCTCCTGCTGTATTCCAGCCCCGGCTGTTGCTAGGAGACCCCAGTGCCTTAGAAAGGCTGTTACAGTAATTGGACAGCGGACTGGCTCAGTGCTCCACCGACCAGCCATTTTGTTTGTTCATGGATAAAAATCTAGTGTCCCTGCAAAATAGGTCTTTATGGCAGTTTAAATATCAAAGCGAACTGAACAGTGTTACTTGAAGACCATCTGGTTCCTTAAAATTTACAACAAATTAATTGCTTGATATCAGTACAATGGATATATCTAAAATAAACCTCTTTTTTTGTCTTTGTATTGGTAGAGGCCTAACAGCCTGCCTATGACAGCCTCTGGCTATATTAATTACTATTATTAATAGCACTTTTATACAGGATCTGAAAATATTTAATGAGAAAATGGTTGTCTTGATAAACTGTTCTTATTTTTTTGTCTTTGTAGGACCTAGTAAAAAGTCATTTGATGTATGCTGTTCGGGAGGAAGTGGAGGTTTTAAAAGAGCAGATAAAAGAGCTGATTGAAAGGAATTCGCAGCTGGAGCAGGAGAATAGCCTGCTGAAAAATCTGGCCAGTCCAGAGCAGCTTGCACAGTTTCAGGCCCAAGTCCAAAGCGGGTCACCGCCACCATCCACGCAGCCACAAGGGGCAGCGGCCCAGCAGTCTGCCCCACCTGCGCAGTCGGCTTCGCAGAGTTCTGGACCTTCTGCGTAGCACGAGATCAACCAGCGAGAGAAACTAAAGGCTGAGGCAGGAATGCTCTGCAGGGACTGGACAGTTCGTTTAATATTTGCACATTTTAACACTCGAAACTTGACACGTTAGCAGTATGTTTTGAAACACTTTACACATCTCAGACAATCGTCTAGGGTGAAATGATTATTGACGGATATAATTCTAAACCAAAACCCATGGACTAACAAGATCACTGAGAATGTCGCGCAAAAGCACCTCAAACGATCATCGTGCCTGTATTGTAGGGACTTAAGTTTATGCCCATTCATTGGTGACCCCGGGATTGTACAGACGTCACCAAGCTTTTGTGTGTAAATAGGCCCTTTTTTGCAGACTGTGAGTTAATTTTAAGAGCAAGCACTTTCTTGGTGAAGAATGTGAAGAGGTTCTGATGACCACTGACACATTATCTCTGCTTTTGGTACTGGAACTGAAAAAAGATCATTTCCCGTGGAATTTCACTGTATAGCCAACACATACATCAGTACATTCGTTTTGACATGTGCTAAATGTGCCCAATGAATGGAGGTAAATCTTTCAGTATTCATTTTAAGTGCTCATTCTTGCCTTTACTAAAGTGCAGATAAATGCTTCTCCTCCACCTCAGTTCCTGCCTTTTAAGCAGTAACAGCTGCTTTGAGAATTTGTGGAGTTGCTCAATTTAGCTCAATTTAAATGAGTTAGACTTATGTATTTATTGTAAACACTGAACTGTAATAAGAAGCAGGAAGGGAGAGAAACAATTTGGGTTGTATAGGTGAATATTCAGCTGTTATGTCGGACAAATTTGGTTGGTCTTTTAATGCTGTAAATCATGAATGCTGCTTCCAAGCAATTCAAGACCGATTTTCTTGCATTAAATTGTACTGTAAACCATTGTTCATTTGAAATTTGTAGTATTTTCCTTTTTAACTGTGAAGCACTCCAAGTATGTCACAGTAAGCCCACTCTACAGATAATTCTACCTACTGTGGGTCCACATCAATGTGTAGGATGTTTATGTTCTTGCATGTTTCTCAAACCAGTGAAACAATAACAATTCACTTACACAAAGCTTACTCAAATTTCAATAAAGAAATGAAAACATGGATTATTTTGTCTGGCGTTAATGTAAATATATTTTTTGTATTGTACATTTTGTTTTTCTGTGAACTGATGTTTATGGGGTCATAAGCTTGTGAATTTTGAGTGGTTTAGAAGGATCCTGAATCTAGATATTTCTTTCAAATTTAAATTAACTGAATATGACTCTGGTTCCCCCCACAGTCCAAAAACATGCTGAGGTTAGTTGGCGTTATCAAAATTACCTGTAGATGTGCATGTGTGTGTGAACGTGTGTGTGTGGTCTACGATGGGGTGGTGCCCTGCCTTGTGCCCATAGCGTCTGGGGTAGACTCTGAACCCTCATGACCTCGAATAGGGTAAGCAGTTTCAGAAGATGGGTGGATGGACTGAATATGGAAAAAAAAATCTATTTCTTGATACTCAGATAATGAAAATGAATACAGAAGCACAAAGACAGCAGGTCATTCTACTGTGACTGTTAGACAAGTGCTTTTTTGCTCAGGTCTCTACATAAACATATGTGGGCACCCATAACAGTTCAGTAGGATTCTGAGGTACCCATAACAGTTCAGTAGGATTCTGAGGCACCCATAACAGTTCAGTAGGATTATGAGGCACCCATAACAGTTCAGTAGGATTCTGAGGCACCCATAACAGTTCAGTAGAATTACAATGATCTACAAAATTGTCACTTCCCAGTAGTACTGTGAAATGCATGTTTTTGAGATTGGCATTATTTTTTTCTAAAGCAAATAAGTTTTTATTTTCAATACCCATTTTATAAATGTGGAGGAATACCGACAATTTAATTTTTTATAAATGTATGCATAAACTGCCTGGACAAAGATCAGCTCTGTAACATACATTTGATGACTATTATAATGGCAAATCCAGCTACAAGTCATCAAAAAAATGCGATCAAGTCTCAAGTTCTCTTACAATGATTGTGGATCTGAACAAAAATATTGTATTGCGGGAAATCTTGATGGTCCGCATGCCACCCTGAACACAATAAGCTCATTAAGCACCACGGACAGCAGCCCCCTGAGACACATGCCACCCCCAGAGGGGACCGAATGGCAGCTGCCCCCCCAGCGGCCTAACAGGGCAACATTGACCTCCCTGTGCTTGGCTTCCTGAGGCCCACCATAATGAATTATTACTATTCTAAAAAGCTTGGGCTACATTGCATTACCGTAAACTTTGGGAAAGAAAGTCCTAATGAAACACAGCAGATTTACGTGTATTTAACGTATATAAATCATCTTTCAAGGTTCCTCGTGCCTTGACTACCGTGGCAGTGATGCATTTATTAGCCCAAATCTCTTGTGATAATGACAAGGGCAATGTTAACTGTGATTGTTACAAACTCCATGTATGAAAGTAATGGCATTAAAAAAATCAAAGAATGATGACATAGTAAGGCCCCACAGGGCCTTTGAGTTTCAAGTGTTGCGTGTCACACTTATGTTCATTGTGACATTGACTCGGAATTCCCTCCATGGTTAATGAAATTCCTCTTTCCATGACTACTGTATCTACCAAATTTGTTTTCCCATCTACAAATTTTTACTACACTAGTTTCAGAAGTATAATTGAAGGATGCGGCAGATGAATGGATCTAATCACAGCAGACCACAAAATCTGACGTTCCATTGTTTTAAAGATCAGAAAAGAACAGGTTAATTCCAGGTAAGTTTCAGAAACTGTATTATGCTTTATCCAATACAGGGTTGTTTCACATGTAAAACAAAGCACAAGGGTACACCTTGGATGGGACATCAGCCAATCACAGGGTACACCTTGGACAGGATTCCAGCCAATCACAGGGTACACCTTGGATAGGATTCCAGCCAATCAAAGGGTACACCTTGGATAGGATTCCAGCCAATCAAAGGGTACACCTTGGATAGGATTCCAGCCAATCACAGGGCACACTCTCACATTATGGGTTTTAAAGATACCAGTTCACCTAACCATGTATTTTAGAAGTATGGGAGGGGGGAACCCATGCAAAAATGAGGACATCATGAAAACTCCAGACACAGAACAAAAGTGTAGCTGTTCAATCCACAACTTAGGAATTACTTGGCTATGTGAGAAACACTCAGCCAACAGCCCAAACTAAAGCCAGAAATAAAATGATTCTGACGGTCAAAGCACCTAATAAAATAAAATATTCACAACATTGTGCATTATGTTGCAAGTTGTGAATATAATTTTGTTGTATAAAAGTTTTACTTAGACCCGTTTTCCTGCTCAGTCGATACCCTATTTGATAACTAAATTGTTCGCTCACTGACGCACTGATTCTTAATCCACAAAAAGCCAATCTGTGTGCCAAAATTGATCCCATCACGGACATGGGAGAAGAAGGCATCAGGGCTGCAGGCCGTGCAGAGTGTAAGGAGGGGCCTATCCGTCACAGTGTTGTCCTGGATACTGTGAGGAAGGATCCCAGCTTGCTGGAGGAGAATTCTGAAAATAGCAAAACATTTCTTCAATATTCTTTAAGTGAGCCCATAGCATTTGATAGTGTTGTTTCTCTATATGGTTCGTAAAACTACTTCAAACAGGCCACCGCAGAACAGAGTCCTCCCAGAAAGTACTGCACGTGCATCAGTTTACCGCATGGATTTTTAACAAGTAACCCACAGGTTTCAGTTCAAGGTCCTCCTTTACAGAAACAGAGCAGTTTGGACAGAATGCAGACTGGAGAAATGTTCACCTTTACCTTGTGGCTAGTCTGATGTCGACAAAAGGCCGTGTGGAGCCCCTAGCTTTGACGCAGTCTGGATGTATAGCATAATACTTTTCGGCAGAATCTTGGTCCAAAGTAAAACAGCACGGGCCCACGGACGGGCCGATGACCACGACGATGTTGGATGGCTTACTGCCGAACTCTGACACCATGGCATTCACCATCTCCACAGCAATCCCCTTCAAAGTACCTTTCCAACCTAGATATCATTTGTGAAATAAGGCCGTGAGATTTACTGGCAAGAAAGTTTTACTATTTACATTAACATGAGTATTTTGAGCTTTCGGCAACCTAAACAGGGAATTAAACACAGAAGTATAAACAGTTCTGGAAAAAAATTGAGACAACTCCATATTTAAAAAAAAATCTACACTTTTAAAATTCTGGTTTAATCCTGGTTCTGCTGGCAGAAAGCTACACTCTATAGCAGGCTACTTCCAGGCTCAAAGTTTCCAAGACAACAGTACATAAGAATAAGGTGAAGCAGGAGACACTGGGAATGACCAGAAACCAGCCAGACAGAGGACAGAAGCAACTGTCTAATGCCAGAGATGACTGTCAACTTATCCAACAGTACGTCAAGAATCGGAGGATGACATCAAGTGACCCTCAAAAGGAATGGGAAACGTTAAGTGCAGGTGTGAAGTGCACCTCTAGGACAGTGTGTATCAGGCTCCTAGAAGCACAACTGAAGATCCATAAAGCAAGGAAGAAGCCCTTCATCAATGAGAAACAGAGAAGTCAGGTTGGAGAATATACTAAAAATGTAACTAAAAATTCTTCTTCCGTGGTCTCAATTTTTTTCCAGAGCTTTATATTTATCAATGTAAATTTCTTCTAGGGGTATCAACACTTCCAGGAATTATATCAGTTGTGTCAGTTGTGAGGCTGTGTAGGGCTTTACCTGCATGAGCCACACCAATCACCTTTGCCACAGGGTCCGTGAAAAGCAAGGGCATGCAGTCAGCTCCGGGTGCAGCAATGACCAATCCCTCCCGGTTGGTGACCATGCCGTCGTAGCTCGGAGGCTCTGGTTTCCCAATCACCCACACATCACTGGCATGATCCGTCTGTGACCAGTGCCCACAATCAGATAATCAGCATGTGTGACCTTTGCATGAACTTTGGACATATGGGTACATTCCGGGTTCCGTACAGCTTACTTTTATAAGGTGAAAATTTTTGGGATCAAAGCCAGCCTGAAGACTGAGGCGGCGTTGGTTCTCCTCAACAACTACATTTGGGTCCCTGCGCCTGGAGCTGCTGAAGAGGTTAAGGCATCGTAGTGTACTGATGTAGGAGATACCCCCCGTTCTGGTAGTGAAACCATGAGAAAAGCTGTCTAAAGATGTCGAAGAAACAGAGAAGGCTGTTAGTGACACACTTCCTCTCATAGTTAATGGAGCAGAAAGAACGCTTAGGACTAGCAGCACACAGCGAGGACAGCAGGACGCATGGAGCCTTGACAAAGCGATTCGCTCCACTTACTCCAATAAGGGATCCTACTGTATAAATTAGTAAAAAATTATTTTCAATTCTTTTTTTTTTTTGTAACTACCACTTCACCATTATTGTCTATGAAGCTATAAATGCATTATAAATCACTGAATGCCGCCTAATTAGCTACAAATGAGATATCTGGGTCTCACATGTTGTGTCTACTTCAGAGGCGCCCAATCTTAT
Organism: Stomatorhinus ivindoensis; assembly: GCA_019775895.2. Lineage (NCBI taxonomy): Eukaryota > Metazoa > Chordata > Actinopteri > Osteoglossiformes > Mormyridae > Stomatorhinus > Stomatorhinus ivindoensis. The sequence continues at coordinate 16,463,522 of JABFEB020000035.1, read as the reverse complement.
CCACAAAGGGCCGGTGTGTACGCAGGTTTTTGGGGTAACCTTTAGGTCAGCTGTTCAAACCCAGGTGTGAGGACTCTTCAGCCAATCAGCCCTCTAATTAGTAATCTAATTAGGGAGCTGCAGCGAAAAGCCACACACACCGGCCCTTTGCGGATAAGATTGGGCTCCCCTGGTCTACTTTAAATGGGTTGATTTTAATAGTGAGGAACAGTAAGTCTTCTATGTATAAAGTCCCGGTGTTGGGGCTTTAGACAGATCCGTTAAAAAGTCAGAACAAAACATCCAAACTCACCTGAAATTAAAGACGACCTAAGAATAGAAATCTCTCCCGTGACAGCAGGTAAACTCTGGAGGAAAGCCTTCACTTCCTCTCTGATATTTTTGCTGAGATGGCTGCTGGAAATGAGACACTGTGAGTCATCGAATAAAGCTGCGTACTCAAAGCTGTAGACTGCGGTGAAGAGTAAGCTTTGGTATGTCTGCAGCATGTTCCTCCTCTGGCTGGACGTAACAACCAGCACAGCACTCACATCCAATTCATCCACGGCTTGTTTAAAGCAGTACCAGGAGGATGCCACACAGCCTTCATCCAGTATGTGAATTTTTTCCTTCTGACCTGCAAAGCTCTCCAGGAGTGTTGAAGTAATTTGTACATGGTTTTTTTCCGTTCCTGAATCTCCGTCAATCATAATGTATATATGACTATATGCCCCATCATCTATCATGGCAGACATATCCTTCAAGCGTTTTTGCAAGCAGCCATCTTGTGGACAGTTACTGTGGCCAATGTCCACAAGCACCATTTCACACATGTTTCCTTTCTGCAAAAATACAATATGTGCTCATTAAAACAATTGTGGTTCTCAGCACGTAGGTGACCGCTAATGGAAACAAAATAAGACTTTAAAACTGTGAAAATTTCGTGAAAAAAATATCACCATTAACTGTAATTTGATTGAAACCATATTTTCCTTTCAGATTATTCTTTAAGCTCAGTAAGTACTTCACACAAATTTCACTGATAAACTCAGAGGTTGTATGATGCAGTGCAGCATTCACCAAATAGACCTGCGCAACTAGCTACAAAGGCACATTCAAGTCATTCAACTAGACTTACAAGATTTGGTAAATCGAGTTCATGCTGTAACTGATTTACAGTTACAAATATCTGAAATGTCCCAAAAATAACAGGAGGACTCAGAAAGCCAATTAAACGACTTTACTTGTCAGTCTGGAGTTTTGGGGTTTCCTTAATTAACTGACTTATATGCAGTCCGTTCCTGAACACTTTCAGTTACAAGGCGACGTTATGCATTAAACAGTAACCTGCACACAGTAGCAAAGGGCGAAGATGAGGGGGTGATTTGGAAGGAATGTTATCTTTTTTACAGCTAAACTTTAACAAAATTAGCCGTTCAGAAGCCGCAATTGTTGCTATTTTAGAGAGGAAAGTGGAATAGTTTGGAGCGAATTCGGCGCTTAGTACCTGAAAGAAGGTTGGGACCCAGGTGAGAGAAGAATCCGAGGTGTTCAGAAATAGTACACAGGCGACCTAAAATCGAAACCAAAGAGCAAAGACTGGAGACGAAGTCAGACAGAGATGAGAAACTACTGAGAAAAACCGGATGCAAGATATAAAGGCTTACGAACTGAGGCAAACTAGCGACAAGACTCAAGTTTAAAACTTCCGTTTGTAGTTTTCTTATGAAGTCCACTGCTTACACTTCCGGTTTTTTCTCGTCACTGGAGCATGTCGTCATACTCGTCGCTGTGACTTTCTTGCGCATGCGTTCGCCACATCACATTACCGACCCCAACCGATTCTTACCGTGCACGTGTATTATTTCATGAAGCGTCCAATTCGATAACGCTATCGCTCAACTGCAAGTGCAATATTTTAGATAAATTATATATTCACAAATGTAAGTATAATAAATCGAACACCTTTTCAGTTTTCAAAACAGACCTCACAAGTGATATAAATATGATTAAAATTTCCAGAAATAAAAAAGCCAGAACTATGTGTTTATTTAATGTTCTTTTGCCGCCTGTGTGGAATAATGATAGTATTGGAAAAGCTTCTTTGTAAATTCTGCTGTTATTATCCTTTGTATGGGCCGTTGGTTTTTGACTGTTTTTGTAATACTTCTGACTGTATGTTGTTTTATAAATGTTCTGTAAAGTTCAATAATAGCTATAGCTATGCCAACTAATGGTTTTTCCCGTTATCTAGACCATGAATATCAAATACAGCCGTAACAGATAACGTAGGTTCCGTAGCCTACTTTAAGCTTAACCTAGGTAGGCTGCATTTATCCGTGCTTTGTTGTTACCAGTTGCCTGTTGTTACCTATTTTTAGTTATATTTTACAGTGTCCCAACTTGTTAGTAAACAGGGTTGTACTCTATTACAAAGACTTGAATTTCATGTCAGATTGTGTGGAATGGTGTTGAATTGGGTTAAATCCTATTTGACTATTCAATGTCAATATGTTCAAGTGTCCAGTTACTGCACTCTATTGTCACATTTGAAAATATCATAGGTCAAATATGGAGTACCACAGGGATCAGTTCTTGGTCCTATATGGTACCCTTTCTATATGCTGCCATTATGTAACATAATAAGAAAACAATCCCTTACTATTCAAGACAATGAGAAACTAATACATGCATTGGATACAGTAGCATAGACTCTGTAATACTCTATTTTCTGGGAGCACAAACTGCACAATGAATTCCTTGCAGTGTATTCAAAATTTTGCAGCCCAAAATTTCGCCAGGAGCAGGACATTTGAACACATAACCCCTTTTCTTATTTTCCTGCACTGGATTCCTGTTTAGGCTCAGGATTGACTTAAAAATTCTCAGCATGTTTGCCAACTGTCACGCATCTGGCGTGACACACTTTCTGACTCTCACTCACGCAAGAAATCTTACGGAAATCTATATGAATCTATTATAAACTTAAAATTAGCTACATCAAAAGCGTTAGGTAGTTTGCAAACTCTACAGACTACTTACAATGTAATAAAACTGTTGCATATATGTAAATGCATATGTAGGTATGTGCAGAGACTTGTCTCAGACTGAAAATCTCATGCTAGCCAGCTGACCAAAGTCTCAGTGGTCCAGCCCCTGCCCATATAACAGTTATTTCAAGTTTACAAGCCATATTGTCCACTCAGATCACAGAACGCAGGTTTCCTGATCATTCCACATATAAATAATGTAGCAGTTGGCAGTGAAGCTTTCTACTACAGAGCACCTATATCGTGGAATGGTTTGCGACTAGTGTTCAAGATGCTGATTCAGTCTCACTTTTTAAATCGCAACTGAAGACCCTTTACATATGAATAGTTACCTGCAACCTAACACATAACACACCGTAACTATGGCTGCTGGTGCTGCAAAACATGCTCTCTGCCTCCTTCCCACATGTCCCAATGGTGCCGGGGGTGGGCACCATCTGTGCTGGAGTCCTGGTTCAGTGCCATGGAGGGGTGGTATTGTGGATTTGACATACAAATTGTAATGTGGGTGCAGCCTTCAATCTGCCACCCTACACAGGCCAACATGGAGAACTGACTCACTGATAGACTTTGACTTTGCCCTTGAACAGTTTACACGCTGCTTTTAGCAAGCAAGCCCATTCTTTCTTTTTAAATTAGGTTTTTTTTCTCCTTAGGAGTTTCTGATTTCTCTCTTCCATTGACTCCCTCCTTCTTTCCTGTTGTTGAATTATTCTGTATAAAGGCATCACAACGCACCCATGTAAAAGTGCCTTGGGGTGACTGTGTTGTGAAAGGCGCTATAAAGAAATGAGTTGAACTGAACTTAGATTTTGCACCCAACTGCAGTCACTGCTCAAAAGTTCAACCATTTTTAAATTTGTTGGCTTCCACAATTTCTGGTGGTACTGTTAGATCCATAAGCTTTCAGAAAATACGTACATATGTGGACAAAATGAAAGCCGACTATGGACTGAAGCCTCCGTCCATATGTGTGTTTAACACTGAACATTAATGAGCCTTAAAGCTGCAGCTTGTATCAGCACAGGCTGTGTGGCTGTTCAGGATTGCCAGGCATGATTTGTGCCAAGCTGGTTTGGGGGAAAAGATTACGCTTTTGTGACATTACGTTGTGTCATGTGGGAGAAAACCATAAACGAATTTCTCAGACTTCCCCTAAGATTCTCTATATTGAACTATTAGAAGGTTTAGTGACTCACAAAGCTGAACATAACACAAGTTTACCATGACATTGTTTTGGAGGAGTCTGCATGACTATTGCTTACATCTGTTCATTTTTTATTTCGGTAGCAGACAGCTCTTGCATATATTACCTACAATTCAAAGCAGAATTTGGATGCTAAGCTTTACGACTGCTAGAAGCAACTAGTGAAGCAAGATTACATTTGTTACAAAAAAAAAATCAAATTAAAATTACTGGCTTCTACATCATTTAATTTCATTTTACCAGCTAGAGCTAAAGTACTCCTATTGAAACAGATCACAAGTTGATCTGGGCATTTTACTCATTGGCGCAATATACACAGAATATAAGATGAAAACTAGGTGAAAATGAGAATCTCTGAACTCACGAGGAGAACAATTTTTACATTTCACCTAGCAAAACCTATCAACTCCCTCTACTACCCCACGCCTGAAACTGTTGAAGCAAACCAAACCGAGCCCTATCTGGTGCAAATCACAGGTAAAAACCTCAGAAATATTATATTTCATGAGATGTTTTTTGTTAGATTTCCATATTTATATCAGACGTATTTGATAGCATTACTGTTTAGGAAAAGGAATCATTTACATAAACTCGATAGAGAGACTTCACTGTGAATGATCACGGCAAATAAATAAATGATAGGCATCACACAGGCATGTAATGGTACCACCAAGGTTTGTGTGTTTATATCATAAATATGAATATATAACGCAGTCAGGCAGACAACAGAGCCAGTCAAGCAGATATGCAATCAGGAATAAATTTAGAATGACCATTGGATTGTGTGGATGCAAAAAAAAAAACACTCTTTACTCAGAATCAAAGGACAAATACATTCATTGTCCTCTGCCCCTGCTTATTCCTACCTCACATGAAAGCTTATTTCTCGCTCTCCCATTTCACACCAGTCAATGAAACACAAAACATACATAAATATACATAGTATAACTGCTCTTAATATGTAACTAATTTTCCCATTTTTGGAGTATTGTGGCAAATGTATCTGACACTGCTAAAATTGTAACGTGCATTTACAGATGACGATGCACCTCATTAAAGAATAAGGACACATACACACATGAGGCACTCAGTCAAGGTCTGCTGATTTTGAACATCCAGGAACATCGAGTCCGTCGTGTGTCTGAGCTCCAGCGGACCCCTGGAGGGACCCTTGCCGAGAATACGGCCAGACTGAGCAGAAGTGCCACACGTGCGGAGAAGAGTGACACCAAATTTATGTGGAGTCTGGGGAAAAATTCTGCAGAGGTTAGCAGAGTTCTGGCTGAAGGCAAGACGTAAACGGGTCAGTGCCGTAAGCCAGAGTCCAGCAGGTCTTTTGCTTCATTAATCTTTGCTGCCAGGTATGGAGATCCACCTGCGAGAAGAACAGCGACTTTACCAGCAGAACATTTGTGTGCCTCAAGCAAACACTCATTTCCCTCCATTCCGATGCCGTGCTCTCAGTGTTAACCATCTATTCCTACTCCGATTAGACGGACCGGCAAAAAATCACTCTTAACCCACATTCAACTCAAGGAGGATGGCAAGGTCATGCGGGAAAATGCCAGATTATCTGGTCACTCAAGATTTGAAAATTTCAGTACTGTGACTTATTTGCTTATCTCACAGCTGAACATCCATCCATGTTCTGACCCTTTATCTAGAACAGGACTGCAGGGGGCTCTGGAGACCCACAGCATAGAGCAAATGACGGGAATGTACCGTCGGTGTGATGGCGGTCCATTGCAGGGCCATTAAAAGCAATTTAGAGATGCCAAATAACATCACCAAAGGCATTCTTCAAAGTAATCAATTCAATCCTACATAATATGCTCTCACACAAAAAAAATTATGATCAAAGTACTTGTTGATCTGTAAATTAACCTGGTTTTATGAAAGTGTGCAGCTCTCACCTTTATCAGGGTGATTCAAAACCATGATCCTTCTGTGTGCTTCCCGTACCTTTGCTTTACTGCTGGTGGGACTGCAGGAGAAACGTGATTTTAGAGACACCTAGTGGCCACATAAAGAAAACCATAACCCTATATTCATATTTATGCTTCAGTCAAATTCACTATATTATTTCCAGTTAACTTTATTAACCAATAGTTCTTTTTCAAAGATATTATGGTAAAACATTTTGGTACATGAAAAAGTGTGCCAAGGGAATTTTATAAGAACTTTATCAACACTTGGGTTCATTTCAGTGTACAGACGCTCCTCTACTAGATACGTTCCGAACGGACATTTGTAACTTGAAATGTTTGTAAGTCGTTATTCAACATCATTTTAAGGGTATACGCAAGTACAAAGTACTAGGATGCTGGGAGTACGAAAGATACGCTGCTGCGTGGCGGGAGTAGCGGCCAGAAGTCGTGCTAGGCGGAATTGGCGTGCAGAAAAAAAAAGTGATGTTGCGGACAGGAAATGGGAGCCCAAAGAACACAATTTGGACTTACAGTCCTCTTAGTTCGTATGTCTGAAAGTTCATAAGTTGAAAGTTTGTAAGTGGAGGAGCATCTGTATTTTTAAACAGCATCTTTGTCAACACAGCCGCCCTAAAGCATTTAGCAAACAAAATAGTATTACACTGCCAAAATGTAAATAATAATTTAAAGACATGAAAACACCGGGCGAGTAAAATTCTAGAAGCGGAGAAGACAATCAAGTTCTCAAGTGTGCAAGTGAAATTTAAACTGACTTGGTGGGCGTGTCCGTCCCTCTGTGGCTGTCCTGTGGCCCCCAAAACCCCGGAGCCAACATTACGGATCAGGCCGGTAGCAGAAATTAATTTCGAGGGAGGGGCGCCTCATGCCCAGTACAAGGCAACCATTTGCCCACGTAAGCGTCGATGGTTCTGCGTCTCACACGCAAACTCTTCTTACCTGATCCCCAGGACGAGGCTGGCCTCTCGCTTCGTCATCTTTGGCTCAAAGCCTCCTTTGTAGTATGCAGAAAATGCCTGTGGAACAAAGGACAGCAGTGACACAATATTCTCCGAATGTAATATGAACAGAAGTAGTAACATGCTGTATCACTTAAGTATGTGGACTCTGGTATTTCATGTGGCAAACTTAAACTGGGCCACAAGCCCATGCTGGTCTCCAGGCCAGCTGACTGGTCCGCTTCAGTGGGATTTGCAAGACGCTTTTCTGGTTTAACACTAGGAGACTGAGCCAAACAAGCAGGAGAATTCACTCTATACAGGCAAGATCCTTCATCATTTCATTTAGTTATCATTCATTTTACTTTTTTAAATATTCATTTTATGCCACCAAAATGGGGGGGTGAGGGAAGAAACTCAACAAAAAATGCCATACGCACAAACCACATCATTGTGTCTTATAAAACTTAAAATGTTACAGTATATATTCAGGTTAACTGTACACCACACAGAAACACTTAACTTATGCAGACATAGCTCACTTAATCAGTCACACATAACCCGTATGTCACAGCACTTATTAGCTAGTTTGCATTCGACTTGAAGTCTTTTTTTAAATATATGCTGTTGCGAGCGAAGTCTGCATTATGTATGCAAGAAGACTGATGCAGGAGAAAACAATAAATGGTAGATCTAAGCCTTTAAAATGAGTATGGTGGTGAGTGCTAAAGTATTAATAAAGGTCAAATTACTGAATGTTAATAAAAAGCTTTGCAGAACTAAGTCTCCATGACATTAAGTCAAAACATGGTTGTAATAAAATGAAATCTAAAAAACAAGACAGCACAACATCAGTTCACATGGCTGAAGTTCCACAGCCCCATCTGAAGTTCATTACAGCAGACATGCACACTCTGCCTCCCATTACTCTCCACGCAACGCTGAAGTTCCTCTCATCCAGAAGATCGCAGAAACACACATTCCATGTGACACTAACCAACACTTGGCCTGAATGATCAAGCTAGCTCTCACACCACCTCGATTCGCTGCCCAGGAACAGCACAAAGAAAAATAAACATGTCACAAGAGTGAAATTCAGAGAAATGGGGGAGAAAAATGACAATGAACATGACAAAAAGTTCCCTGTATGTCAGAAGTAGAATAGAAGTGCAAAATAATGTAAAATTACAGCCAACAATTTATGAAGAATCAAATTGACTTTTACAAATGATGGCAAGCTTACTCTATTTCAAGCTTAACAAATACGTTAATGAATACCTGTAACAGTGTGCAGTAGCCTTAAATGTCTGAGTGTGCAGTGTAGGCACACCTTTAAATTTAGTCATGAATAAATAATTAGAATTTTTACACAGATAAAGCCATGAGGTACTAATTCCATTTGAAAAGCTGTGGTGTGGGAACTCAGTGGGCAATAGGCTGACAAAGTGGAAAACCACACATCTGTTTGTGGTAGACAACATCTAAATGCTGTTCATTCGAACTACATCTCCATGTAAAACTACCTATGCATGTGGATCTATAATATGTTTTTATTAGTCTTTATGTAAAGAAAATGAAAATACCAAAATTAAACGAAAACCATCATCTTCTTACCGAGGAAGGCATTGTCTTTACCGTCTCAGAGATAACTTGACCAAGAGGCTTCCATAACTGAAACGCATAGCGCCCTACAGCAGAAAGGAAAAGGAAAGGAAAAAGCTGTTCAAACCATTCTCTGATCTCCAAGGCAGTTTATTCAGCCTGAAAGGGAATCAGAAGTTAGTCAAGCTTCTCTAAGGCATTACGTGAGACACAAAATAAGCGATACAAAGATACAGCCTGCAAGACACATGCTGGAAGGAATTTTCCCCATTTGCTTTTGAATTTTAAGAAAACGTCACCTTATTCTGACAGAGCCTGTTCCCAGAAGAATGAATGGTGATCAGTTGAGTAATTAAAATGCAGACAATGAAAAAGAAAAGAAAAATGGACAGCAGGAACAGATTTTCTAGTCTTCTGGTCAGTCTCGTTACAGTACAGAAAACATGACATTTCTCTCAGTTACGAACAGACTCATGAAAGTTTGATAACCTGCCAAAAATGAGCCAAAAAGACACAGCAGCGAAACTACAATAAAATTATATTTTATGCACAATATTGTATTATAGCATATTTGAGTTATATTTTGTGCAGTACTGAAATTTGAAACAAATTAATTGTTCATTAATCGTAATCGAGATAAAATGTTCAATTAATCGTGATATTGATTTGAGATCATATCACCCAGCCCTAGTACGGACAGCTTTTTAATGTCTTTTGCCCGTGTAGCTGCTAAATGCACTCTTTGCTGGGACCAGTATTATCGGAAAATAAAAAATGATATCGGACTCTAAATAAAATAATTTGTGAAAAATAAACCTATAATTACAAAAAAAAAAACGTGTTGGACTTTAATCAGCAGAAAGCAATGCCACACCAAAATCTTCTTGCCTTCTTTATCCACAATATCTCCTTTTTTAAAAAGATGATGTGGCTGTTGATCTGTCTCTTTCTTGACTTCAGTGCATATCACTTCCATGATTTACCAAAACAGTAGCATGTGGCGTTCCACGCTAACCGAATTTAAACATAAGGATATGCCGAATTTACACAGATGACTGATTTTTGGGCATAACAATATTCTCATTCATATTATATGCATACTACTAACCTGCTTATCTAATTGTAGCCGAAAATAATTTAAACTATATAACATGAGAAATGTACAAACGAGAGGAGGCCATTCGGCCCATCAAGCTCGTTTGGGGAGACCTTAACTAATAACTCAGAGTTGTTAAAATGTTATCTAGCTCAGATTTAAAGAAGTGCTTTCTCAAATTTATTTTTAAATCCTCTCCCACTAATTTCCACCTATTGCCATGAGTTCATGCATTATATAATAATGTTCGTATCGGGCCAAAAAGCCGACGTCTATTATCTGAAACCCCGCAATAATATATAGTTTGTTGTTTTCAAAATAAACTTAATTTAAATTAAGGTCGGTTAGATTTTCTGTATCAATCGACCAATCGGTAAAACAGATTAATCCATAGAAAGAGAGTCGTTATTGGCAGCGCTACACTGAGCCACTGCAGTTTATTGTGTGCATTTTAAACTGCGGATAACCACCCTCCACAACGCCAAACCTCTCATTGACGGCCAGTTCAGTTTTCATGCCTTTCATCTGCCACTTTGATCAGTTTTAAAAGACGTGCCACAAAGTGTTGCTATTGACGCTGAATCAAGAATATAATCTGAAAATGATACAATTTGTAATTCTAAGTCACACAGTCGAATTACGGGAATGAGGACGTTTCTCTTGTTTCTTTTGATCTTTAGGTTATTCATATCATGTATCACTAATATTATTACGTCAATTAAGAGTGAGTATGAACTGCCATATAAGCATGGGCTTCGCCGCCATTAATTTTCTGTTCACATTTCATAATTAATCGTTTTGACTCCCCCACATTTGACAAAATATTAGTTTTATTCCAGTGTGTCCCCCCACATTCAAAATGCTTCTGATGAACCTGCATAAAACTATATTAATGTCATAACGGAATTTTGCTGATTTTGTGGAGTGATTAGCTGTAGTTGTGGGTGTATCTAAGGATGTGCACATGTGATGCCTTACATGACACTTCTTGAACTGCCAATAGCTGCTCAGGAGGATGTGTGGTTATTTAGATGTGATGCCTTAAATGATAGGCTGACCAGATATTCCATGTCAGGGAGGACACTTTGAGCTACTTCGGGTTTTACAAACTACTTTCAAATTGAAAAGCTCCTGTGCTCGTCTAAATAGTTCAGCTCTTCCTGTGCTTTGACTGGTTTGTTTCCTTGACTCATCTAGCTGTTTCACATTAGCATTAGTGACACATGCATGATTATAGGAGACTGACCAATCAGCACGCAGCAAGAACTCAGTGCTAAAGTGAAATCCATGTCCTTTTAATTGAAATGGTAATTTACAATTCCTGTCCTAGCTCAGAGTGTCCTCGCTGACATGGATTATCTGGTCACCCTATTATATGACACTTCTTGAACCTGCCAATAGCTGCTCAGGAGGATGTGTGGTTATTTCAGGTTTGAATGCACATATTGTGAATATTACTCTGAAGGCGGCATTATCCGCAAACATGTGTGTGTGCAGGGATGTTTTGAAATCAAATATGAACCCAATCATTAGTGAATGAACCATTTCGAATGCAGACACTAAAACATAAGAGAAAATAATGGATGTCATGTGTATTAATATCAATTTTTTTATTCTTTTCTACAAGTATCCAAGTAAAAGGAAGACAAAGAGCAATATGGAGAATCACTAAGGAGGTTTCCGATAGGCTGAAAATTATTTAGATTCGGTACTACGAAAACTCCAATTTAATTTGACGCTATTGACTCAAATGTGAACTTGACATTCAACCTGCAGGTCAGTCACTTTGGGCTGCCCTTCCCACTGAAAAAAGAGGCAATCGACGTTGCAGAGAAAAGCAACGTTGTAAAATCAATTAACCGCTTGTGGACACCCGGGCACAATATTTCAACGTGGATAATAGTCGTGGTTCAAGTTCCAGGAAGGGCCCTGGTGTAGTACTACTGAACACTGTACTCAGCCTAAACTGAGTGCAGTAAAATATCCAGTTGAATTCTAAATATCGCCGAATTGATAAGCAGACAAAATACCTCTAATAATAGGAAGTACAGAAACAATTCGGGAAACTTAGAAGTTTCTTACCTGCAAAAGCTGCAGCGGCAACACCAAGACCAACAGCAATCAAAACCTCACCCTATATATAAAAAAGAAAATGTAGTTATTTCTAGGTTAACCCTCAATTTCGGCATCTATTAATTGACAGAGCAGAAAACGCGAAACGTTATGCAAACAATTTCTACGCCAAAAAAGAAACACAAACTGTACTATGCGATTTAGGCTTAAATATGATTATTCAGCGAAAGCTAACGTTCTAAGATACCCTGTATAATAAACTAATCGTTTCTCATGGCGATTCAACGCAACTTAGCCGTAGTACATATACACTTGTTATAATGATCAAGTACCTGGGCATTATCATGGCATTAGAGAACGATCCCAGAACTACCAAAACCCACTAAAAAGTCAGGTGAACAGCTGTATGTCCAACTAATGTGAACACGCTACATGACGACGTTTAATGGGTTAAATTAATCCAACACTGACAACTGAAAAAGTTTTATTATTATCTCAAAGAGACCACAATGTAGAGAGCTAATCAGGTTACTTTCAAACTCACTATGAAACTACCGAAAGGTGTCCCAACAAATAAAGATTTTTTTAAAACTTCAGTACACTTACAACCCGTTTATCAACGTCTGCTTCACTCCGAACTGTAGATTTCGGAGCGTATTCAGCATATCTCATTAAATCACTTTCCAATGTCACGCCGGTTCGGTTCGCCATACTTTCACGCAAGGGCATTTACGTACGGTGCGCCAAACGGGACAAACTATGCCCACACAAATGCAACAACGCGCATTTCATGTCCGCGTATTTGTTTTATTTTCCCACATTCGCCTTGTCCTCTTGCGTGCTACAATACATAGTTCGTTACAAGGAAATTATTCTACTTTCATTTTTGAGAGATCATAGGTAAATCATCCATCCATCCATCCATCCATCTATCCATCTATCAATAATTACATATGTACATAAATCCATGAATTTTTCAACCACTGCAGTTACGTTTGGAGCATTGAAATTACACTGCATACAAGATTTTACATGTGGCAAATTCACAAACATGACAACGACACTTTCTTGATCACGATGGGGAAGTTCTGTTTTTACCTGCCCTCTCTTGCTCTCTATGACACACAAAGGCATGTATAGGTGAAAACAAGCTTCATTCTAACCTTGTCAGCTAAAGCTATGGGGCTGGAAGTTCAAAGCTCACGGATGTGACAATTCTGGTGAGGCCAGATTTAAACGAGGGACCTTCTGCTGACAGACACAGCACCTCCTGAATCACACACTGCCTCTATATGCTACTGGTGCATAGTCCACTTCCTATGGGGATTCTTCAATTCATGCCCATGAAAATTCTTATACTATAAGGACAAAAGTATTGGGACACACATATCAATCATTGAATTCATGTGTTTCATTCAGACCCATTGCCACAGGTGTATAAAATCAAGCACCTATAGCCATGCAGTCAGGTTTACAAACATCTGTGAAAGAAAGGGTCGTTCTGAAGAACTCAGTGAATTCAAGCGTGCTACTGCCATTGGGTGCCACCTTTGCAGTTAGTCAGTTTGTGAAATTCATTCCTGCTAGATATTATTGCAAAATGAAAGCATGTAGAACTTTAGAAACTCAGTCCCAAGTGCAGACTACACAAAGTAACAGAGCGGGTCGCCAAATGCTAAGGCACATATTGGGTAAAAGACGCCACTGCACTGTTGACTCAATAACTGCAGAGTTCCAAACTTCCTCTGGCATTAATCCCAGCACACAAACTGTGAGCTGGGAGCTTCGTGGATTGGGCTTCCATGGCCGAGCAGCTGCACACAAGGCACCACTGGACTCTGTAGTAGTGTAAAGCACGCTGCCACTGGACTCTGGAGCAGTGTAAAGCACGTTGCGACTGGACTCTGGAGAAGTGTAAAGCACGCTGTCACCGGACTCTGTAGCAGTGTAAAGCACGCCGTCACTGGACTCTGGAGCAGTGTAAAGCACGCTGCCACTGGACTCTGGAGCAGTGTAAAGCACGCCGCCACTGGACTCTGGAGCAGTGTAAAGCACGCTGTCACTGGACTCTGGAGCAGTGTAAAGCACGCCGCCACTGGACTCTGGAGCAGTGTAAAGCACGCTGTCACTGGACTCTGGAGCAGTG
>JABFEB020000035.1:16417655-16438421 GCA_019775895.2 Stomatorhinus ivindoensis | reverse complement strand
ACCAGTATAAAGGAGTTTTCATCTGAGCACCAGTATAAAGGAGTTTTCATCTGAGCACCAGTATAAAGGAGTTTTCATCTAAGCACCAGTATAAAGGAGTTTTCACCAGTATAAAGGAGTTTTCATCTGAGCACCAGTATAAAGGAGCTTTTCACCAGTATAAAGGAGTTTTCATCTGAGCACCAGTATAAAGGACTTTTCACCAGTATAAAGGAGTTTTCACCAGTATAAAGGAGTTTTCATCTGAGCACAAGTATAAAGGACTTTTCACCAGTATAAAGGAGTTTTCACCAGTATAAAGGAATTTTCATCTGAGCACCAATATAAAGGAGTTTTCACCAGTATAAAGGAATTTTCACCCTTAACACTGAGGCATAAATTTAATGAAACTATGCACTTTCTCTTGTGTCCTCCTTTGAAAATTAATTCCTTTGCTGATACTTCAGCTATCTTATGTGGTCTGATTACTGAAAATAATACTGATTTTTTCCTTCTCATTGAAGCTTGGCAACATAAATGAGAAGATCACTGAAGACTATTGCTAAGGCAGTTTCGGTGCTGCAGAGAGGACAAAAGCCAGACTGGAACAAGATGACCAGCTGATTTTACTGAAGATGGGCGACGGGTTAGCTGGTGCTCACGTGTTTGAATGTTCTAGAATGGTAGGAATACGGAGATAGTGAAATTATTGGGGTCGAGAACAGATTTTATTAGATGACCATAACAGTAGCAATCCTGTTGATGGAGGGAACCAATCTGAAAGAGCCAATGACTGAAAAGAGTACTCAGGTCAGGGCAGAAGGTTGGCAAGCAGGACATAGACAAGTTGGAGAAGAGGAGACTGAGAGAGAAAATGGTGGCCTGGGGGCAGTAGGAGGGGGGTGGTGGTATCAGGGATGACTGGAAACAGTAGGAACCCGAGAGCTGTTTATAGTGGAGAAAGGAGCTGCAGAATCAATAGAGTCACGGACGGTGAGTTTGGACTTCTTAAAGAATCTCTGCAACCTCAAACATGCCCTGGATGAATAAGAGGACGATGAAACTACGCGATGTAGCACTGAGCTTAGAGGCAAACATTTCAGGAGAGGAGGGAACGGGATGGGAAAACTGTGCTGCAGAAATAGACTGGGGAAAGGTATGTGGATCAACAGATTTGATGTCATGGGAAAAGAGCGCAGAGCCCCTAACATCCTTATTCTTCTTGACCCGAGTGCAGCCTTTGATACAACTTCCCCTCAGGACATGATCTGGGCATTGAAGGCACTGGCCTGGCCTGCCTTGCATCCTGCCTGGAAGACAGAAGAGTCGTCTATCTAGAAGTGCATCTACAGTCTAACAGTGAATTATATTCGCGTATTGGGTCTATCGGACTCATAATGCTTTCACAATGCTATTAATAGAAATTTTGTTAAATCACTGAACTCGCTGAAGTCACACTGAAGATGGCATCTGATACCCAGCAGTTTATTTTAATGTTACTGGGGGACTCTAAGGAGTGCTGATGAAAATCGAGATGACAAAACACATCCTCAAAATCTTGACATTACTGATATTACTTCTTCATTTGGGTATTGAGGACACTACGAGAATTGAGTTACATCCTATCTGATTCTATCTGACAATAAACAGTTTCTAGTCCCCAATTCAGGCTACTCCTCTCCTTTCTTGGCAGTCGCTCATGGGATTCCCCAAGGTTCAGTTCTCAGGGTGTTTTAATTTTTTTTATATATACTCACCCACCAAAATGTTCTGAGGGCAGAAAGAAAAATGATTGGTTCAGCAAGATAACCAATCAGATTGTAGAGGTGATGGGTCCAAGCTACTAGAGGAGGCAGGACCAACCAATCAGATGTCTTAGTCTTGCTTCCTCTAATTGCTTGGGACCACCTCCTCTACAAACTAGCTCGGTTTTGCTCCACATTAACTATGGCACAGTGCCTCCCTTACCTACATTTCATAACCTGCCTTTTCCCAACCAGCCGCTGAATGTCTTACCTTGTCTTCATCCCCAGCCGCCATTTCTTCCACATTGGCATCCCCTCCAAACCGTTCCGCTGACTCCAAATGGTTCAGAACTTCACCACCTGCCTCCTGACCCATAACTAGGCCCAGCATCACATTATTCTCCATGACCATCACTGGGCTCTATAAAATGTTTAATCCATTTCATCTAGAATGTCCTGCTTCTCACTTACAAGACTCTCAACAACCCTGCTCCACCCCATCTGTCTGATCTTCTCTTACTAAATCAACTTTCTTTTGCTCAATGACCTTCCTCGTCTGAGATCCGCGGTGACCAAGCATTCTCTACGGCTGCACCATCTGTGGAATTCCCTTCTGCTGAATGTCACTCTCAGTTTTCAAATCTCACCTTAAAACCTTATTGTTATTGCCTGCAGTGAAATCTAATACAAGGCTAAATGTAAATGATGAGATGCATTCATATTCATTCATATTCCTCTGCAACAGATGAAGCAGACAGCAGTAATTTTCTTGTTGTGTGGAGGATTCTGTATTATCTCATTGTTACTCTTCCTACATGAAGGATATTACATATCCTTAAATTTATAAGTCAACATCAAACCAGACGTATAGGAAACCTGAAGGAAAACACGGACATTCAAGTATCACTTTTGTATGGTACACAGTCCACTATTGTGTTTTTCTGGCATTACTGTGAGTAACAGGATTTATCTCCTTACACATGGAATTTAAACAGAATGTGCTCTGAAAAAAATGTCTGAAATAAGTAGAACAGATAAATTATATAAAACTTACATTTTTAACAAATTTATATTACATATAGTAGAAAGCTGGTTCTTTGTCATCTCAACATCTGTCACATTTATACCTGTTGGAATACAGTTTGTATTTAGTACATATGTATGTACATAGTATTGTTAACTGAGTTTAGATGTATATTGAGTTGTCTGTAGATGGCGATGTTAAATGTAGTGAATGTTGTTTATATCCTCTTGGTTTAGTAATAAAAAACTGATTGCAAAGGTACGGCAGGTTGCAGCCATATTAAGTAAAAGAGAAGCTTTGAATAAGAAGCAAAAATTGTGTGGACTTTATTTCTGTATGGTTTTATGAAACTTTTTTCAATAATTCCCATATTTGTCCTACTAGTGAAGATGTTTAAACAGCTTTGCTGTATTGACACAGGAGAGCATTTCCCTTAGCACCTCTCCGGTCTCGTATAATTATTTTCCCATGACTTCTCACAGGGTTAAGAACTAGGCTAGATAAGGTTGAAATAATGCTGAAACTGCTGATGGTCATAGCCAGAAAATGCAAAGAAATTATGTTTTTATTATTTTTAAAAGACACTTATTAGACCCCTTCGGTATTGTCCTACTACATTAAACTTGGGATTAAATTCAATGCACAGATCCAGCCTGGTAAATGAACCAGAAAGAAAATCATTTATCAAGCGATATCGTTAACACAATTCATCCACATCTTTAAAACCTGGACGCACTCCAGTTCAGCATAGCGAGCGGCTATATGGCTCCTGCTGTGTTTGGCCTACCTCAGTACGCCGAGTATCCGGAGCATCTGGAGAGATTCAGGTTCAGACGCAAAGGGATTGGCACTGACCAGACCAGCAGCCAAAATCAATCTCATGGGTGTATGGCATAGGTTTGCCTTGGTAGAGAACCCCTGGTCAGGTTCCAACTAATTTTGGGTAGGGGGTTGGTTCAAGCCTGTAACTTTGCCACCTGGATATGCATCTGCCATTGATTCTTTATTCATTTTTCCTATTTTTTTATTTTGCCATTCTGAACCAAGGGACCCAGCCACCGATAAAAGCCCTGAGCTGTACAGCACATCCACTGATAGTTATCACCTCACATCTCCATCTAATAATCAGTCACGGGCATTTGCACAGAGAGAATGTGCTGGGAAGTCAATGTCTTTACTGTTTATATTCTGATGTAGAGAACAGGAAGTAGGCAAGGAAAAAAAATCTTCTCCAGAGTATTGTAAAAATGTGTAAAGAAAAGTTTCTCCAAACCATGATATGCTAGGGCAGTTTCTTTGTGCTTCAGGGTTTATGGCGAAAGCTTGCTGAATCATTTTAGTCTGCAGAAACAGAAAAACTGACTCTATGCCATTTTTTATTAGGTCAGGTCTAAAAACCATTTGGAAACCATTTCTGTTTTATTTTACCATTAAAATGAAATGAAAGCACAGTAACTTTTCTACCTTTATTTAATGTGTGCATGTGCCTATACGGTGTGTGTGTGTGTGTGTGTGTGTGTGTGTGTATGTGTGTGTGTATAAACCAAACTTTTATCAAAGACTGACATCTTCACTAAAGATTGCATCTGATACCCAGCAGATAACATTACTTAAGGGAATTTCCCCTTGTGTAGTTCCCCAAGAATTAGGTCACAGCATAACCGCACGCTTAGGGAGTACCGAGAAAAAATGAGATGGCAGAAGACATTAGCAAAACCGTGGATGTTGGAGACGTGAGCGATACGATACAAATCCAAACACAAACTTACAGGAACCTTCCAAAATGAATCCTTTAACTTTCAGAATAATAAAATTAATAGTAGTAATGTTTAGAAGAGGGGCACTTCCTAAAAGAACACAACTAGTAGAATGTTTCAGCATAAATTCTAAGTCCTGTATTCCTATTCGAAACGTATTAATGTTTTTGTGAAGGAAAGGCTTTTTTTAATGAAAGGTACAAACTTTGCCTCTTTATAAGATATTTATATATACATTATTAGCCTATTAAGGACCTTATAAGCCTGATTAAGGTAGGGTTGGAATGAAAACATTCTGGAGGGTGTTGGGGGTGGCAGGAACAGGACTGAGAACCACTGGTCTAGGGTTCAGTGTGTAGCAGTGCTGAGTCAGTCCTTCAGGGTCCAAATTCCCCCTGTGCTTTATGTATGTACATGCTATGCCTGGGACAGACGTGTTTTTAGACTAGTTGCACCTGGGCTTTACATGCTGAATACAGCATGTTTTGATTTGCTGGAAGAATTTTTTGTTATAAAATATTTCTCAGGTTCTACCTGAAGTGTCTCTCCAAAGAACCTGTAAACGTGTGAGTTGTGAACAATATTTGCTTTCTTTGGTCTGACAGAAAGATAACGTTTGCATGAGAGAATTATTAATGCAGAGTTAGATACTATGGGCATGTACTAAAATATGCATGTCCTGTCCTTACGGTTTGTGAAAGCCAAAGTCACACTACACTGGTGCGATCCTGGAGTTACAGTGTACTACAGTATACTACAGTGTACTACAGCGTACTTCCTCTGCACTGGGTTGGCTCAGTGGAGGGGTCTGCTGGCTGGTAATTAAAAACGTCTGCAACGTGGAGCCTTTTTATGACAAAGTCCATCTGTCTTAAAATCATACTGGTTGGCTCTCCCTGCCTCATGTCCCAGCAGGATCATGATTACTGTACACTAGACAGTTTTTATTTTGAAGAAAAGTACTTTGCTTATACTGATAATTCTTTGTGTATTACCTGAGTAAAAAGTACCACATTAAAATCAAGTCTTACAAGCTGTAGTAAATAACAATTTGTCATATTTTTTCTTATCTAAGGTCTACAAATATTGCAATGTACCATTTGAAACCTTTCCAAGCATTCACAGAAGTCATGCTCTTGAGGAAAGAAATGCAGGATTTATAAAACAAAAGCAATAGCAATACAAATAGCTACAGTGTTCCAAAAACGTTCTGCCAAACAAACCCCGTGACTTCATTTACAAGCACCAGAGGACAAAGCCTAAACCATACTGTGGTTTGAAGTATCCTGAGTAATGTGTCTAGTCTGCATAGTCAGTACTAATGTCTATACATAATGTAATCTGCCCAGGAGCCTCAAGCAGACCTCTGACCAGCATGCAGTCAGGTCACTTTCACAATGCGGTTTCCACATAACCAAATATTGCATAAAGGCATAACTAAAGCAATTGTGGTAATCTAAGAAAAACAGATCTTCAGACACTTAAATGGTCAAAGTGGAGCAGCAAATACATAACAGTTATATGATTATATCCAGTATATTATATTATCATTGACATAAATTCTGTATCAATGAGAAGCCACATTTAATCCCTGCAAAACTGATGGCATGCATAATAAATGACAAAACAACTTTATTTAGATGTTTTACACTCATTTTAAAGGCAATAAAATGGTTCAGTTTCAATGGTTCACAGGCTTATTAGAAATAAACAAGGATATTACTAATGATGCAACTCTTGGAAAATGCCACATCTATATAGTCTGATTTATGATTCTTGGAATTAATATCTGACCCATTCACTTAGAGTAATAACTGATGGTTATATCTGCCTATAAATTCTGCTCAGATCTACGGTGGTATATTCACTGTGAAGGTGCGGTCCTGGAAATACATTTCTAGAGAGGAGATATGTAACCTGGCTGAGATGCCACCAGGCATCGCTCTTGGCCTTAGGAGGCAAAATCCCCAATGACTCACTGGTGTTGCCGCCCACCCCAGCAGTGGTTCTGTGCGGTCTCTCCATATTCCTTCTAACATAATGTAAACACAATGCTGTAAAGGTCAAGATGTTCCTGTTCAGTTACAAAGCAGGTCTTCCACCAACATGTTTTCCAGTGCCCCACCCTGGTTTGTTTTAAACCGGCCCATAGTCTCCACAATGCGGTGCAGCAGGCACCAAATCTCCACCAATGTTTATAGAGTCTTTTTCCGCAAATGGCTGGTCTGACTACCAGAAAGACAGGGGACCACCATTGTGGAGCCTTACATCTACCACTGTCTCCATTTCACATTGTTTCAGCCATTGCTGGTTCCATTTCCATTTTAGACTGTTATACAGGTAATAACACCATTCAGGCTATTTCAATTATAAATTAATTACACAAATGAAAATTCTGAAAATGAATGCACATATGTATACTATTACTAAATGTGACATTTTCAGAAATGGGTTTATATAGATATTATTTCTGGATGGCAGATCCCATTGTCATAGGCTCTGTTTACATTTGGTTTTAAAAGGCATCTTGGGTAACCGGATCACAAGTGAACAGTGCTAAATACAAGTGTAAACGGTCACCAAGATACATTGTGATCCGAACCCTAAAACCACTTGCGCGAGGTGGTCTGGGAAGCATTTGACCACCCATGTCTTTTGTAGTGTAACTGCTAATGCGTGCTGATACATCTCCGGCAAGGAGTCCTGTGGGCAATCTGAACACAAGTGGTCAGCTGTCCACCTTGGAGACGCCGGAAAGATACAAGTGTCAATGGGGATGCGCCTCCAATTGAGTGTAAACAGGGCCATAGATCAATTCAGCTTTATACAATTTAATACATAGGGTTTAATGGATTTAATTCTTATCGCAGTGATGTGATTGAAGGTTTTTCGAAAGTTGCAACGTGATCCCGAGAGCTTTATTCCTTTCTCCACCAAGATATTATAAACCTTATCCAACATCTGCGATGTATTGCAGCTGCCGCAGTTTGAAGATGTTTTCAGACAAGCAAGAAAAACAAACAACCAGATAACAAAGGAAATTACCCCTATTGACTATATGGGCTAACTTACTAAAAATAAAGCTATGGAGAAAAACACAGAAACATTTTGTTGTCACAATCACCACGTGATAATATTCTCAATAAACAATATGTTCTTCCATTTATATTGAAATGCATGCTTTTGTCATGACTTGTACAAAAAAGGAGATAGTGGTCCGTATATGGCATGCACATATATTTCTGACATTGAAATGAAAAAAAGAATACCGTTTTAGTTACTGTCGTGTGATTAAATCTTTTCGAATATGGTTCTTTGTAAACAATTGCATCGTATACAGTTATTTGTGGGAATCGCTTTACGACACACTCATGAATACAGCAGGGTTTAATACCACAAATGAAGAGTTGCCACACTCCCACACTTTTTTCCATTGACCTAGTTGAAGAGCATGCAAGCTCTTTAAATACGTGTTGTGCAATATGCCAGCTGTACGGGCTTTATGACTTAGTTTGCACTTGTAAAACGATGCACTAATGTCTGTGAGAAATTTTGGCTTTTCTTCAAGCCTCGCCAATAAAGAATCCATTAAGGAAACTTCAGACTAAATAAACAGTGCTTAACAATTTTTCTCTTGATTATCCTATTGACAGGAAAGATGAATTTAGAATAAGGTAAAATAAGTGCAGTTATTTGATCTTTACTTCAGCAAACTGTTGGCAAATGGTGCCTGCATCTATGTTACCGTTTACCGTGGAATGAAAATGTAACAAAAAAATTCATGTTAACACATCCGACTGCATGCAAGGTTCTGAAACGGGGGAGCTTATTGTTTATATTAAATGTAGAATTCCAGTGTTGTTTTCTATGTTCTCTCTGAAAAAACGTAATGATCATTTGCATGTACAGGTATGTGTTTGATATATGTATGTGTTATTGTTCAAGTATAGTATACTATGTGATTCTCCATCCAGGAAATCGGAGAACAGTTCAAAAAAACAAAGCGGTCGGATATACCATTTGAGTTCAGTTTGAATGAATTTGGGGCTTTTTGGGTTTAATTTCAATACATGTATTTTCAGAATATGTTCTGATGACTTTGAAGATGCTTCTCACTTTATCCTGGTTATGCTGTGCATCTTACTGCGTATTAATTAAAACCTTCTGTGTTGTGATGTGTTAACATTTGAAGGAGTTGCTTTATTTGTTTAGAACTAACAGCCCTGTGTGCCAACAGTACCAGTTATTTATATATTTATATATCTATAATTCAGGTTCCAGAGTGTGCTATAATACCTTCCATTTTGTGGTTTCTGGGAGAAGTTGAGGTCCTCACTTGTACGGCAAACTTACTGTTTACTTACTGTTACTTTTCTAAAAACAGTGTATTTCTTTCCAAAAAGATCTCTTAAAGAATATTAAAACAGAATAAATTAGAACATAATAATGTGTAGTATAATATCTAAACATGTATATAATATCTATACATGTATATTTATTTGTATAATTTGCATTTGTAAATTTACAAACCCACGTTCACAGCTGGTTGATCAACAACAAATTAATCACGCAAACTAATCAGGAAATTGCTACATAGGAATGTATATTTTTATAAGAAAATATTAGTCAGCTAAAAAAGCCTTAGAAGTTTTTGTTTGTCATGGGCTTTTACATGTTTTTGAATTCAGAAAGCTGGTCTGAATAAGGAAATGGATGAATGGATGGATTATGTGGGGCGTGTGGCTGCACCAACCCCGTGGGCCTGTATGCGGTATGTTACTGGAAGCAGCGTGGTGATTTGCATGAGTATGGAGGTCTGCCTCTTCCATGGGGCTTTTCCCCAATAACAAACACATGCCCACATCTGCTGCTCTTCCACACACACACACACATTAATAGAAGTGAGCGGGAATGACCCGGAAAGCCACAGAACAAACGCAGATTGAGGACTTCCTCTTGGAAGACTATTTTCAAACCACACAGAGTGCAGAGTTGGCTGGATGTTACCAACGCCCAGGGAAGGGAGGGGTGTTGCAATTTGACTTTGGTGTTTAATTTAAAAATTTGAAGCTTAAGAAGGTTATGCGCTATGTTGCAAAAGATTATTCCATGGCAGATAAAGTACGTTTTTTTCTAACCCATTGTTCTTCTTTAAACATCTTAATTTTGTGTATTTTCTGTGTATTTTTTAATCCATTGTTACTACATTCCTGAATGTGGTCCAGCCCATAAGTTTGGTTCTAGTCAGATTCTGCTTCCTCTTCATCATTGCAAGAGTATTTATGGTGTGTTGTAAAGACTGACACTAATATATGTAACAGGCTTTATAAATAGATTATTAGAATATTTTCAGTGTTAAATATATTATTTTATTAATATTTTTTAGCTTTCTGTCTTAACTGAAATGTATTTGAAATTGTAATCAACAACTTAATACACACCATAAAAAGTTAGCAAAATCCCTGTTATTTTAATATTTTATTTTAACAGAATTTGTTTTTGGGGGGGAGGGGCAATGAAACCCAGTCAATATCAAATACCAAAAAACAATTCCTTGGGAGCAGAAAGGCCAAATAAACTGTTTTATATCCATGAGTTTGGGTGCCGACTGTGAGCATTCTTCAGAAACATGCATAGCTGCAAACTTTTGAAGTAATCAACTTACCACAGGAAAAAAAATCAAAAAGAGTGTCTACTGCGTTTTATATATTCATGAGTAAGACTGAAGTTGCATTTAGGGAATAGATAGATAGATAGATAGATTAGATAGATTAGATAGATAGATAGATAGATAGATAGATAGATAGATAGATAGATAGATGGATGGATGGATAGATAGATGGATGGATGGATAGATAGACAGATAGATAGATAGAGAGTTTTATGAAATAATTTTGCATGAATTTCATTTGTAGACTCCAATTGAAATTAAATGTCAGAGTTATAATACTGCACTATTCCTGCAAGCTTTTCACTCTTCTTATCTTGGTTTCAGTTGCAAAGCTCATGCATAACAACACTTCCTACCTCCTCATGCAGCAAAGTGCTGCCCCAGTTATAAATTAGCAAAGATCTTTACTTATAGATATGAAGTTTGTGGCATATGACCTGTCTCGTTCTATTTAAATAAAAATGCATGAGTGAAAATTCAAATAAATGGAAGCATTCTAGATAACCCCCCCATGAATTGCTACCTTACTGCAGTGGTGGAGTTTCTATGCCTCTAGGATCCTAGGAGCTACAATATATGGACAAAAATACCGAGACTTACCTTTTAATCATTGATTTCAGATGTTTCATTCAGACCCATTGCCACTAGTGTATAAACTCAAGCACCTATCCATGAGATTAGGTTTACAAGCATTTGTGAAAGAATGGGTCGTTCTGAAGAGTTCAGTGTATTCAAGTGTGGCACTGTCATAGCCACTTTGTGAAATTTCTTCCCTGCTGGATATTCCATGGTCAACTGCAAGTGGTATTATTCCAAAGTGGAAGCATTTAGGAACAACAGACACTCATCCAAGAAGTGGCAGACCACGTCGAGTAACATTGCAGAGTCGGGGAGTGCTGAGGCATAGTGTGTAAAATTCTCCAATGGTCTGTTGACTCAAACTTCCTGTTCTATTAACCCTAGCACAAAATTTTGCACCAGAAGCTTCATGGAGTAGACTTTCATGGCAGCTGCATGCCAACCTCACATCACTAAGAGCAATGCCAAGCTTTGGATGGAGTGGTGTAAACGTTACCTGCCTGACTGCATTGTGCCAACAGTGAAGTTTAGTGGAGGAGGGATAATGGTATGGGGTTGTTTTTCATGGGGTGGGCTAGACCCCTTAGCTCTACTGAAGGGATCTATTAATGTTTCAGCATAACAAGATATTTTGGACAATTCTGTGCTTTGTGGGGTCAGTTTGGAAAAGGTCCTTTTCTGTTCTAGCATAACTGCCCAAATGGATGGATGGGTGAGTTTGGTGTGGAAGAACTTGACTGGCCTGCACAGAGCCCATGACCTCAACCCCATCAAACCCCTTTGGGATGGGCCCTTTGGGATGGGCCGTCACATACAACATCAGTACCTGACCTCACAAATGCTCTCTAGGGTGGATGGGCAAAAATTCCCACAGACACACTCCAAAATCTTATGGAAAGCCTCCCCAGAAGACTGGCAGCTGTTATAGCTGCAAAGGGGGGACCAGCTCCATATTGATGCCTATGGATTTAGAATGGCATGTCTTAAAAGTTCCTGTAGTTGTAATGGCCAGGTGTCCCAATACTTTTGTCCATATAGTGTGGCGTCAGAGACAATTGCCCCTGGTAGGGTTCCCCAAGGCAAAATGGTCAGACTAAGAACGATTTGAACAACCTTTATGATGACAGCAAACAACATGGAACCAGAAACCTCACCTGAATTAGAGAAAGCAGGGCCCTGCCCTGGATCCAGGCCTGGAGCTGGGAGCTCGTCGGCTAGTAGTCGATGGTTGGGTTTCCACCCATGAGTCCTGGCCAGGCAAATCCTGAAAGATCTACATGACTTTAGGAACATGAAATATAATATGTCTGGCGGGAAATGAGCCTGAGCTATTGTGGGAGATAGAGAGATACCATCTACAAAGAGTTGGGCTCATCTCAACGTACAGTACAGGCTCTGGAACCTAACTTTTAGAGAGGGGCTAGATTTTATTCCACTCTAGAGTTGCTGTGGGTGAGAGGCATTGGGCAAATGTCATTCGACTCATAGCTGCAAGATTCAGTGCCAGCATGATGGAGTTCAGCCTGGTGAATGAAAGGCTCACCTACCCTACCCTTCAACTTCAAGTTATAGGACAGACTCTGGCATGACCTGCCCGGTGCTCTGTGATTGGACTTCTGTGCTAATCACTGTTTGTCCATTACAAACTCCATGTCTGAGCACAGAGGTATCCATATGTGCACTTGGAACCAGAGCACCCTTGGTCATAGATTGATGATCACAGCAGACCTGTGATTGCATGTTTTGGATACTCAAGTGAAGAGAGGAGCTGAGCTATCAATTAATCACCCGCTGGTGACAAGTTGGATCAGATGGAAGGTGAAGAATTCCGGGCAGACCTTGGAGAACAAATATGCTTATGCATAAACATAGAGTCAGGGTATTCCGGCAGTGTTTGGCAAAGGCCCTTGTCTGGGAATTCTTCCGCTTGCACCTCCAGCAGAACTTCTCTTGCATCCCATGGGAGATTGTACACACTGAGTCCAAACAGACCATGTTCCATGCTTCCATTTCTGTGGTGGATGTGCTGCTGAAGTTATAAGGTTGCTGGGGCGTGTCGCAGGGGCAAACTCCCAAACTTGGTGACAGATTCCCTCAATAAAGGCAGCATTCAGGCTGAAGAAGGAGGCTTTCTGAGCTTGGTTAGCTTGTGGCACTCACAGGTACTGGCAGACTACGTGGTGTACAGCCCTAGCAGTTGTAGTAAAGAGTCGAGTATAGGCTGAGTATGCGGAGGACATTGAAATAACTTTTGACCAGCCTCGATGACATCCAGGGAAAACCATCAGGCAGATCAGATGAGGGAAGCAGGGCTAGGTAATGATGTTTACAACAGGGATGGAGTGCAGTTGACCTCAACTGGGGATTTATTGGGGGGTGGAATGAGTACTTTGAGGACCTCCTGAATCCAGCTGAAATGGCAACATGGAAGAGGTAGAGTTGGAAGATTCAGAGGAGGACCTGCCAATCGCTGGGGCTGAGGTGACTGGGGTGGACAAAAAAAAAACTCTTCAGTTGTAAGGCTCTGGTGATCGATGAGATTCGCTCTGCGTCTCTGAAGTCTGTCTCAGCTTACACGCCTCTTCAACGTGTGTGGATGTTAGAGACAGTGCTTCTGGATTGGCAGACTGGGGTGGTGGTCCCTATTTTTAAGAAAAGGGACTGGAGAGTAAGTTCCAACTTCACAGCCTTCCTGGGTATGTCAATATCAGGAAGAGGAGGGTTCATCCATTGGTTGAACCTCATGTTCTGGATGAATGGATACAAGACAACATGGTGACTGCTATGAATCCTCAAAACAAGGTTGAAATCCTCAGGCGACAATAATAGATCAACTTATAGTGACCAGTTTCAATCATCAGACATTGGCTACATCTTTTTCTCTAGGTGAGCTGAAAGTCAAAGTTTAATGCTTATAGATTTCACTGAATATCAGAATGGGAAATATAAGGCATGATATTCAGATGTTTTTTTTCTTGTTGTTTATAACCCTTTACCCAATATAAAACCACAATTAAAATGCTAATTATTATTTTAGCTAAAAGTGTTTCTAAGGGAAAGTAATTGTGTTCTAAGTATTAAGGGCATCTACGTGATCCTTGAAGGAATGATTAAGTAAAATGAACACAGCTGATTATGCCTCAATTATCTGGCCCATTGTTACATTCTGTGAAGACTGAAGATGTGTCAGTTGGAGACACTGGGATCTTGGAGGGATGAACTCTCTCCACTTGTATGACTCATGTGGGCCTTCCCAGGGTGACTCTTACCAACCACAACATTTCCTGTTTTTTACATTTCTTTCAATGTTTTTTTTAAATTTTTTTACCCTGGATGATTCTCTGTCTGCATCTGAGATAGACACTCTGCAGTATTGGCCATGCATGCATTTCCACTAAATTGTTATGATAATCATTGTACAAAGAGCAGAAAACTGGGAATATTTCTATGGATCTAGTCAATGCTTTTCTGTCACAATATTTACGTATCAACTTATACTGAAACGGGGGCCAAACTCCCTCACAGAAAGGGCCACCAGTGAAGGTGTAGACAAGCTAAGGCTTATAGGGAAATTGTCTTTACACCTCCCTCAACTTGCTCTACTCTGTTGTCCATGAAGGGCAGCCACCTATAGCAGCACCCAGGGAGCTGGGGGTTAAGGTCCTTGCTCAGGGACCCGCAGACAGGCTGAGGTTGGGTTTGAACTGGCGACCTTGTGACTACAGGCACACAGGCTTAGCACACTGAGCCGCACGCTGCCCCTAGATTATTTGTTTACTTCATAACAGTAAGACCCAAACTTTGCAGCTATCTGGCTGAAATCTTTATTATATGTAAATGACATTTACAAGTACAAACACTGAAGGAAGCATTACTCCTAAAAATTCTCTTTTTAAATAAAACTGCACACAGACACCTCTTTGAGAAATAGAGAAGAAGGTATAGAAGAATCAGAAGGTATAGAAGTAAATCAAATGTGTCCACTGTGTCGATGAGCTATTATTCGTGTATTTTTATCTGACTTGATCCACTGGATATTTCTTTAAATGAGAAATAGGCTGAATTTAGTCCCAGGAAATCAACCAGATTTTAACTAGAATGTTTGGCTGAATTTCATGCTAACTATCTGCTGTCAAACTTGTCAGTGGGGGGAGAGAGGAAGGAAAGGTGTAGTGCAGATCTGCACAGGATGGTCCCTGCTTTCCATGGGGGCTGCAGCAGTACGCATATTCATTGTGAGCTATTTGGTTACATCATTTTTGGGTTTTGGGGTGCACCATAAAGTGAATGAATACGTTTTTTGACATAGGCAGAACCGTAATTCACAAATAGGTGTTCAACACGGAAAATATTATGCTAATTGGCGCTGTGAATTGGTTATGGCTAAAGCTGGTTACAGTCAGTCATAATGGGCAGTTTGGGAACATTTTGGTTTCCAAATAAATTCCACAAACACCACAGAGTCGTTGATAAGACCAAGACTGTCTCTGGCTGGCTCTGTTATACCGAATTCAGGTATGTTGCTGGAAACACAGCCAACATGCTAAATCATTTGAGACGGCATCATCTGAGTGTGTGAACAACTGCAGTAAGGCAGAACAACCCTCTGCAAGTTAGCGTCCGCATGGCGTTTACGGCTTTATTGCCAGGAAATTCAGACTAGGCTGAAAAAATAACAATTACAGATATGCAGTCATACTTGGTGTACTTGAGAAAACAGGATTTAGCTCATTATGATTGTTATTATACAGTCTCATTTTTGAATGTTTATATATTTTGCATATTTATTTTACATTGTGTAAATAAAGGTCTCTTAGTTATTCTCTTTGTTATTCAGGCGCACTGACAGGCACATCGCCTTTGGTTTACGATTCTTTGTCATTTCATTTTTGTTTCCAGGTTTAGTAAAAAATAAGTTTCAAACAAATTTAGTTTCCCCTTTTATGTATCTAAAATGATTTTAGAAGCACATTGAATAGAAAGTTTCGGGTTAGAAGCCTGGCATGCAGCTGTATGTTAATTCCACTGAGAAGATTACATGATAAACTCCTTTGTCATATACAATTTAACAGACAAACACAATCAATGGAAATTTTACAGTTGAAATATTAATTTAAAATGTCAGCGGGGTAATACTAAGAAACCGAAATCAAGAAATGGATGGCGCTAATCTGCATCGTGCTGTCCATGGTACTGAAGGAGTGAAACGCTTCATGTGGTGTTTTAAAATGAACATTCTGATAACCCTCTACTACAATTTTCTGTTAAGCTCAATTTTAATAAAACAACAATATCAGTTTTAAAACGCTGAAGTAATATTTCTCTATTTTTACATGACCAATATGGTAAATAAATGGACTGCATCAATATAGTGCTTTTCTACTCCTATGAGCACTCAAAGCGCTTTACAATACATGCCTCATATTCACATTCACATTCATTCACCAGTAACAAAGACTGCCATGCAAGGTGCCAACCTGCACACCAGGAATAATTTGGGGTTCAGGGTCTTATTCAAGGACACTTTGATGGGGTCAGGAGGAACCAGGGCTGAAACCTGCAATCCTCTGGTTGCCGCACAATACCACTACCCTCCACACCACCATCTTCCCAATCCATAGTGTTCCCTGCCCATATTGAATAACGTGCTGCCTGTGACAGACTTCAGGCCCCACCAGATGGATGAATAATTTTATAGGAAGTGTAACTATTAAGCAATAGCAGGTTATACAGAGACTGAGGTTAACAATTAAAGAGCAAAATTCCAAAACTCACTTAATTCATTTTTGTTGCTTTTGAGATGAGACAAGAAGTCTGCTTTTCTCATCATATATTACAGTATTGCAGGGTTCCTGGATTCAGGTCCTGGGGCCCAGTATACAACACAGTTTGCAGATTTCCTTGCTCAAATCTGCAAGCTATGTTGGATTCTGGTACAGCAAAATCCCATTATAGTGGACTCGCTTATAGCGGAATATCGTCTATAACGGATGAGGTCTGCTGGTCCCAGCCGTGCGAACATGCAGGAAAAGCATCGGCTATAGTGGACTCGCATATAACAGAATTTTGCTTATAACAGACAAATAATTTGGTCCCCAGGGCCGCTTTTAGCTGCGGTTTTGTTTGGCTATAACGGACATGCAGACTGTGCCGGTGATATCCAAAGCAGATACATAGTCGGGATTAATAGTCACGCATCTGGTCAGATAAAGTTGGATTACTACACGTACAATATAATAATCTATAGCACAAGTGTGTCTGCTGGGGTGTGGCATGAGTAAATGGTGTCCTGTAGTTGTGTTCTGGGCAAACAGCAACTCTGGATATAACAGATATAATGGACTGTTTTGCCAGGTCCCTTGAAGTCCGTTATGATAGGATTTTACTGTACTTTGGGACCAGAACTGGGGAGGCCTGCACTATTGTATGCCAAAGTAAAACCCGCAAAATCAGGGAGGCCTGCACTAAAACCCGCAAAATCAGGGAGGCCTGCACTAAAACC
Organism: Stomatorhinus ivindoensis; assembly: GCA_019775895.2. Classification (NCBI taxonomy): domain Eukaryota; kingdom Metazoa; phylum Chordata; class Actinopteri; order Osteoglossiformes; family Mormyridae; genus Stomatorhinus; species Stomatorhinus ivindoensis. The sequence goes on along the minus strand of JABFEB020000035.1, from coordinate 16,421,164 downwards.
CGCAAAATCAGGGAGGCCTTGTGGGAAAACAAAACAACTTTTATTTATACTTAAACTGGGGCTGGGAAACTAAACAGACTTGAAGGGAAGCAAGAGTGGGGAAGGACACGCAGACACATGCAGACTAGACTTCAGTGACAGGACCGGGGAGCACAAGACTGAGAGGCACTCTTATGCAGGACTGACGAGGGAGCAGACGAGGGGCAGCTGGAGTGATTCACATGAGGGCTGAAATGAGAGGTAAGACAAAACAAGCAATGGGTGGGGCTCATTAGAGCCACACTGGGGAGAAAACGTGGGGGCAGGAATGCGGAGCATGACGCGGACAGAATGTTTTTTGCTGGATGATGAGATGATGGTTATACTTAAACTCAAGATTTAAATTAGATCTCGAAAGATCCGCCTTTATGTAAAAACATAAATTCTAAAGTTTAACTTTCAGTGTGAGCAGAAGCATTATTTAATGGACATCATTAATCTAAGCTTAAATCCTCATGTCTAACTAATTGTCCTTGTTAGGTAAAGGTACAGCTGTCTCCTTTGCCTTGCAAGTCAAAAGAAGCCAAGGCTGTATTCCACATTAAATATAACAGGCTGCTATTATCAAGTTAAAGTAAATCCTAAAAACGTGGAAATGAGCACATTTATAATTTACAATACCCAAATGTCTATATGAGCTCTAGAAAATTTTGGCTTTTTAGTACCCTGGTAATTTCTGATGGAGAATGAAAACTTTGAATGCTTGCTAATCTATTTATTGTGTATTCGAGTGGTTTTAATAGACTCCTTGTGCACACTTCTCCATTTTCTAGCTTCTCAGAAAAGAGTTTTAAGTTAAACCGCAGATGATGTAAGAAGCTGAAAGTTAATCAAGATAATTATTATGAGTAGCAAATTCTGTGCAGTTCAGCAAACAGAACCAATGATTTTGGATTCAAAGTAAATTCACTGTTCTAATGTTAATTACATATTAGATTTCTGCATGTCTATATTTTGTAGGTAGAATTAATGTATTAGCGGACTGGCGTGCCTTCTGGAGATTTCCTGCCCCCGGAAACCAGACTGACTGCAGCCCTGCATTGAACTGAAGTATACTGCATGATCTCTGCTAAATGTTAATAATCTGAAAAGGTACATAATCCATGCATGGTAAGTAATGATATATTTCTCATTTGATAATTATGTTTTTGTGTAAGACTTGTAGATTGCAAAGTAAATTCTAAGTGCAAGCTAATAAATCTAGTGGTTTTGTGAATGATGTGAGCTAAAGAGCAGATTGGTGCATTTTACAACAATGTGTCATTTTCAGCAACCAGATTCAGTTCTGTTTTAACTGCTGACTTGAAGTCTTTCCAGAAATGCCCTCAAGTAACTGAAATATTTTGAAAGCATAACATCATGCACATTTCCGCTTTTAGCAGAAATACTCATTTAACACTAAAACTCATGACATAATTTACCAAGAGCCAAAATATTCGGCCGCTTGGCAGCGATTCTACTGACAGGGTTATTTTAAACTCACAAATTAGAATCTTCTGTGGTGACTGTAAAATTTTAGAGTGGAGATTTAATGATCAATTTTGAAAAGACACCAACAGCAGAGAAGCTGAGCCAGTGGACCTTTTTCCTTCTTTATTTCAGAGTTCCACCACCCAGTTTTTTGACACTGACAGCATTAAATTCCTAATAAAAAAGATAAATAAATCACATTAATCCTGTTAGCTACAGAATTGTGCCTGGCAAACACAGCCAGCTGTCTTAAACATTTCAAATGGGCAAAAACATAAAAGCCCTTGGTTTATTGACAGGTTTTCCTTGGCATAAGGTCTTTATAAAATTCTTGGTTTAAGAGAGACCAAAGTAAGAAAATCATTTACTCTTCTCATTATTTTTTACTCAACAGCATGGTTAAAAGAGAAACTGAAATACCCTATGGTTTATGTACTTTTCCTAACAAACATTTTGAAAAGAGCAACAGGTCAAACGACAGAGAGAAAGTTAAAGAAGTACAGTATGTAACGTGTTCTTAAAAATGCCAGAATGGAGAATAAGCTAGGTTATGCAGAGACTGAGGCAAACAAGTGGCCCGATTTAGTTTGCCACTCAGTAAAAAACAGCCGGTAGAGCTTAGTCAGCAAGGGAAGAATGTGTTAGCATGCAAGCTGCTTAGCAACCAAACTGTATACAACAGCACCCAACTGCTGCGTAAATCGAACCTGGGACCCATTTCCCCTCACCACAAATTCACATAAAAAGAGGCACTGTGACTTTGCTAATTGTGTCAACGTGTGGTTCTAATTTTTGCCGAACACTCCTTATTAAACCAGCATAACTTCCTCTTATTTGGATCCCTTAATTGTTATTAAGTTATAAGAACACTTAAAACAGACAAAACAAAGGTATAATACACTATGAAACATATGACTGAACTGCACTAATAACTGCAAGATTAAACTGCATACTTGTTGAAACTGCATGCATGTTAAAACTGCATACATGTTAAAACTGCATACTTGTTGAAACTGCATACTTGTTAAAACTGCATCTCCTCCAGCTCTTGCTCCACTTATGGTGACATATTTGTATATTGCGAGGCAAGCTTTAACAGTTCCTCCATCTGTTAAATTCAGTTAAATTACATTCAGGTCATTCCCTTTCTTGTGTTTTACTGCTTCCAAGAAAAGGCTACATTTGGATATGCGGTATGGTAACGTGAGTCCCTTATTGAACTGAAATAGGACAATCGATATGGACATTCTTGCTAGAATCACTAGTCGAGGGAAACACTAACAATTTTACTGTGAACCGGATTGTTCATGGATTCTCATGCCAGGATTATTTCACACTATGAAACGACTTCCACGCCGGCCTCTTTGTTTATTATGTGGTGATGTATAGGAAGTATGGGATCCCATAAATATCCTGGAGCAGAAGCTAAACTTACATCTAATAAGCAAGTAAACATCTACAGCTGCAATACAAGATTCCAGTACAGATTCTCGAAAGGCAAATTCTTTGCAGAGAATTCAGGAAATGTGCATCACTGAATACAAAGGTGTTTTTTTTACATTTTTACAATAAATGTATCTAAACAATATAATTATTTAAATACAGTTACACTATGTTCAGTGAACGTTATGTACAGTATACATTGTGTAATCCTGTAATAGAGCTACACTATTGCACTACAGCAGTATTTCCCAAACCAATACTCTGGGACGTACAGGCAGTTTATGTTTGGAGCGGGGAGGGGAGCAAAAACGTGAACTGTCTGGCAGGGAACTGGGAAAGAGCAAAAGCGTGAACTGTCTGGCAGGGAACTGGGAAAGAGCAAAAACGTGAACTGTCTGGCAGGGAACTGGGAAAGAGCAAAAACGTGAACTGTCTGGCAGGAAACTGGGAAAGAGCAAAAACGTGAACTGTCTGGCAGGGAACTGGGAAAGAGCAAAAACGTGAACTGTCTGGCAGGAAACTGGGAAAGAGCAAAAACGTGAACTGTCTGGCAGGAA
>JABFEB020000035.1:16399381-16417555 GCA_019775895.2 Stomatorhinus ivindoensis | reverse complement strand
ACGTGAACTGTCTGGCAGGAAACTGGGAAAGAGCAAAAACGTGAACTGTCTGGCAGGAAACTGGGAAAGAGCAAAAATGTGGACCGGCTATGGGTCCCCGAGGACCGCATTGGGAAACATTTCCCTAAGGTACAAAAGACATGTTCCAGGCAACTCTTAGGATTCCTTTAGTACCTGTACTTTCTATCTCTGAGTCTACAGAAGGGGCTCAGCTCTAGACCACAGGCTGCGTGGCCCCTATTTCAAAGAAAGGAATTCTGACTTAAGGGGTTAAGGATTCATGACCAGCTTTTGTTTGCACAATATTCTGTTTGAATATTGTGTGCCGTCGTCATAATTTATCTTTATTTTGCACTTTATGTCTCTATCTGAACACTGTCTGAAAAGACTTTCCCCTTGGGATCAATGAAATATGTTTTGTCATCTTATTTCAATGAGCCCAGAAGTAAAAACAATCATAATTATATTCTATAAGAAAGACCTCTGATGAAAGCCATGTGTGGTATAAGTGAAGTGAATGAACTAAAGTATTAAAACACAGATCATGTGTTTTTTTTACGACTACTTGTTTAATTAATACATCACAATTTTGGTACATTTCTGTCTTGAGAGTAAGAATGTATAAATGGAAAGTTAATATTCATCAGATGTAAAATTTGTGTGCAATAAATATGTCATTGCAATTACTGCTTTAGGCAGTTTCAAACAGAAAAACCATTTGGAGAAAGAAATATCTGGGTTGCAAGCATTTTGATATTCAAGTTTGTGAACACGAACCAGGCTTTACAGACCAAAGAAGCAGTTTACAATAGGTAACTATGTAACACTGGTAAGCATCTCCTTCCCTCTACCTTTTCAGAATCTATCAGTACAATCTGGTTGAATCACCATCTGCAAAAGGCTTTAGTCAAATATCCCATGCAGTCAAGCTGTTTTCAATATATTACATTTTGAGCTGAGTCTGTTTCCACTCAGCCTACCCTATGGCTTATATATCTGTATTCAGTTAAGATTCACTGGGGCCAAAATCAAACATAACTTCAGTTGTTTGTTTCCCAAACTTGTTACATTTGTTTAAATGGCAAAGCTAATCTAAGCTTGTGTGACATTTTGCTTTTGTGTGTACTGTATTAATGTATTCATTCATAATAATTCACAAGCGGTACCACGACAAAATATATCATCATCCGATTCCTGTGGACCTGAAACAGCACCTAGACTTATGATGTATGGATTCCATTTGTTTAGTTAATTTTTTAGTTTCATTTCATTATTCATTAAACAAAACAAAATTAGTAAAAAATTATTTATTTTGTAATGCAAAGTAGATAACAGCCAGTAAAAATATTTGTATAAATAACAGATAATATAACGTGTAATAAGTATTTGATATAACTTAAAACTTATCCTAATGAATACATCTGTCTGCTACAGCCAGGCCCTTCTGCACATAGCATTGTCTTACGTCTTCATTATACATCAGATTCATAAACAAGCACGTGACTTTGATGTTCATTAACCACTCCATGGTTTTAAAAACAGGAGCATCTTTGTTATATTAAAAGCCTGTGTTTTTATACTGTGAAACCACACAAAAGGCACATCATACGGATTCATGTCTCAATAGACCACTCGACAAATGAACCACTACTATGAAATGTCAAATAAATAAAAACAAATTTAGTGCATATTCTCACCTCATCACATAGACTGGAAATGAGAAGAAAAAAAATTTTTAGTTAAAGGTGTACCAAATTCAATCTGGTGTCACCTCTTATGTTGGTCCAAAAAAACACATTTACATAATAAGTCCATAGCTAACAGTCCAGCTGTCTTCGGTTGCTAATCACGCTTTTTGCCCACTGGCATTTTCAACTTGCACTTTATCTGAAGCATATTGCTTTCAGAACCTATAGTACATCAGTACATGAGAAACACTAGACAGAGGGGATATAAAATGAAAGTTACATTTTTGAGCCCTGGGGATAAACACCAGCTTCGCACGAAGGCCAAACTCCACAGATGCGTCTCCAAACTGTCGGCTCTTGGCCAAATTAGCCATATTATATAGGAAGACAAGGGACCGATATCAAGTCATTATAAAATGTTTTACCAATATGTTTAAGGAGTTCAACATGTGTAAGAATTTTTTTTAATCCAGAAACACACTTAGGAACTATACAGAAAAAAAATCAGGAAAATGGAACAGAGCCCTAAGTTACCAGGAACAGCCCTGGATCCAAGCTGAGCTCAGAAAGTCTGACACAATAGATTACACACTGAATACGCCTTCAAAGAACAAAAGTTATTCTGACACATGGTAAATCTGAATGAGCTGTTTGCAGCCACAAGTGTGTGCTCTTATCTGTAACAGTGGGTAGGAGTGTGTTTATTCAAATGAATCCACAATACATTTATACCTTCTATATTATTTTACATTACCCATTTTGATTTTCGATCATTCAATACTCCTGATGGTTTACACTGAAACAAAACAAAATGAGTCTTTGTCATGATGAGCCTGTATATATGGAATTATTAAACAAGGGACAGAAGCAGTTGGACTTGTTTCACTACAAACGTATTACAGTTTGAACTGCTGTTGGATACCATAAAACCATACTGGGATATGTTAAGTTAATATTGATTTTTACAATTATATAAAACATAAGGTTACCAATTCATCTGGGGGTTAATGAGAAGAATTAATGAATTGGGATACTTCTCATTAAGTTATGCACGTAATATAATTTAAATATTTTAAATACTACAATAAAAGCATGTACTCAAGTAAGTGCTCAGTATGCAATGAAGTGCTCAGTGGTTGTTGGTTGTTCCAAAAATGTTCATAAGACAGGATTCTGTGCATTCAGTTCAGTAGCAGAGAATTGGATTCAGTTTCTCATCTTCCGACCTCACATCGTTCTCAAAGATAAAATTGTTCTGCAAAAATCAATCTTTTGTACCCACTAGAAAGCTTAGGTCAAATGACAAGTGCACCTCCGGTAGAGAGCACCGCATTGTTGTCACTGCGGAGGACATGGTGGAATGCAGGAGCGCTAAGGAGCTACGGCAAGTGCAGGGCTAACAGCCGACAGGCTGGTGAAGCTGCGTTTTAGCAGGCAGCTGAGCTTCGGGGCAAATCAGTCTATCCTCTAACAATAGCAAGTCCAATGTCTCCCCACCGGGTGGCTCGAGATCGCGTTCGACACCTCAAAACAGTCCAATCGCAGTCAGGGAGAGCAGCCGGCATCAGCCAATCAGGAGGCCACATCACTTGCTGACCTTGAAAGCACCGAAGTAGCCCCCCTCTGGCTCCGGATCCAACATCCATAAATTGGACACGCTGACATAGAGTCCGTCCCCTTGCTTCAGTACGACGAGGCCTCCTTGCTGCTCACAGTACATGTTATAGCCCACCATTCTCCAGCGCTTGGTGCTGCCGCTCTTCATGAGCACCGTGGGCTTAGCTGGAAACTGGGTATGCCTCTCTAGGTAGATATACTGGATGAGCTGAGTACTACCGTCCTGTAGAAACTCCCCGACGGACGCTGCCTCCATGTCATAGTAGCGGAAGCATGTCTTGGTGTAGACATAGTACAATCCACCTTCCTGGATTAACAGCCTTCCATTGTGGTACCTCACTTTTTCTAGATGCCCTTGTGCTTCATTCCACTGGACCATTGCAGGCAGAATTTCACCCTCTACAAATCAGAGTGAGAAATAGGCTAAGTCTTCAGAACATTAACCAGGGAAATGGATCAGAGAAATGAATAACGGATTCAGTGAGCACAGTCTTTCATAGACATACATTGTGAAATATGTAGACAGCAGTTGATCTGCAACCCCTGAAAACTGAAGACTTGAGACATGCAGTTTGTGGAGAATTCCCAGATAGGGTCAGCATTAGAGAATGATAGTGCCACGTGGTTCCGTGAAAGTGAGCCGTCTGGGACTGGATTTTCTTCTCTGGAGGAAGGCCTGCACGGCCTTCACAGGCCGACCATATGAAATCGCACAATGTCCTCCCAAAGTCTGAGCCTTACATACTCTATTGACCACATACTGTATATTCTGCAACACACGGAACGGTGAACTTACTTTGGACATAGTCGATAGGCACCCTGATGGGGAGGTGTGCAGCTGCCGTGATGCCTCTCGGGGTTTTTGTGGTTCTTGGTCGTTCTTTTTTCTGAGGATCTTTGAGTGCATTGGCAAGAACTGGGGCAGTTTCAACTTCCTGTGAACATAAGTACTCAGATTATGCATCAGGCTCATAGCAAATGCACAGAGATTAGCATTAACGTGCAGAGAGCCGACAGCTGGCAAATGAAACATTTTAACTGATTATTTCAAGAAATAAAACCAAAGTCTGGAAAATATACTAGTCAATATACAGTCTTAGTCCTAGACTGTTTCATTGCTAATATATCTAAGCACTGCTGTGCTGTCGGTCTAAAAGATAGACTGTTGAGTCGAATTTCAAGTTACTGGTGTAAAATTTTGTTTAGCTTCACTGCAACTAGCACTGCAGTCAACTCAAATCTGGGAACAGTGACCCGCTTGAGTGAGGTCACTCTAGATTCGCCCATGATAAACAAACAGTGTTTTCCACCCACTTCAGTTTTTAGCAACAGGTTGGATTCTGTACTTTACACGTACTCTGAACTGTGTGAAAAATGAAACCGCGCAAAGATAAGGCAAGTCTTCAGGTTTCAGGCACCTGTTCATGTGAAACTGAGAGATGAGCAACATCTTCTATTTGTCAGAATTACTCTCACCAATGGTGTCACCTCATTCATGCTGTTCTTTACACAGCTCTTTCAGGAGACGTTTAGCAGGCAAGAAGACGGGTGCCCAAAGTATCCCTTTCAGTGCACTACTGTACACCAAGACTCCATGTCTGATATCATCGCTACTGCCCCCCGAAGGAATTTTAAGAGAACACGCACTAGCATGGTCAGACTGGATCGTTGCAATAACTCTTCACTCAAAGACTTATCCTGATACGAGACAGGGCAGTGGAAGACCACTCGCATATTCCTCTTCTTGGAGTGATACACCCCATGATGTGGTAATGTAAAGCACCCTGCTGGGATCATGATTCAACTGGTCTTCAAGAACTTTGACTGCATAACCCTTTTCCTTTATACTGTCCATGAAGAACTTATAGTCTTCAAAAAAGTCTGGGTTGATTTGAGCTTTTGTAAAAGACCAGTGGCTCTCTGTTCTTCCACACAATGGTTAGGCATTTGACGATTTTCATTCCTGAGTGGTAATCTAATGCTACAGTCATGTTATAAAGAAGTTTCAATTCTAAGATTTTACCAGGACATAATAAAAAAATTATCTGGTCCTCAGCAGGTCTTAAAATTAGGTAAATACAACCTCAGATGAACAACAACACATAATACATTACACCATGTCATAATTAATGTAATAAAAACTAAACCAAAATGCGGACGCGATGTGTGAAAAATGAAGTACACCCTTACTGCTTCCATAGTGCTGCTAATCAAATGCACTTGATTAATTGATCATCAGTAAGTGTGACCATCTCGATAAAAGCAGAGGTTTTAGGCAGTTTGCTGGTTTGGAGCATTCAGGTTCGTGCTAACACAATGCCAAGGAGGAAAGACATCAGCAATGACCTTAGAGAAGCAATTGTTGCTACCCATCAATCCGGGATGGGTTATAAGGCCATTTTCAAACAATTCCATCATTCTGCAATAAGAAAGAATATCGACAAGTGGAAAACATTCAAGACACTAGCCAGTCAGGAGGGGGCGTTCCAGCAAATTCACTCCGAATGCAGACCATGCAATGCTCAGAGAAACTGTAACAAATCCAACCGCGACAGAAAACCCAAGAGCTACCTTTGGATACCCGCTGATAATAATGGATTTTTAAATTATTCTGCGAGGGCGGAAACATACAGTAAAATCACATGATCCACAAAATCACTGAAATCACATGATCCAATTAGCCACAATCAGTAAAATGGATAGTGAGGGATTTTGAAAATATCCAGCTCATGGAGATTTCAATTACAGAAACCAGGTTTGCCAACTTTGGTCAGCTGGCTGGCATGAGATTTTCAATACAACACAAGTCTGCACACACATTTATATGTGTGTATCAGTTTGACTACCTTGTAAATAGTCTGTAGGGTTTGCAAACTACCCCAACACTGTTGATGTAACTAATTTTAGGTTTTTTTTTAGGATCGTAATGGAATAATAGACATTTGCTGTAAGATTTCTTGCGCGAGCACAAGTCTGAAAGAGTGAATGTCATGCCAGATGTGTGACAGCTGGCAACCTGGGAAAAGCCAAGCATGGGATGTTTTCGGAAAGAAAGCATGCTGATAACGCTGCTATTGCAAAAGCTTGCACCGGTACGTTTAAACGGCATCTTACAAGAACCACAAAGCTAAACGTGCAAAGGTGAGAGGATAAGGGAAATATAACCAAACTGTAATTTGTGTATTAGGTCTTTTGAGACAGTGATTGCCGACGGATTTTTTGCATTAGCATACAACGTGGGTGTCGGTCCTCAGGCTTTTTAGCCAACTGATGTAGTCTAATTTTAATTCGGGTTGGGTTTCGGAATTTATTTGACGCTGGTCTGGCGGTTGCAGATGTAAATTAGTTCTGCTGCTGGTTAATGGGTAGGATGCAGATTTAAGCACTTTGCGTAGATGGCGGGCGTGGGCCCACCAACAGGACTCTACAAGACATTGTTCTTTCATCTTGTAGGGTTGTCTGGACACCAGTGTCCTGAGATTGGTAGCATTATCCATCTCTGCTAAATATTCTATTCCACCACAGTGTTTCAACATCCAGTCATGAACACTGTATGAGCATTCAGCGCTTTGGCATCATCAGGCTTAATCTATGGCCATCTATCTGGATTTTTCATGTACGTGCTGGTAAAACGTAATTTATCCCCACAATGTAGACACTTTGCTTGCGCGTGTCCACGGCTGCAATCTAGCTCTTGGGGCTTAACCAACATGAACTGCCCTCTAAAGTAGAACCTGCCTAGATCGTGTCTATCTTTTATTCTATGATGTGTTCAAATACTTGCTTGAATGTTTTGCACTGCAGTGCAACACCCCTGGACACTGGGATGTCCCTTGTTGGTAGCAGAGCATGTTGTTGTTGTTGTTTCAGAACTCTGTGATGAGGTTGTGCTTTCTCTAGCGATCAGAATGAACCACTTTGAGGCAGCCAGCGTTAATCTCCTGCGCAGCACGACACATTTTCAGGCAAATCCAATTAACAAATTTCTTGACTAATGTAGTGGCACATATTGGAGTCACACACTCTTGATAACGCAAACTGCAGGACAAAGCAATATTCTATTAAAAGGTTTACTTAGAAACTTACATTGTTAAGCACACAGTCAAGAAATTGTATTGCTCCTGTGATAACTTACTTTCAACTGAATGAACAAGACCATGATATCATATCAGTGTATTCTCATCCCAAATGCAGATTTGTTATATATTTATGCTTTTCTCATCAAGACAAATTTGAACGTAAAAATGATTAAGAAATTGTCATTAACAATTTTGACTGTTTTAACCGTGGCTCTTACACTTCCTAAAGTCTGAAGTATGAAACTCACCTTTAATGGCTTCTGTTGGACAGCAATATAGCCGACCTAGAAAAAGATAGATAAAGTGCGGAATGAAAGGAAACATTCACGCATCACACTGATACAGAAATGTGGGAGGCGTCCTGAAATGCATCGAGGCATAAATGTATGTGAAGATCATCTCTATCCACTGCTGAACCGTACGCTCTAACCTAAGCATTTACATAATATCTGCAAGTGAAAAAACGGCGCCGAATCTTTTATAACCAGGGAGCAGGCATTGAAATGCATGCTGCTAACTTCTCAGCCTACGGGCTAGCGCTAAAATGCTAGACGCATGCCCTGTATGTGAGGCACACACTTTACCTCCTGCTATACCACAGGTCACAGATGTATTGATTTACAGGCTCATTTTTTTCTGCTGGGCCTGGAGGCTGACAGATACTCGGCGTATTAGTGAAGCACTTCAGCTGTAAATGAGTGTTGCTTTTTACATAAACACGCGGAGCACTTGTTACTCTACAGCCTGTGCCTGCAGCCCTTCCACTCGTTGCCAAAAGTAAGCCACTTACAGATCAGGGCACCATGAGAATGAACGTCTCCTTTACATAATCCCTCACATACTACAAACAACTAAACACCATCTTCCCCTTCATCGGAGCCTGCCAACTGGGCTGACAGCCAACACTGAGAAGGCTGAAAAACACAATGTTTTGTTTATGCCAAAAAAAGTCCCATTCCTTACAAGGAGGGGTAATTTCGATTACATGGACATACCACTAAGTGTCTCTGGAGCATCTGAAATGTTTTATTTCAAGTATATTATTTAAATTTGGTCACATCCAAAAAAATGTGAGCAAGATCGAAGACAATTAGCTTACACTACAAACAATGATATAGAATGCAAATATTTACTTAGGTAACATTCCAAATTGTCAGTTAACAAACTGCAGGAAATTAAGCCAATGATTTTGTATTAAGAAGACTGAAGGGAAATGGATATTCCTGCAGTCTGTGCATCGCTACCAATGCGGCCAAATATGTAGAAACAAGAGACCAAAAACACTCAGTGCAAGTCCATTCAAATGACTTTCCAAGTTTCCAAAAGTGCTATGAGTGTTTTCTGGATGTATTAGATGGTTGAGAAGAGTCGAGGCCATGTTTTTGTAACACCCCATTTTAACACAGTCTCATGCCCCTCAGAACATGTTCCTTGGTAGAATAAGAATATTTTTCTCTTTTCCAACGAAATGTAAACAAGCATCTCTTTTCCTTCCTTCCCTTCATAAACACTTAGCTCAGGATGATAGTCATTTGAAGCTACTGTACTGAACACTATGAGAACAACATTTTTAAAAAGAACTTAATCCAGATGTGAGTTATCATCACCTTCCATTACGTGTGTGTGTTGTAAATATCACTGCAAATTTTTACTATAAATATTACAAGCTGAGGGAGCAAGCCACGGGGTACCGGCCGCTTGACTCTCCTGTAATATCTATTACACTGTTAAACATGTCCGATTCGATTACGGTAGGTTGATATGAAAGCACAAACAGAAATGGGTATAGAAGATACCGTGCGTCGAGCACATGAATGGTAAAGCAGAAAGGCTGACTATGCAGAAAAAGCTTTAAACTGTGTATCCTCCGCGCAATGTGCTTGCAGGATTTGCAACCATTTAGGTAAACGTGAGTATCTAAAAAAGCACCGAAAGGGGTAGGGGGGGGCGTTAAAATGCATGGAACTGAACAGACGCAGAGACACAAACAGAAAAATCTACAAGACATGTCACTTAAGAGCTTAGAGCTCAGCAAATGCATTCATGCAGTCTTACAAAAAATAAACGCGATCTGATCATCTATTTTGTAGATCTGACCCACAAGCATGTATGTCTTCCAATTAATTATATGTGCAATAAGATTCTGTAAAAATTCACACTCAGAAAGTATAATGTGTTCATTTCACAGCAGTAATTCAAAGATTACTGGAACTCCAAAGTATAATCCAGAGTGCTTACCTCGTTAAGGTAACCTGTTAAGTGCAACAAGACTACTACACTAGTGGTGACCTGAAGCAATCCCATAACAATCAAAGTTCCGAGAATAATCGGTCTGCAGGCTGGCTCCGTACTGTGGACCGGCTGAAATCGCGCCGAACCGGTCTCCATTTCAACAGAGTAACCGCGACGGTCATCAACTGGCATGTGAGCAGGGCTTTAATATCGCTGTGAGCGGAGGAACCAAAGTATCGGTCAATGATTCATATAAACAGGGGGAGGGTAGTTTCAAAGTTTTTTCTTCGAGAAGAGAGAGAGAACCAATGGCGGTATAGTGATCTTCACTTCTTTGTTATAAACTGAAATACTGCTGTGATTAAGTCTCGTCACAGCGAAATCGCTTCATTTTAGTGCCTGAGCTTGCAGTGCATAGTCTGAGATCCCTGTGTGTGGGGTCCCGATGCTGAAGCTGTATATGCTGTAGAAATACCGGGAATGAAATCACCACATTTCCCCAGTAACACATTCCTTGCTGGCTGTACTGTAAACATAGTTTACAATCTTGTGCAAAGAAACCTCTAACAAATAATAATTTAACAAACAATTTTCCATTTTTATTTTACTTAAAAACAAATCTATTTTTTATTACATATTTTATTAGTTCTTATTAATATCACTATGTGCCGCCCCCCGTGTTTTGAGCTATTAACACGAATTATGCTAATATGCGGGTGTTGGGGATTTGAATCCCGCCCCCTCGTTGTGTTTGTATGTTGTCCCTTTGTTGTGTGGGTTTCCTCTGGGTATTCTGGTTATCCCCCCACAGTCCAAATACCCAAGGGTGAGATCACTCTGCCTGTTGCTTGTTTCGGGCGCGACACAACCCATATGCAGCAGTGTTGGGACAGATGTGGACTTTAACTGGCAAACATGCAAAGCTACATATGTCTGAGCTGGGGAACACAGTGAAGGTATACAAGCACATATATACACAGTACAAAAGTCACTGACAAGAGACAGGTGTACGACGTTAACACGTGGAGAACCTCAGCAATGGGATACAGCTGGAGAGAATGAGGAGTGTTAGAGATGAGGAGGAGATGGGAAAGATCATGATAGTACCTCGCCCCAAAAAGGCATGCGTCTTGGGCATGGGAGGAACTACCATGACTGGTTCAGAATGCATGAGACCGGAGAACCAGGGAACGGTGCACAGTAGTAGGACACAACAAGAGTAGGGGAATCTGACAGAAAGACATGGCACACCGGACCGGGGAATCAAGACAGGAACAGACAAAACAAAGTAAACCCAGCAAAGATGGGTGGGGAACTAAACAAAGCAGAGAAAGACAAGATCAAGGGAATCAAGCCCAACAGGTGGGGCACAAGAAGGCGGACCTGGGTCACAAGGGGAGGACCAGGGTGACAGAACCTCAGATGGAACAGATACTAGGGAGCTGAGATAGGAATGGGGACCATGGGAAAAGAGACAGACAGACTACATACGCTACACCAAAACTCAAAAAAACACGACAACCAAGGCCAGTAGGTAAACATGAGGGAACAAAACGGGGGACCCAGACAGGATGGCACACAGACAGTGTACCAAGGCAGAGGGGACCAGGGAACACCAACTGGGAGAAGGGACAGAGACAAGGATGGATATAAAGGGTGTGGACTAGGATTATACCAGGGCACAGAAGCGAGGGGAAAACGGGAAGCTTTGGGGCCCCAGGGGAAGGTTAGGGAGCCTCGGTTGCCAGGGTCCCCACCAGTCCAGATGATTCAGTATCTGAGCAAACAAGGAGAGCAACCAGAGACTCAGAGGTAGAGGACCCGCAGGTTGGGTCTGCCCAGCGACTACTGGTGGTCTGGGGAAAGCGGCAGAGCTGGATGGGTGAGGACCTGAATGCCAAAGACAACACTTATGACGAGTGGGTACCCAATCTCACAGTGATCAGAACTGAGAGAGATGCTCGGGGGGGGGGTCCCCACTCCAAATCCTCAGGTGGCATCTCCTCTGGTCTCTGTTCCTTCAGACTTGGCAGAGGCATCCAGCACAGGAAACTCAGGAGAGTGCGAGACCATTCGTACTGCAGGACCCACACAGAAGGCAAACCTATGACAGGGAACCAGAAAACCAGGATCCGGAGCGACAGTGACCCATGGAGCATGCCAGGAGTCAGCTGTCTGTGGTGCCATAGATAGGATTTCAGCAGCTGGTGAAGCAGTCTGGACTTGCTGAAAATAAGATTTTATGTAAAATTTTAACCTGCAGTAAGGCACTTGAATAATTCACATAAACAATGCAATGTTACATTATTTTTATTCTGTGATGAACAAAAGATTGATCTGCTAGCCAGATTAAAAGTAAATAAGACACAGGTGGTATATATAAAATATTGTGGCATTCAGGTGGCAAAGAGATCATGAGGCAGGCTGCAAAGTTCAGCAGACCCTTTTATTGCAGGATCCTTAAAAGGAAAACATTAAACAGCAAGTTAGAATAAAGAATAAACTCACTTGCACACAGATGGGAAGCCTTTAAGGAGTCAAAAGTGGATATAGGCAGTTCAGTTCAGAAATAAAGTGTAACTTTACTTTCACCTCCACCTTTCTGTTCCATTCTTTTTTAAAACCAGTGGAAACACAGGCTGGTTCTCAAAAGGAACCGAGCCAGAACCAGCCCAGCACCGGCTCCAAGGTATTTGGCTGACCGGCCTGGCCATGGGAGAGCTGGACAGAGTGATAGGAACCTGGGAACAGGGGACACTTCATCTGAAGAGATAGCGTCACCTGAGCTGGACATGGGCACAGCAGCTTCTCCTAGGTCATGCACAAACAGGGAAACGAGCTCTGGCTGCACTGGCTGTCAAGTGAGGCAGGGTCGGGTTGGACAGGGTCAGGCAAGCTGGGAGACGTGGACTCAGACTGCCTCTTCTGCTCTCTTCTTATAACCAGACCCTGGAGCAGCAAACAGCAGGCAGGTTGAGCTGCGGAGAGACAGCGAGTTGAACTGCGGAGCAACTGGTGGACGACTGGTGATAATCTCAGGCTGGGCTCCTCACTTCTGGAGTGGTCCAGAACCAGTTCCCTGTTCTTAGCGGTTTCTCATTGTCAAACTCCGGGGGGCAGCAGTTTGGTCAGGATGTCCTTAAGGTTTTCAGGATCAACGATCCTAAGACCCAGCCTTTCTGCCACTGAACCAGACTGATTTTTGCTCCAGATAGGGGAGTCCCAGGATTCATCAACGTCACTGTCACTCAAGGGATCGGTGAGCGGAGGAAGCTAGGGATGGAAATACACAGAAGAACCAGGGTGTGGGCTCCAAGGAGCAGACGGATGAATTAAGTTGAGGCGGCTCATGGGAAACATTGCTGGATCATTCTGTTGTGTGTGTCAGGCAAGACTCGACCCAGATGCAACATTCTTGGACTTCATTGGGCAAACACCCCCAACTACACATGACAACAGTGACAGCGATGATCACCAACAACAGACAGATGTATGTGATTAACAAGTTAGGGCAGAGAACAATCAGGAGAACATCGATAATATGATACAGCTAGTGAGCCTAAGGAGGGCTATGGAGGGCCAGCAGCGACCTCTGCTGGCCGACTGGACATATACAGGACCGATAATGACACCACCAACCATAGAATTGGATCAGACCAAGTTTTAAGGCACAGGGCCATTAGTTATGAGATGGCGAATGGATTTTAAAACAAGTAAAACAGGTAAATGAAATAACAAATAACCGCATGTCTCAGACTGCAGGTCTCAAAGTGAAAGTTATTTGATAAAAAAAATAAAAACATTTATTTAAGTGACAATTTTATTCAAAGTGACATATAACTGACACAAATATGTCCCTCGCAAGACTCACCTGTGATTGTGGCAAAATGTTTTGATTGAGAAAAAAAAATTATACTTTTATATGCCAGTTCCGTGGTAAAAAATTGCATTTTGAACAAAATGTCCTTCAGAATTCACTATGGTATTCACGCCTACCCTGTGGTAATTGTGGTTAAGGACCCATCAGTGAAATCACTGTTCTGACCCAATTTCTATCTTTCTGTCAGTCCTTGTAATTTAGCTGTTTGTTTGGAACAGCAAAATATGTAACAGAGGATACTCTGAAAAAAAGTAACATCTCTAGTAACATCTCTTTAAAAATTATGGTTATTTTAAGCAGGGAAAATGAAGACGTTTTTTTCAAATTTTGTGCGAGTAAATTAGTGTTAAGAGAGTTCCTGGGAAGACCCTGGTGTCACACTCCGCCCGTTCAAGCCCCGTGTGTGCCACACCCCCTCGCTCCTCGTGTGCAAACCCTGATTGGAAACCACCTGTTGTTCATCCGTTTGAGTGTGATGTCTAGTAGCGTTTACCCGTCTGTCTGCGTAAATAAACCCTGGATATTCCTGCCCCGTCGCCTTGTTTGCCCCATGCTACCTGCATCCAGGCACGCTTCACCCGTGAATCGTGACACCTGGTCTTCTGAATCTCTTCTGTGTCCAAAAACCTATAATTTAATACATGATTCTTTTGTAGACTGCCTGCTATTTTAGTCATTAATATACCATCCTTCATTTTAATGGCTTTTGCTTTCAACAGGCTCACAGAATTAAGTTTATGCTTAAATATATGGTATTTCTACTTCACCACCCATAACATTCCCTAAGAGGGGGACTGTGCTGGCCAGATAGATAAACTCATGCCTTCCTGAAGATCGAGGGTCGTGATCGAGGGCGATGAATGACCTCTGTTTTCCCCACAGTGCCTGGAAGTGGTAGTGGGATTTAACTGGGAACCAGCATCAATGTGAAATATCAATACGAAATGTCATGAGTAGTTTATATAATTTTTAAGTATTATTTAGAGTAGTGCATGCATTGAAATTGGCATTCCATGTGCAGCTCTGTGACCCATAGCAGTGTAGCATTTTAAATAAGAAGCAAATGTATAGTTAGATAGTTAGCCTTTATACATTCAATAACAATTGCTACAGTTTCTGATGTGCAAATAATGAAAACTTGGAATGTTTTCATGATAAATGATATTCAACATAACATCTAACAGTATGAAATACAGGACAAAGACATTTAAAATAAATTTACAGCCACTGCTTTCTAGGACACCAAAGGGACTGAGGTACGCATGTCCGCCATCCTGATTGCGTATGGCAAAGATTCCGCCCTTCGTCCACTATGAACAAACTGCTTCATGTTTCAAACGCGTGCAATAACGGCAGAACACGAGTTCGCAAATAAGAACATGCAAGACCGCAGAAAACAGCATATCTTCTGCTATTAGATACTTTTCAGATGTTTTCAGTTCGTCCTTAACAACAGCTGTAATTTTGGATCTTCTTCTGAATGGCCATTTTCATGGAACGCTCCATAAAAGACTGCAAACCCTATCACTACAGAGAAATACCCACTGCGGCTGAACTTCTGATATTTCAAATTGCCTAAGATACTGTGTTGTTTGCTGTGGTGCAGTATCTAAGGGGCAGCATAATTCACAGGCATCGCACCCACGCATTATGATTACTTGGGTAACCATCTTAGCATGTGCAAAGTTTCTTCCAAATCCTGCAGTAATTATGTATGTCAATGGACTGTGGCTGGGAGCCGTGGTCCAAATATTCTGTGTGGCACCACTTTACAAACATCGCTCTGGTCCATAGTCTGCTCTCTCCAGACTGGCTGCAGTGTGTGTGTATCCATCACTGCTCCAGAGGTAAATCATGGAAACCACAGCAGTCTGTCTTTCAGTCCTTAATCCGCCTGAGTGAGGACAATAGGCCACAATTACAATGTCTCATAAACCTTTTCAATTGTGAATGACCTCCTGTGTCAAATCACTTTTAAAATACATTTTTTGATAGATAACATATCAGTTTAGTTGGAGTTATGGTCTGGGCAAGAATCTGTTTACATAGTTCAATAGTCATTTCAATAAAAAAAAATTTTAAACGATAAGAATTAATTGTACATATACTAAATGTCTAAGGAAATACATTTTAGGGCAAAAGATTTTTAATTTCAGAAAGAAATACTTTTTTCATTGATGTTTACTTTTATGAAACTGGAAGAGTCGAAACTTTGGGAGAGGTAATGGGGTCAGGCCTGTTAGGAATGGGGGCTGCTGTGGCACTGGGGCGTCACCTACTGCATGGCTCCCAGTTTGAAGCGACCTGGGTCCCAGTTTAGCACTTGGAAAAAGTCCAGAAGTACTTGCGTCCCAGTCTGAAGCGACCCATCGGGGTGGGCGAATGAAACGACTTGTCTCTCCGGGAAGATGCCCATCTTCCTCTGCTGTCAAGGGAGCTTCGTAAACTCTGCGTTTCAGTGGCAGTGCTCTGTGAGGAGCGCAGACCAGGGAGTGGCCAGATCTCTGTGGGGGGGGTGTACCTACATTTGGTCTGCTGGGTCTGACGGCTGCCATACTCGGGGAGTAGCTGTTGCTGTGGTGGATCGGCTCCTTCCGACGGTGCCTGATGTCACTCCTCTCAATGAGCGTATTATCAGGCTCAGGTTAAGGCCCCCCCTTGGGTGTCCTGTCTGTTGTCTCAGTGTGTGCTCCGACCGCGGTGAGTGATCTCTCGTCGAGGGAGACATGTTACTCGGAGCTTTGCTCGGCGGTTGACGGGTACCCGTGAGGTGACATTCCTCTGGTCATGGGTGACCTCGTTGTGGCCACTGGCACTGACAGGGCTGACTATGAGGATTGTGTAGGCCCCCGTGGATTTGGAGTCTCGAGTGAAAGTGGCTCCATGTTCCTCGACTCTGCAGAAGGTCACTGTGGGTCACTAGATCCTGGTTCCTATACCCTGAGCCGCATCGTTGGACTTGGTACTGCAATACTGGTGGTGCGGTGAAGGAGATCACATCCACGCTGGAGGCTCCTGAAGAACTGCAGGGTCTACAGAAGTGTCCAGTTTGTGAATTATGACCACAAACTTGTTGTTGCTACACAATTCTAGACAGACCTATTAGTCTTTGAAAATTCATGATACTTACAGTGAATAAAGCTGATTCTGACTGAGATCTAATGATGTCAATTAAGAATTCAAAATACAGGAAATGTGGATTAAAAGTCATACCAATAGATATAATCAAAACGTATCACATTATCAATACAAATACGATAATGTTAGCTAGTGTAGATTTTACAAAGGACATTTCCACATGACATTTGCACATCTGTGAAGTTCCACTCTCCACCCAATTAAATTAAAAACTGTATAAATTTTACTAAACATTTACTTGCCTGGTTTGTGGTACTATGTATTATTCTATGCAAAAGCTACATGGCAATGGTAGTGTCTATAGATATGTAGTGTTGTTTACCTGTATTTAACATACAGTACACTCACCTACTAAGGCCTTATTTGCTCATAAAGGCCTAGCTGGTGTTGGGTTTATGAAATGCACCATGCATGACTGAGGGTTCAGGGTTGGCTTTCCGTGCAGCCAGACTTCTTTTCCACACCCAGCTTGCTATCTCTTCACAAATTCTCCCAGTGCCCCTCCTGAAGCTGTCCCAGATCACAACTTTTACCATCTAAAGCAGCTCCACATCCACTGCGGTCCCAGTACACAGACACTCCCAGGACCTGTTTCCCACAGTCCTCACAATCTGGCAGTCGACTGTAGAACCATTATGAGTCAATAGGACAATCTTGAAGACCAGGGGAATTAACCCACGCCAGTGTGGCGCCATGCGTAGACACTGAGATTCCCGTACAGCACACTCAGCAAACTGTATGTTCGCTGTTAATTTCAATGAGTTGACATAATACCTCATCTTCATATCCTCCATGATCACCACAGACTCCTCTTTGTAACTGGTTTCAAGAAAAGGGCAAAAATCATAGCACTGAAACAAGCCCAGAAAATGAATGAAACCCAGTGTCATGAATAGGGGACCATGTCTCTTATACTGAAGACATACTTTTCAAGATCTTTCTTCAGATAATGGACATGCCCAGGGAAGCAATGAAACACGCTAAACTCGATTGCCCCCCCGCCCCACGCAATAATGTTCAGGCAGTTTATTTATGCATAATTAATTCCTGCTTGTACTTTCTGTTTAATTAATTTTATTTTATCCTCTTTTATATAGTAATATCTATGTCTAGATCTATGTTGTGCTATTTTCCTGATGTTTTCCAGTTTTCGTTGGGTATCTATAAACTGAAAACTAATGGAGCGATTTTACTTACATTTTTTTTTCTGGGGCATGATCCAATAAGCAAAAGAATAACTATGTCCTCCTATCCGTCACTGCTGCAGCACAGAGAGATGAAGTGAAAACTTAACCAAATGCTGTCCTACTGAATGAACAGCCCACTCAAGTTGCACATCCACTGCCATATGGTCACGCACTCTTCCATTTCCATTTGTGAAACTACCGAATTGGAAGCAACAAAGGATTGTTTTGTTCCAAGTTGTCTTTCAGAGGTAAGAATCGTAAATGCTCCCCCTGTCATAGAATTTGTCAGAAGCTCTGACATCATACATTTGGTCTATGTGATGGGCCAGCTCATCTTATGGGGGGGGGGGGGG